>JAVGWO010000030.1:1662186-1992186 GCA_034509495.1 Acestrorhynchus altus | reverse complement strand
CTCGTACACAGCTGAGCATAAACACACGTCTAACAGGAGTCCGTCCTTCTTCTCTGTCAGTTTATCGCTTACAAATGAAGACTTTGTCTGTATGTTTTTCGTTTGGTGCAGTTTAAAGGCTGTTTGCCAAAATAAATTCTCTTAAAAAGAGATTAATATTCTTCTCAATGGGAAGTTTTTCTGATTTAAAATTGTGTTTACAACCAATAGCACTCCTGCTTCTGCTTTCCAACCTCTGAAGACCCAAGGCTGGTCTGAAAACGCTTAACAAAGAAAGAGAATCATTTGGAGGTGAGGAGAAACACACCACATACACGGTTGCATGCTCTGTCTCATACACGTTGTACAAATTCTGAAACGGCCTTTTGGTCACACATGCGATGAATTCGATATTGTCCGGGATTTTCCTCTCGATGTCTGGCTGGGTCACGCTGCTCATGCTGGTCAATTAGTTTAGTCATACTGGCTTAGCCACAACCAGTAAAGTGGCCAGAGCTGGCAATATGGTGCCCTGGGCAGGATTTGGCCTGGTCCCACTTGCAACACAATCATCAGTGTTTATACACCCACACAGGGACTGTATAGCAGGTTTATAACAGTACACATAAGTCATGGTTCACTACACTCCATAGTTCAGACCTCACGACTCGGTGTGATTTTGATACATCAAAGGTGAAGTAAAGGTGTTTTTCTCATTGTACTCAGTTTAGTGAAGTGCATCTTGCAAACAGCTGACAAGTGAAGGCAGGGATTCCCAAACCTTCACATGACAAGACCCCCTATTCCCCCTTTAATTCAGTATATATTGATTAAATAATAATTATTAAATAACTCAATGAGTTTGCTCTGATCTGCAGTATGAAAACAATATTACAGTATTATTTAAGTTCTGATCCATGAGTAGACCTACACCTGGGCTCCTCATTCAACTCAGAAAACAGATACAATTCATGTTTCCAACTGAATTAAATCCAGCTGAAAGGCAAAGAAGCTTCTCCAGTGTGTTTACTGCTCCGTCCAGGAACGTGCTCACAGACTGTGATCAGCATGAGGGGGCAGGGCTGATGACATCACGATATAGAGGAAGAATAGTGTTCAAATGTATTTATTTATTACATTACAAATAACTGTGATTGCATTTTCAGTTGAAAAACATGCTGGATCATCAATTTACAACAGGATTTGAAATATTATTTAGTCTATATATATATATATATATATATATATATATACATTTAGATTCTCTTACATTTTACTTGAAGAAATAATTTGTAAAATTAATTTTCTAAACGCATCACAATGTTTGATGGTATATTTAATAAAGTTAACGGCCTCCTGCTTCTTGAATGATGATGCTCTATACTAAAAGAATGTCTTATATGTTAATATGTTATCTTAATATATATATATATATATATATATATATATATATATATATATATATATATATATATATATATATTATATATATTATCTCTCTCGTTTTTCTGTTCTCTTATTTTTGTGTTTATTTCATTCGGAATTCTAAATAATATATGTTGAACTGACCTTTGAACTGTTTGAGACCTTCCTTTGAAAACAGTCTAAGAAACCCAGAAAATGCCGTGCACAGCATGTGTCAATACAGCAAGAACAGTGTTATGTGAAACAGTAGCTGTAAATTGATAAAAATGATACATGTCACTCAAAATGAACATGTGAAAACAAACATCTACATTTCTGAGGCCAATTTTACAGATGATTGGGATCATCTTTTAAGATCAAACCACAAAAAAAAGGTCAAGACAAGCCAAAAGTGACTCTCTTAACCCGTGTGAGGAGGTGGAATCTTGCTGGGCTGTAGAGACAGCAGGCTACAAAATCAAAGTCAAACAGGCCTTAGAACTTTAAATCTGCACAAACATTAGAAGCTGTTCTGAGTTGAACACATCCATCCACGAGCTGAACTTGGCAGTGTTGACTTCTGCTTAGGCTTAAAGCCAGCTGCACATTTTTATAAACTCTGATCAAACTGCCATATTAATATCATGGAAATCAAGCAGTCATTAGTCTTATTTTAGTGTCTGCATCATGATCCAGCCTTTGAGAAAGGAAGGAATTAATCCCTAAGAATTGAAAACTTGCTGGGTGGGTTTGACATTGTGAGACGTGAATGACCCAAGTTTCACGTTTGACCATCTTTGTATTGCTGTACCTGAGTCACTAAACAAGGACTACACTGAATCTTTTTCATGCACATTTTGTCTCGGAAAAGATTTGGAAAACATTTTGCGCAGTTAGATGTGATGGAGAGGGGTCGCATCGTAGGGCTCCGGGAAGTGGGATAGTTTTATCGGTGTTGAGTGTCATTCTGGTAGTGCAAAACTACTCGCATTAAGAAAAGTGGCCTTAACTCAAATCAGCAGCCACAGGAATGCAACATTTAAACCACATAGAATGAAATATCGCAGGACACCATTAGGAACCCTCACAACTCCGAGACCACCATGTCAGTTCTTGCAGGTGAGCTTTAGAGAAGAAACAGAACCATGAACTTACTGTTGAGATTTGGCCTGTCACCCTTTGTCTCATTAGAATTATGAGTAACCTCAGATGTTCCACCAACTACCTTTGTAAAGAGTTTTAACAGCTACTGGTCAAATTCTCAGTTTATGGGAAATGATTGAGTGATTAGTCACTAAAGATGATATGGTTCCAGTCCGTAGCAGTCCAGGTTTCCCGTTCTGGGAACAAGAGCCTCCTTTCAATTGTACATTACTATATTTGTATGATTGTATATTTGTACTTACAGTTCATATATGATGTGTCATTATCATTATCACACAAAATTGATCTGAATTTCACAGATTACAGGGAGAAAGAACTAACTGTGACTAACCTTCCTGAAGATTAGTGTGTTCTGGTGTGAAATGTCTATAGAATTTTTGATGGATCAGTCATATCTTTGTGCTGGACTGTCATTTAAGAAGGTATTGAAATGAGGTTCTGCGTAGTCTTAGGGGTTTTGTCTAATGAAATTGGAATTTCTGGTATTATTGTGACTTTGTGTAGGGTTAAGGGCTATGTGTAGTGTTAGGGGCTTTGTGTATTTTTAGGGGCTTTGTGTATTTTTAGGGGCTTTGTGTAGGGTTAGGGGCTTTGTGTAGTGTTAGGGACTTTGTGTTGTGTCAGGGACTTTGTGTAGTGTTAGGGACTTTGTGTTGTGTTAGGGACTTTGTGTACTGTTAGGGACTTTAAAGTTGTGTAAGACTGAAAGTGTGTAAGGACTTTGTGTATTTTAGATTTGTGTAGTGTTAGGCCTTGTATAGTGTTAGGGACTTTGTGTATTTTTAGGGGCTTTGTGTATTTTTAGGGGCTGTGTGTATTTTTAGGGGCTTTGTGTAGAGTTAGGGGCTTTGTTTAGTGTTAGTTACTTTGTGTAGTGTTAGGGACTTTGTGTAGTGTTAGGGACTTTGTGTAGTGTTAGGGAGTTAGGGACTTTGTGTAGTGTTAGGGACTTTGTGTTGTGTAAGGGACTTTGTGTTGTGTAAGGGACTTTGTGTATTTTTAGGGGATTTGGTGTAGTGTTAGGGGCTTTGTATAGTGTTAGGGACTTTGTATAGTGTTAGGGACTTTGTATAGTGTTAGGGACTTTGTTTAGTGTTAGGGACTTTTTGTAGTGTTAGGGACTTTTTGTAGTGTTAGGGGCTTTTTGTAGTGTTAGGGGCTTTGTGTTGTGTAAGGGACTTTGTGTCATGTTAGGGACATGAAAGCACAAACCAAGTGCACAGTGCCTTTTTTTAAACTGTTGTGACAGAAGCAAACAAACAAACTCCAAACCAGAAACCAAAAAGTGAGAAAGCTAATGAAACATAAACCAAATGCAAGAAGAACAGCAGAGCTGGAGATGTTCAGAGCTAAAGGCTGGAAAACCACCGAAGCAGGAATCCATACAGAGCCATAACTATAATTTAAACCACTGAGACAGTCATAGGAGGACATGGACATGAAAGGATGAAGAGCTACAGACAATTAAGGGGCAAATGTAATGAGCGATGAAACAATGAACAACTCAGACTGAAGACTAGAAGAAGATGATGGACAAAAGAAACAAGAGGGGGGACGTAACTGAAGGGTGAAGCTAAAGCAAAGTAAACAACATATATAAGCACTAAAAACTAGAGCAACAAGCAGGACGAAAATGAATAGATAAGAGATCCAAGGTGGTCATGTATCCTGTGAATCTTTCATTAGAAGCAGAAGAAGGAATTGGTGGGGCTTCTAGGAAAATGAAAGTCAGGAACCCTGAGAACCACATCAAAATGTACGATCGGATCATTTGCCGACCACCGCGATAAAGGCGTGGTCACCTGTTTAGCAAACAGCGGAACAGGAAACAAAAATACAGAACAAAGTGACATGAAGAGCAAAAAGAAGAGAAAGAACTGGAGAGAAAGAGTGAAATAATGAAGAGCTACGGTGTGAGCATGCCGTGTATGGGCGAGTGTGAGTATGAAAGAATGCGAGGATACAGACTCGGTGTAAATGAAAGGCCATGCAGGTTAAACAGTCATGTGATCAGTACTGCAGTCTGTGTGGGGTGAGTGAGTCACTGCGAGGGCAGCGGGGTAGCGGTGTGCCGGGTCGCGTCGGGTAGCATAAGGGCTGAACTGGCAGGACAGGGCATCTCAGTGCATGGGAAAGAGAAAGAGAACAGAAGGGAAGAAGGCTGTCGAAAGTTGTAGAAGAACGTTGAGGTGGAGGTGGGAGCAAGTCGGATAATGCGGGACTGCAGCAAAACCTGTACTTGTGTCTCAGGCAGATGTGCAAATGATTACAGCTGTGGTCTGACTGGACACTGGGTCTTGGCACAAAAGGGCAAAGTGCTTCTCCTGATGACCTAGGCTCTCAGAAGCTACTTTTAGGTAGTATACCTCTCAGTGAGAGATCCCTGACTGATAGATATGCGTCTACAACACATATTTGCCCAGTTGACAGTTGGCAACTAGGCCATTGGTGTCATGGCACCCATGGTCACATGTTGGCAGTGGTGTCATAAACAAGAAGCCTGGACTGATATGGACTAGAACTGTATCGTCTTTAGCAACAAATCAATTTTCGGGTCAGGATCCACCTACAGCCTGGTCGGAGTGGAGATCAGTTGCTTGTTTATGGTTGAGTGTTTCTGAGAAATCAAGAGATCTGTGGGCTTTATAATGGACTTTATACATTTACATTTATGCACAGCAGTGAAGCCCTTCTCCAGAGCAACTTACAGAAGTGCTTTGCTGTTCACTCAATCAATCAATCAAATCAAAATTTATTTTTATAGCGCTCTTCACAACTGAAGTTGTCACAGAGCAGCTTAACAGAAATTAAATAAATAAATAAATAAATAAATAAGAAAGGTTAAAACAGAAACAAAGTATAAATGACAGATCCTCTAGTGTGCAAGTTGCCACATACAGTGGCAAGGAAAACTCCTCAGCTGGAGGAAGAAACCTTGGAGGAAAACCAGGCTCATTAGTGGGAGACCTATCCTCCTCTGTCAAACTACTTATACATGGTTAGGGGATACTGGACCCCTCTAACATCTCTGTTCTATTACTCGGTGATTGGGAAGTAATGTTAATTATCTGGTGGATAATATTAACAGTAGATTTCTACAGTTGGTGATGGTGGTGAGCAGCCAGTCCATGGCAGTAAACTAGTCCAGGTCCAGTTGGTGGGGAAGGTGGAGAGCCAATGCATACATGTATCAGGGGAGCTTGGAGTCCTTTCAGGTGGGCAGTGAAGAACTTGGGGTTAGGACCTAATCAGTTCTGGGTCGGTGGGTCACTGTTAACTCGGAAAGATACAGAGATGAATTAGTTTGAATTTAAAAGAGAACAGAATGTAAACATTACCAGAGTGTGGCGAGTGACTCGCAAATCTAATCCATAACAGCATAATTCATGAGAGAACCAGAAGGGTAAATGATAAACATGGGGAGCATCCTGGAAACATTGGTTTAACTGCTCCACCGTCACAAACCAGAGTGATCGCGAGAAGGAGTCAGACGGCAGCACCAGTATCCTAGTTACCATAAACCCTATGTCCATGAACCCTGGATCTGCAGCCTGTGTTCAAGCTTAAGACATTAACATCAAATGCTACACTGAACAAGTAAGTTTTCAGCTCAGACTTGAAGACTGAGACTGTCTGAGTCCCCAACATTATCTGGAAGGTTATTCAGAGCTGGGGGCTTGTGAGAAAAGGCCTTCTCTGCTGAAGCCTTCTGAATTCTGGGAACTAATAGGAAGCCAGCACCCTGGTGATCTGAGTGATCGTGGTGGCTCATAAAGGTGAATTAGATCCTGTAAGTATTCAGGAGCGAGCCCATGTAGGGCTTTATATGTAAGTAAAAGAATTTTGTATTCTCAGAGAACATCCTCAGCTAGTAGATGAGGCTGGAATCTAGAGGTTCCTCACACTTAGATCCTGTTGAAACAAATGTGCTAATGGAGCTAAATCCTCCTGAAACAGATGAGTCTTCAAATTCATGCTGAAGACAGTGAGGACTCACCTGTTCGACTCTCAGGGTGTTCATTCCACCGCTTAAAAGGTGAACAGAAGAGAGCCTAGATGCATGTTTCCTCTGTTGAGGGATGGAGGGTCGTTGTTCGCCTTGAAGCTTTGATACTTTGGTGCAGCTCGAGTTTTGACCATTGCCATCATGTACAGAGGGGCTGGTCCATTTTTGGCTTTGTAGGTCAGCATCAAGGTTTTGAATCTGATGTGGGCAGCAACAGGAGCCAATGAAGGAACGCAGCAGAGGAGTTATACGTTTTTATTTCAGGATCAGCGTAACCTACAGGCATGAAACACATATCAAACAAACTACAAATCTACTGCTATGTGAAAGTGTAAATGCTTGGCCTGCAGGCAGACTCTAATGACATCACTGACCCAGAATATATATATATATATATATTGATCTCAAACGAAGGATTTAATTGAGTAAACTATAAATAACAGCTGAAAATGACAATATTCGTCTAATTACTTGGCAAATAAAAGTACATCAATCTATTAAATCATCCCTCATAATTGGCCAAGGGGTCCGAAGGTTAAGAATAAGTATCTGCAACATCTGAAGAGTTTATGTAAATGTTGTGATTCCACTAAAAGTGATCTTCAAATGAACTGCAAATTATTCAATGTATTTTTTTATAGTTCTCAGAAAATCAGTAAGCTCTCTTTAAAGGCCGAAGAGGCCCTGAGGGTCCCCCGGATATGGAATATGAGTGAACTCTCTCCGTCTCTATAGGACTGCATTTATAGATTTAAGGAAGATCTACAATGTATAGCATGTGCAGATTTCAGATAACAGTGCTTTATGGAAAGGCTGTGTTAAACAGGCCAAACGTGTTATTCTGAGTTCTGAGCAGAATTGCGTAGATGAGAGTGTGTCCTTGCAAACATGAAAGACAAAGTTGATTATATGTACACTAAAAATCATGCCTGTTTATATATTTGTGTGTGTGTGAGAGAGAGAGAGAGAGAGAGAGAGAGAGAGAAGCAGATGAATGCTGATGCCTGCTTGGCTCACTGTGTATGGCTGGTGCGTGGTGGAGAAAATAAACAGCAGTGAGATACCAAAGGGCGCCCTCCACTGCAGTCCCTCTCCAGGCCGGACCTGCTGTTGCTATGATCACGGCCAGCGTGCACAGAAAACCCTGGAGAAGCCGGATAGCAGATCTGCACTCGCCAAATTTACACCAGGAGATATTTGCGGCGCCACTGCTATTAGATATGGCAGGAAAGCTGAGCTGAGGGGATCTGGTCTGATCCGTCTTGCAGTATAATTGGGAACGTAGAGTGTGCTATTAGGGGAAAAAATAGGTGTGTGAAAAGGTATGAATTTGTAAGTCTGTTTTAAAATTCTAAACTGAGCCAAACAAATCTATTGTATATTTAATATTATTGCTGCCACAAAAATTTATACATTTTCAATTAAAGTCCATATGAAAAGATTTTTTATTAAAAAAATGCCATATATGGTATTGGTGATATAGGTGTATGCTAGGGACACCATATACTGTAGTTTATAAACACTAAAAAACAAAGTTCATAGCCTAATAATGCACTCGTTGACACATAGGTTGTTGGAGTCAAATGAAACTTTCTATTTGTGAAGGTAATAATAATATATGTAAGTGACTGCAATACTAGAGTGAAAGTAAAACTGCAATTAAAAGGAGGCTCTAGTACCCTGATGGGCCTCTAGCCTGGATCCAAGATGAGATTGGGTTGGGAATAAAGGTGTACAGGTTTCTTATGACATTCTGGATCACATTCACCCACAGATGTTGCAGCTGGGCCTGTAGATCCTTCATACTCATTAATTGTTGAAGTCGGCATCCTGGTTGGTCCCAAAAATACTTGCCTACCCATACATCTGGTGATCGGGCAGGCCAAGAAAGTGTTTAAAAGTGGAGGAGATATTCCTCATAAACCCTTGCTGTGTGAGGAAGCATTGTCCTGCAAAAAATGGCAGTTGAAATGTCCTGTCATTAGAAGATATACATGGCCACAAGATGTCCTGCTAAGAGTGACCATTAGAAGGATGTGCTACTAGGGGTGACCAAGTGTTGTATTTGGTGGCTCCCTAAATCATCACACCACATATACAATATATATAAACAGACACCACATGGTTTAGGGCCAGCTCTGGACATATCTAATGGTCCATTCATCATGAAATTGTGAGGTAATTGCATGGAAGAGCTTTGTATTAGGTTTGAGGCACCTTTTCTTCTAGTAAAACCTCCAGGTCCCATTAGAACAGATGCAGGTAAACACAAAAAAAGTAAAAACGAAACACTCTTGTGATCTAGTCTGGAGAACAAAGCTTGATTCAAGATTTCTCCTGCAGATTGTTCAATTCCACCACCAGTGCACCTGACGAAGCACTCCGCCAGTGCGACTTTCTGATTTACCAAACCAGGTGTTGAGGAGGACTACAAACAATAGTAGACCTCCATAAGGAGAACTCTGAAAGATCACAGAGATGGAAATCCACCACTTTGTGCATGAATATTATTTATATTTATTTTAATATCAGTGTTTACTGAGATATGGCACAACCATTTTGACACTGGGTCTTGCACTGACCAAGCTAGTGGTCTGGAAAGCTCCCCAATCCAAACGTGATGAAGTGCAGGAATAACAAATAATTGCAGCCATGTTGGATAAAAGACTAAACAACAAAGCTTCAGAAGTCGTCTGGAGTACACAGTGGCACAGCTGTCCAGAGACCCAGCCTTTAACCCTACTCCTCCAACAGCCAGTTCTTCATTTGCAGGCCATGAAAGGGATGCTTCCAACACAGCAACAATTTCCCCCATGATGTTGTTTCGCCGCTCGCTAGGGAAGTGTTAGACACAGCATGAATCACCAGGCAAGTCCAACCTAATCGACTTCACCAGGATGATGAAGCTGAGACAAGGTACGACTGAAATTTACAGCTCTGTCTCTAATGGGCTTATTGTGGCAGATGGAAAAAAGACTGCAACTGAAAGTTCAAGCAAATGGGGTCTCAAAACCAGTCCGGCTAGCCAGTACAGCTGTCAAAGTCGCCTCCTGTAGCCTTTCGTGCTCAGTTCTGCTCCCAACAGTCACCGCAATTACATTCAGAAAATACAATATTTAATAAAACGTGTGGTTATAATCACTGTTAGGGGTTTAACCATTCTGTTTTTATGCCTCTGATTCAGATTCAATGTGATTTAAATGGAATATCTGCTAATAACTACTAATCTGATATTTGTAGTTTCAAAGACAAAGCAACCACTGCACACACTTCGAGGACTTTAAAGTCAAGGAAACCGTCTCAAGCATTGGCCCTTAATCAACAAATAGTCTTCCTATTAATCCAGCACGTAGAATTATAATATCAGTTCATGAGAGCACCATGAAAACCACATTTTGCACACACCCAATTTGTAAATATATTATAATTCACAATGAGTTTCTATCCCCTGGCAGCACTTTGCAGCCAAATGCACACAAACCAGTTTCCAGTGTACACAAACAACAAGCCACAATACACTGATGCCAAAGCTTGACATGTCTGCCCTAAAAAGAGCTTAAAACAAGTTATTAATGGACTGAAAGTCCTGAACAATAAGCAAAAAAAGGTAAGTGTTAGGTTTAGGGTTTATGGTAAGGTTAGGGTTAGAGTAAGGGGTTAGTTTTAGGGTTTGTAGAAGGTTAGGGTTAGAGTAAGGGTTAGGTTTAGGTTTATGGTGAAGGTTAGGGTTAGAGTAAGGGTTAGGTTTATGGTGAAGGTTAGGGTTAGAGTAAGGGTTAGGTTTAATGGGTGAAGGTTAGGGTTATAAGGGTTAGGTTTAGGTTTGTTATGAAGAAATAGAGGAAGGGCTAGGTTTAGGTAGCAGGTGTTAGGTTAGAGTAAGGTTAGGTTTAGGTGCTGCAGGAATGTTAGGGTTAAAGTAAGGGTTAGGTTTAGGTTTAATGGTGAAGGTTAGGGTTAGACTAAGGGTTAGGTTTAGGTTTAATGGTGAAGGTTAGGGTTAGAGTATATAGGTTTGTGTGTTATGCAGGAAGGTTAGGTTAGAGTAAGGGTTAGGCTTAGTGTTAAGTGGTGAAGGTTAGGTTAGGAGTAAGGGTTAGGTTTAGGTGTTGGTGGTGAAGGTTAGGGTTAGAGTAAGGTTAGGTTTAGGTTTAATGGCATGTTAGGGGTTAGAGTAAGGGTTAGGTTTAGGTGTTGTAAGAAGGTTAGGTTACAGTAAGGGTTAGTTTAGCTATAGAAGGTTAGGTTAGAGTAAGTGTTAGGTTTAGGTGTTAATGTAATAAGAAGAGAAGGGTTAGGTTTAGGTTTACCGGTGAATAGGGCTAGAGTATACAAGTAGTTTAGGTGTTATGGTGAAGGTTAGGTTAGAGTATGGTTAGGTTTAAGGTGAAGGTTAGGGCAGAGTAAGGGCTAGGTTTAGGTGTTATGGTGAAGGTTAGGTTAGAGTATGCTAGGTTTAGGTAAGTAGGTGAAGGTTAGTAAGAGTAAGGTTAGGGGTTAGGTTTGCACGGTGAAGAAGGAGTATGGGTTAGGTTTAGGTGTTATGGTGAAGGTTGTGTTAGGGAGTGGTTAGGCTTAGGTGTTATGGTGAAGGTTAAAGGTGAGTAAGGGCACTAGGTTTAGGTGTTATGGTGAAGGTTAGGGCTAGATAAAAGAAGTTTAGGTTTATGGCATGTTAAAGGAGCAAGGAAGAGTTTAGGTTTAATGGCATGCTAGGTTGAGGCAGTTAGGCTTAGGTGCGTAGTTAGGGCGCTAGAGCAAGGGTTAGGTTTAGGTTTAATGGTGAAGGTTAGGGTTAGAGTAAGTGTTAGGTTTAGGTTTATGGTGAAGATTAGGGTTAGAGTAAGTGTTAGGTTTAGTTTACTGGTGAAGGTTAGGGTTAGAGTAAGGGTTGGGTTTAGGTTTATGGTGAAGGTTAGGGTTAGAGTAAGGGTTCAGTTTAGGTTTAATGGTGAAGGTTAGGTTAGAGTATGTTAGGTTTAGGTTTATGGTAAGGTTAGGTTAGAGTAAGTGTTAGGTTTAGGTTTATGGTGAAGGTTAGGGTTAGAGTAAGGGCTAGGTTTAGGGTTTATGGTTAAGGTTAGGGTTAGAGTAAGGGTTAGGTTCTAGTTTATGGGTGAAGATTAGGGTTATAAGGGTTAGTTTTAGGTTTAAGAAGAAAGGAGTAAGGCTAGGTTTAGGTTTAATGGTGAAGGTTAGGGTTGTGAGTATACAGGTTTAGGCTCATAAGAAGGTTAGGTTAGAGTAAGGTTAGGCTTAGGCTTCCATGGTGAAGGTTAGTTAGAGTAAGGGTTAGGGTTTAGGCAAGTAGTAAGTGGAAGGATTAGGGTTAGAGTAAGGTTAGGGTTTAGGTTTAATGGTGAAGGTTAGGTTAGAGTAAGGGTTAGGCTTATGTTGTGGTGAACAGATTAGGTTAGGCAAGGGTTAGGTTGAGGTCAGGTTTAAGTGTAGATTAAGGTTAGTAAGGCTAGGTTTAGGTGTTATGGCAAGATTAGGCTAGAGCAAGGGCTAGGCTTCTAGGCCTAATTGGTGAAGGTTAGGGTTAGAGTAAGGGTTAGGTTTAGGTGTTGTGGTGAAGATTAGGGTTAGAGTAAGGGTTAGGTTTAGGTGTTGTGGTGAAGGTTAGGGTTAGAGTAAGGGTTAGGTTTAGGTGTCATGGTGAAGGTTAGGGTTAGAGTAAGGGTTAGATTTATAGGTTTAAGATTTATAGAAAGTTTTTTAAGGTTTTATGGGATTATTAGTGGTTTAAACTCACCAGGTGTTTAAATTAAATTATATATTCTGTCTTGAATCATTTTCAAGGAATATTTTGGCAACAAAATCGAATTATTATCTGATGTATCAGTTTTATGTAAATGAAGTCAATCAGTTAAGACGGATAGAGTTTTGCAGCCTCTCTAAACTATAAAGTATCAAACATGAATCTGTCATTTGACTGCATGTAGGATTATTGATAAAGTATCAAAATCATTGTAATTTAGTTTTGTTCCAAATCACAACAGTGGTCATGTTCATCTATAAGAGAACAGCCTGTTTATTCTAAGGGATAAAACTTACAAATAAAAGTATTTGTAAGTGATTTTTTTGAAAATGTGCATGTGGTGATACAACCAGGACAGATGCATTTTGTTAAATTAAATGGCCATTTTTTGATCTTTGAAAGGTCTGCTTTTGTATTTTCATAAAGTATCACTTTAAAACACAGACCCAATTCCACAAACCCAGTTAATTAGAGCACATCAACAAAACTTCATTCAGATATAGATGCTTAAGTGGAGCAAGTGCTCTTTCCATTTCTTTCTGCCCTTTTCGAGCGAAACTTTCCACCTTTATTAAACCGATGCGGTCAGGCTGGCCGTAGCTGAGCTCTTTGGCAGTTGGCAGGAGAAACCGCTTCTCTAGATCAATCACTCGCGAAGCTGTGGGCCAATCCAACTAAGGGTCTGTCTGCAGAAAAGGTCACCAGAACTAACCATAGTCATCTAAGAACCGATAAAGGGTCCATTTTAGCCTTCAAATGGACAGTTATGTGTGTCCTACAGGGAGTAAAGAGGTTTGCAACAAATGACCACTTGCCGGCCAGATATTTAGCCTCGTTAGTTTCATTGATTTGGATTAATTTTGAAAATGTACTTCTTGTTTATTTTTGCAAACCAGCTTAAAATGATCAGCTGGATTTTTTTGAGGTCACACTCAAACAAGCATGTCTCAGTGTCAGACAAATCAAAATACACCGCATGGGAAACATTATCAAAATGATTTTAGACAATTGCTTACAAATTGATTCACAAATTGAGGTAATTAATAGGCTGTTTGTCCAACTTTGCAGCATAAAATCCTTTTTACTTCTCCTTCTGCAAATCTGTGAGAGTCGCATTCAGATTCCAGTTTCAAGACAGATAAATAGATCTGCATGTCGGCAGACCCCCGATACTATTGTTGAATTAATAAACCATATACGTCACAATGGTGGATGAAGGCATCAGGATTGAATGTCACTATATAAAACAAAATATAACACATTAACACACATATATGAATGTACTAGCTGGGTCTTTGTCGCTAAAATAATACATAGCAACTGTACATATTAACAGAATTTAAACCATGTATTCACATTTAAAAACACATTTTTTTCTTGTAAATCTATAAAAACAGTTCCTTGGTTGAAATTCCTGTTGAAAAATGGATCATTTACAGTGTTTATAGGCTAAACAAAGAATCATTTGCCATTGTTTCTCAAGAAGTGAAGCACCTTTCCAAATTGATCTGATTTGACTTGATTAAATTAAATTTTCCAAAATAAAGGTTCATCCATGAAAATTTAAACTTAATACCAAGTATGTCCCCAGAAAACATGGAATTGATCAACCATCTGTGTACTGCATTGTCTCCAGCACCATCCCCATTTATCCATTAGAGCCCTCCTTTTTGGAGAATAGAAGAACCTAATTAAACATTTCAAATAACATTTTCTTCATAGTCTTGAATGTGACACAGAGACGGACAAAAGAAAGTTTATTTCTAAATTAAATTGAAATATCTAACTTCAGGACTCTTATAGTGAAATTTGAACTCTTCTGTTAGTAAAGGGCAGCAGGCAGCCCCTCCCTCCTCATATCCTCCTCATGTGAAGCTGTGGCTGTGATCAAATTACTGTGACCCCTCTTCTTGTGCTCTCCTTCAGATCTAAAAAATGTTCCAGAATGGTTGGTTGACAGATTAAACATCAAAACATTGCATTTGAACATCTTTTTTGTGGGACATGCTGGCTTCACTTTTCACCCATGTTCTATACCTGCTTCTTCAAACATCCTCTGCATTGAACCCATCCACACAGTGAAATACACACACATACACACTAGTGAATTCACACACTAAAGGGGCAGTGAGAAAATGTGCCCAGAGTGGTGGGCAGCCTTTTCCACAACTCCCAGGGAGCAGTTGGGGAGATAAATGCCTTGCTTAAGGGTACTTAAGACATGTTTTGCCAGTTCAAGGAATCAAACTGGCAAACTTCCAGGCCATGGCTGCCCACCTGGTCAGGGTCAGAACAAGTCTAGAGCCTACCTGTAATGCTTGGCTGCAAGGCTGAAATATCTCCCAGCCAGGATTCCAGTTCATCACTGGGTACCACACACACTTGTACCTAGACTTTTGCATGGCCATCTACCTAACCTACACAAACACAAACTCACAAACTCCTCAAGCAGTGATCAGAGCACTGATCAGCCTACAACCTCATTAAACCCACACACAGTCCCTGCTGCACCACCATACCAGCCTACCTTGCACCTTACAGGGCTTAATGGATCTGCGGCAAACGTCATGCTGTCAGGACACCTTCAGAGGTCTTGTAGAGTCCATGTCTCATCATCCTGTGTTCACAGTGTAGTAGCAGAGGCTAATGCACAAGTAAATGCCTTAGAGCCATTGGCTTCCTGAACTCTGTACAACTGCCCACACTGAGGTTCATCATCAGGATCATGGACCCTATAAACCTGTAGAACCCTGTGGGACTTATATAACTTGTAGTAGCTTCTGCATTATCAATAATAACAGACTTATAACAATACTTTGAAAAGGTTATAGCTTGCGACCTTCCCCTTCTAATCTTGAACAGCTCATAGTTTATCAGAGGTAATGATCTTGGCAGCGATCACTACTGATTAGGATACGTGCCCGTGGGATGCTTTAGATACAGGTTTGTTCACATTAAAGACAATCACGGGTCGCTCACACGCACAAATGTGCGCCATGAAAGAAGAAAAATCAAGGCAATAAGGATTCTGTGAATGTAGCTGTAGTCACCGGGCTCGGATAATGTTCTTTTTAGCATTTACAGACTAATGTAGAGTCATCAGGCCCTCATAATGCTTTTGGTTCGGGCAGCAAATGCACTAAATGTTCCTCATAATTCTATTCCTCTAATAATGATGGTCTTGGAAAGGAAGAGTGGATCAAATGAAGATAACACGTCTTAATTTCTTGGCCGGGCTGAAGGTACTGAAGCTGAGTGAACACGATGAGATGAAACGGGCCGCTGTGAATATGCAAATGGATCCATCTCTCACAGTCTCTCGTACCCAGAGAGCAGATGGGAAGAGAGCGTGACGGTCCTGGGTTGACCCATCCTGTGCATGTCATTGACATTCTCTGCATCCAAATGTTACTTTGCATGTTCTCTTCATGTTCTCTGCAATCAATAATAATGTTAATAATAATCACAGGTTTATTTATTTAATCACTGCTTTATTAAAAGACAGCACAAAGTCTTTTACTGAGAAAAAGACCTTTGGAAACCTAGATCGTACTTCAATTCAACAAAACATGTAAATTATATTTATAGGAGCCAGATATTGATTTCAGAAGCATTTTTTGAATAAAAGAGTTTAATATTTTGTATACATTTTTAAACACTGTTGAAGTATTCTGAATAAATGTATCAAAGAATGAATATATATATATATATATATATGGCCAGGCAGCCATCGTGCTTGGAGGAGAATGCCGGTCCCTGGCAGATCCCCGGTTCTGATGCAAGGGTCAGCAGATGCCTGCGCCGATCAGCAGCACACATATATGTGATGTGGGAAGAGCACCATCTATCCACCCCCCGAGGGAGAGCAAGCCAGTTAATTTCCCTCTGGACCCCGGCTGCCTATGGTTGATTTACATATTTTCACCTACTCAGCTTGTTCAGTGTAGCCCTGCCTATTCATACTGAAGTTGCGTGGAGTGTTCCCCCCTGAAATGCTTGTTGAATGAGGTAGCCAATGAGAAGAGACGTCACAGACATACAGCAGCCCGAACTGCACAGTAACGAAAACATTTGGCGATTATTCATGCAAATGTTTTGATGATGGCAAAACAGGAAAATGGCTACTGAACTACAGAAGCAGGTCTAGCACAGGTTGCTGATTTACCCACTCAAACACACCAAGCCTGGCAATTATCCACTGAAAGGAATCTGATATGTTTGAGCAAGAATTCAATATCTATCAGTTCTATCATTTTTTAATTGTGTGCTTCTTTCAGTGATTAAATAAAGTTAAACAAGTTTAGGAAGCTGTTTCATAATGAGAACATCATCAGAAACCTCAGAAAAGCACTGAAATAATGTTCTTAACAACACAGGCATTACATGTTAGCATGTGCATGAGGATGTTTGGTCGGTCTTCTTTGGCCTTTAGAGGATCAGCAGGAGTTCCTTGTAAAGCAGTCTGTTTCTCAGCAGCTGAGCTACAGCACAGGTCTCTTCAACCCTGGTAATGACACATTTATCTATTTTAAGATCTCTGCGGTTGTCATCTGGGGAATGTGCCGATTTTCCAGTTAGCATGAGTGTCCAGAGGGGTCAGTGGTTTTCACTAAATATGAACACACATTAATTACTATTCAATGCCAGAACTGAAAAAAAAAAGAAGAAAAATTGGCCCAGTCACCATGGAGACAGCTTTGTAGGGCACAGTGTTCAATATTTTTTGCTTGCAGGTGCCCCCAGTGCTGATGGCAGGATCTCTGAATGTCAGCTGCCTTAAAGCTGGGAGCAGCACTACTGTGATTATGATGGACTTTACCGCAGAGGTACTGAACTGGACTCCATGCCTAAAGTCCAACTTTAGCTTATTTTCAATTAAACAAGACATGCTTGTCATGCAGTGTGAGAAACCACATAAAGACGTCTATTAGAGAATACTCGGCAACTCAACTTTGAGGCAAGTGTGTAGTGATTTAGGAGGGCAAGTAGGAACTTCTATTATATCCATTACATTCTTAGTGGCAAGCTTCTTTTTTGGATTCTCAACATGTAAGAAACTGACCAAAAAGCCAAAAGGCCAAAAGCCAAAACCTGTTTGTCCAGCAGCTAAATTTAAGCACTGTCACCTCAACCAAAGGGCCCACTTCCACATAATCAAGCACCCCCAGTGTGGCACGGTGGCACCGCACCAGCGTGGGTCCAAGGGCCAGGGGTTGTGGGTTCGATGAGGAGTACACCCTGTCCAGGGGGTATTCTTGCCTTGCACCCAATGACTCCAGCTGGGCTCTGGCTCTGGATCAACCGTGACCATATTCAGGAAGAAGTCCTCATGGAAGGGTTCCTGAGGTCTATGATGAACACCACAGGTAAGTGGACAAGTTAGTGGTATGCAGTTATCTGCAGTGTTCTTTCAGAAACTGTTTGTGAAGGACCTGTGTTGACGTCTAGAAGCAATTCTTAGTAGTGAAGCAATTTTCACTCCCAAGCCAAGAAACAAGCTTGTGGGCCCTGTCTATCAGCCACAATTCTGATGAGGTTGTTTTGGCCACTGCTGGTAGATCTGTGTGAGCGTACGCTTAAATGCACCTGCAAATCCAGCTCCTTCATTCCCACTTTTGGCCTAAATACAGTCACTCGTTTTGGCCCATCATAAACATCTGCTTTGTGGCCAATTTTCCTCATATGGAACGAGGCCGGCACTGTACTGTACTACCTCTTCTCAATCTACGAATCCCATTGCACTCCCCACAGGTATTTATAGCACAATCATCCTTGCACAGCGCCATCTGCAGGACGTCACTTAAACGTGCAAGGTGACGATCTGTTTCGTTATGAGTGCACAGTAAATATGTGACTTATTAGACACACTTTATGAGGAACTGTCCTCATTTTACCCAGCCTATTTTGTGTAAATATTTCTCTTTAATCTCCAGTGATGCACGCAAAGAAAAGGAAAAGCTCATAAATGTGTTTTGTTGAGTCAGCCCAAATATTTTTGTAAGAACAACAGAGAAAATGAAACCAAATAGAACCAGATTACATTAACATAACAACCTACAAAAAAAAAATCACCCGGCTTTTATGTCATGTATATTTATTCCTCAGGTCATGCACATGCCTCCTCTCCATATCAATAAATACTCCTTGCCAATACATGCTTCACAAGCTCTGTTTCTACATTGTTTCTGCTGTGAAGCATGAGAACAAATGGGGTCCTTTCAGTTGGTCAGGAATCCTTTGCCCAGAGCTTGTGGTCAGCTTGTTAATTCTCCTTGTTTGTGTACTTACTATAATCCAGCACATTCCTAGAGCATGACCTGCCCACAATAACAAATGTAAACCAGGGAAAATCCAGACGGTAAACTGACTCTGAGCATGATCCTTTCATGCACTTTTTGTCTGCGCCACCACAATAAGAATGTATTGTGTTTTGTTGTAGCTCAGGACTGGAGTCAGTAATAATGGGACAGAATGTCTGCCATTGGCTGGAAAACAAAGCTTTTTGTCTTCACAGTCAGACAACAATTCAACAAGTCAACACAGTTAATTCTAGGTTGCACTTGACTTCAGTCTATATCAGTATATACTGTATATATACACACACACACACACACACACACACACATACACACACACACACACACACACACAGGTCTGTATCAACTCCTATAGTGCTGTAGTGCCAGCAGGCTTAAGATGTTCAGAATTAGTTCTATGACATATTCACTCTTAGAACACTGTATTAACCTTTAGAGTACAATATTCCCTCTTAGTACCATATTAACCCTTAGAGTACTGCATTCACTCTTAGTACTGTATTAACCCTTAGAGTACTGTATACACTCTTAGTATTGTATTGATTCTTAGTACTTTATTCACTCTTAGTACCATATTAACCATTAGAGTACTGTATTCACTCTCAGTACTGTATTAACCCTTAGAGTACTGTATTCACTCTTAATAGTGTATTAACCCTTAGAGTACTGTTAACCTTTGATATTGTGCTTAAACTAAAGCATAAAGTCCAACTCTTACAGTGTCATTGTGTTATTTCTTATTGTTGTACTTTGAGTAAATGTTCTTGTGCTAAGTACACCATGGTCGTCCATAAACTGGACAAATTAAACAAATAAATACTGTAACACCACTGATGAGTGTACCATTGAAAGGGTAATTATGATTACAGTTTGTTTTCAGATGAGGAAAGTCATGAATAGAGGCAGTTTGCATAACAGCCCACTTTGGAAGTGAATATTAAACCTCTGCATAAGAGTGTGTGTTCCTGTTGCTGCTGCATTTTACAGGTGTCTGATCCTTCTAGACCACTGACAATTCATCCAAACCATCCAAACATTAAAACAAATATTTCCAAAGCACTGTCAGCTGCTCTACACTGTAAGAGGTTTTAAATACGAACTGTTAATTGCAGACGTTGCAGCTGAAATCCATTTGCTTTTGCTTGAAACATTCAAACCATTTATTAAAGGAATGGAAGTGACCCTGTGGCAAGGCCAGGAAATAAATCATCCATTGCTGCACAAATTTAATTAGCCAAACAGTGGTCACTGTTGAATTCTGAGTGTCTGGACAGTCAACAGTACATGAGAGGGCTTGAGCAACACAGGACGGTGTTAAGGACTTTCAGTTGCAGAGAGTTTTTCTTCACATTCCTGCTCAGTGTGGCGCCCCGGCAGTGGAGGAGGTGGAGGAAGAGGAGGAGGAGGAGGAGGAGGAGGATTGAATGTTACTTATTAAAGCGAGACAGGAAATCACCTTTGCTTGGCAGCTTGTGACTAAGCAGTGCTGGTCAGGAATTTGTGGCCAAAGGCTACATGTGATACATGACTCTTGTACAAGAGGGCGGGGGGCGGGAGCTGTACAATACAATAAAGATGTTTCATGTTCATTGGTCTGTTCTCTGTGATTTGTGCGCTTTTGTTGTCCCATTCTAATAAGCTGGGCTCTGTCTGAAAGTACAGAATGATTCTGGTGTTGGGCCTCATGGTGAGGGATGGTGGTGTCAGCAGTAAAAGTGTTGTAAAAGTGGGAGGCTTTTACGAAAAACATCATTGGGCTGAGATTTTCAGCTGCAACATCATCCAGAACAGCGATGGAAATAATGGAGCTCTGTGTGTACAGCTGATTGCAGTGATCAAACATCCCCAGAATGATGAAAATCATGAAGAACCTGACTCCATTTATAGCTGGCTGTTTCATAGGACTATTATTATTATGGTTTTAAAAGGCCCACATATTAAGGATCCAAGTGGCTCGAGCATCTAATGCCATACCAATATTAGCCGAGAATCGCAGGCTCAAGTTCGCTGACTGCATCGGGAGCCAGAGTCAGAGAAAGCAAAATTGGTCATGCACTCTCTGGATGGGTAGATGGCGCTCTCTCCCCACATCACACTTAGTGCGAGGCTGACTGGCTGGCGCTTTCCTCCAAGTGCGTTGGCTGCCCAGCAATGATGCAAAAAAGGCAGCAGTTCAAAAAGAGGCGATGACATGTATCTGAGTAGGCATGTGCTCTCTTTCACCCTCCTAGTGTTGGAAGCATTGTATGTGATGGGGGCGAGTACTAGTGGGGTTGGGGAAAGGGCACTTCTAAATTGAGGGTTTTAAATTTAGAAGCTTTTTTTTATGATGTGCACATCATACATATTCATAGTATAGCCCCACTATTAACTATTAACTCTTAGAACCTTAGATTCACACTTTGTTGGCCATTACACATCTAAGCTTCATATCTCAGGACATGACTTGGCAGTCTCATCATTGTGTGATGAATCAGTGAGTAATCAAGCTTGGAAAACAGCTCAATTAGCAGAATTAAACTGAATTACATCCCAGTTTAAAAGCCAAAGGAGCTTCCAGTGCATGTTTACTGCTCTGTCCACGTGGACATGCTCAACCTGCACGCAGACTCTGACTGATCAGTGAGAGGGGACGGGGCTAAAGACATCACTGTACCAGATATTGCGTTATGCAAAGTCTTTGCATTTTTAGCTCACAAACACTCAGGACATACAAATTTCACAGTCTGGTAAAACCAGTATACAGATGTAACGCTAATTTGTGCAGGTGTCACTGCACAGTAGAATAGTGCACCATCATTACAGAATATGCTAAATCTTCCCTTCCTCTTTAATGTCTTTTACTGTCAAAAAGAGGTTTTGCCTTATGTTTAAAAACGTATCAGTTCTTCCTCATTTGCAGAGCTAAAAATAGTAGTAGCAACAAAGACCAAGGCATTATTTCATCCTTTGTTATTTATAGTTTGTTACAGTGTCTAAAACCAAAAGTGTGACGATTTCAGCTGTAAAGATATTTTGGTACCCATCAAAAAGTCTCCTCACCATCATTAAGAGAAAAATGCATGGATGTACACCGTCACAATATGCCAACATGAAATTGTGGAATATGTTGGAAATGTTGAACATAAACTCTGATATGCCTCACCCATTAGGAAAATGTAGGAGGATCCAGGGCCAGGCTTCAGTCAGTCATGTTGATGTTAAGCAAGACGAAGGAGAAACTAACCGCTGTTGTCAGATCACATCCAGAGCAGAATGAAATCCAGCTCTAAAGATCTGTAATGACAGCTCATGACAAGCCTTATCGTTTCCCCTTCATTCTGTGAAGAAAACAAGAACTACAGGAGGTTTAGCTGAGGAGCATTCACATTTCAACAAGTTTCATACTCAAAAAATACCCCAAAAGCGTGCCTACAGCAACTCAATAATGCCAATCAGCGGGGCTTTTCATGGATACAAAAATATCCCTGTGAATGTTAAACGGAAGCTTATGCTTACATCGTTACTTAGTCTTTTGTAGACTTTGTCATCCAGCCTGGAAGACTCTGTCATACAGTGTGAGAAACACATAAAGTCTATTTAAGATCACCGTACAAGTTCACATGAAGTATGAGATGATTTAGCACATAGTATGACAGCGTGGTCCAGTATGAGCTTCCATAGCCCTGTCCCATATATTTCTTAAGCCCTTCAGCTCTCCTCAATGTCAGTTAGCCTTCTTTCACCCTGATCATCAGTGTTCAGGACCCCACAGGACCACCACAGAGCAGTGTGAGTGTGGAGGTCCTGTGGGGTCCTGAACACTGATGATCAGGGTGAAAGAAGGCTAACAAGGTACGCAGAGAAACAGATGAACTACAGCCTGATTATAGAACTACAAAGTGCTCCTGTGTGGTCCGGGAAGCTGATAAAAATGAACAGTTAGTGTAGAAACAAGGAGGTGGTCATAATCTTGTGGCTGATTGCAAACATTAGTAAGATTTCAGACAGTCCTCGTGCTGTGATGTGATCTCTTGATTGACAACATTCCACTGCCTGATATGTGTACACTACCGGTCAAAAGATTAAGAACACCATATTGAGTTCATTGAGTGTTCTAAAACTTTTGACTGGTAGTGTACATGGTACGAAATGTAAGGGTGTTTGGTTTAAATGTCTGACATGTTGGCCTGACAGCTGTAAAGAAAATCCTGCACTGCATTGATCCTCACTCTCTCAAGGAAATGTGTGTAACAGGCCTCCGCTGAGTCCACATCAATGCTGTCCTTGCCGTAGGCCACAGTAAGCCTTGTAGCTCTCGTGTGCATGTGGAAATGTGAACTGCAGGACCACTGGTGTGGCTTTTGGGACTCCTTACTTGTAAGCAAATTTAACCTTGTAGCTCCAGTGCAAATCCTAGAAACCAAAAATCAGAAACCAAACAGGCCTTGGCTGGTATAAAAATTAGTTGATTTTTTTTTAATAATGATTAGATTTTCAGGTTAGGGGTGAGACAGCAGATGCAGTCCTTAACTGATTAGTCTTTCTAAATTTTGTTTATTAATATATAAGCTGTCCATATGGCTTCATTAGCCCCACCCCTTTTGCTGATCAGTCGGAGTCTGCATGCAGGTCAAACTATATAGGCAGTGGAAGCCTATATAGAAATACACGTTTTTGTGCTTACAAAAAAACATACAAAAAACATATAAAAAAAATATAAAAATCATACAAAAAACATACAAAAACATACAAAAAACATATAAAAAACATATAAAAAAAAATAAAAAACATACAAAAAACATACAAAAAACATATAAAAAAATACAAAATACATACAAAAAACATAAAAAACATATAAAAAATATAAAAAACATACAAATAAACATAAAAAATATAAAAAACATACAAAAAACATAAAAAAACATACAAAAAACATATAAAAAACATACAAAAAACATATAAAAAATATAAAAAACATACAAAAAACATACAAAAAACATACAAAAAACATATAAAAAACATACAAAAAACATATAAAAAATATAAAAAACATACAAAAAACATACAAAAAACATACAAAAAACATATAAAAAACATACAAAAAACATATAAAAAATATAAAAAACATACAAAAAACACAAAAAACATACAAAAAACATATAAAAAACATACAAAAAACATACAAAAAACATATAAAAAACATATTAAAAACATACAAAAACATATAAAAAATGGATTTGCAGAGTAGAGTCTGATTGCATTCATTCAGTGTGTGTGTGTGTGTGTGTGTGTGGTGACGGAGCACACAGCAGATGAGAAAAACATCCTTCAGCCCAGCGACTACAAAATGGCCACTGACCTGCTTGACTTTAGGCTAATTGAGCACCACAGGAATTGGGCTTTGACCTTGCTATATCTGGAGCAAAGTGAAGCCGCAGCCGCTCTCCGAGGCTCTTGTTTGGTGCACATAGACAATAGTAAGGCCTGATCTCCAGAGAGCCCTGCCACTGCTGAGGAATGCTGCTACAGTGAAAACACACAGCGCTTTTATACGCAATAAAGTCACCATGACAAAGACAAAGGGTTTTACCAAAGCGGGAAAAACATATTTAGGGTGTGTATGCATGCAGGTGTGTGTGTGTGTGGGTGTGTGTGTACAGTACATTAGTGTACACAGAACTGAACAGAGCAGAGGTTCTGGCAGATGCTGTTGGTGATCCTCACTGAAGCAGGTTGTCAGAGCCTGCGTTTCTTGCTGGGTTAAAAGTGTCAATTGTTTCCCGCCGGAGAGGATAAAAGAGGGGTTTTTTTTTTGTTTCACTGCTAGAAACAGATCCATACAAACCCGTACACACGGAAAAACATCGGGGAACGTCTCACTGCAAGGCCAAATGATGGTGCACCTTCAGTTGTATCTGGGGTGCATACAGTGCATTCCTAGCTCTTCACAGCCTTATTTCAAAATGGATTCATTTCATTTTTTCCCTGAAAATTCTACACTCAATACCCCTCCGTGACAAAGTGAGAAAGGAGATAAACCGTGTTAATCAGTTTGCTGCCTAGGTCTTCGGCTCAGGGATGTTCCTACATCGTCTTATTGCTTACACTTCTATTCAGAGCACACATGAGGTGCAGCTAGTCTATTTATTTGCTGTTATTATGTATCAAGAACGCTGATGCTCTCAAGGTACGGCAACACACCCGCTAGTATTTACTTAAATGTTTTCATTAGATTTAAATGGTGACACTACATTGAAGCTATTCTGAACTGGCTCATAAAATCCTACGACCAGTTTAGGCCAGACTTTAACCTACGGAACACTTGGTCAATTCTGTGGGATGTTTTGGAAGTTTGACGTTCCTTTATTCACCTAAAAATTGTGTTTATAGGAGACAGTCACACATGCCAGGCATTGTTATTTTCAGGAGATCATTTGTTACCTATTAAATTAAATCCCAGTTTAAAAGCCAAAGGAGATTCCAATGCATGTTTCCTGCTCCGTCCACGTGAACGTGCTCAACCTGCACACAGACTCTGACCGATCAGAGAGAGGGGGCGGGGCTGATGATCAACCTGCACACAGACTCTGACCGATCAGAGAGAGGGGGCGGGGCTGATGCTCATCTTTTTTGACCAGCTTCTATTTATTTTGAACAACATTCATTCATTCATTCATTTTCTGAACCGCTTATTCCTGAATAGGGTCACGGAACGGAAACAACCCTAGACAGGGCTCTAATCCATCATATAGGGCGCACACACACATCCACAGGCCACTTTAGAGTCACCAATTAACCTATCATGCATGTCTTTGGGGGAAACCGGAGTACCCAGAGGAAACCCACGCGAACACGGGGAGAACATGCGAACTCCACACAGAAACTTCCCAGGTCGCCCCACCCGGTCTCGAACCCAGGTCCTTCTTGCTGTGAGGCAACAGCGCTATCGTGCTGCCATGCATACAAATATTTAAATTCTATTAATCTTTACATCACAAAGGGATTTGAGTAGCTTTAAGTAGCTTATGATCTGAATGTGTGACTGTCTCCTACGGATACTAAAAATGAAAATGGTGAAGAAATGTATATAAAGGTCCCTCGAAATTGACCAAGTGGCCACAAGGTTAAACAAACAGGGGCTGAATGAGAACGGAATGACCGTGTGTGGAATAAGGTCAATGTCTAATCCAGTTTTGAAAGGTGTAATACCCCTTCATTTGCTTAATTTGTCCCACTTTCACAATAACACCTTGTCCCTTTAAGAATATGCTCCTGCTAATGTGGCAAAGAACAGATCATTTACATAATTCATTTTCAGACTTTCTGTTTCAGTATGAAACCAAGGAACCCAAGCTTTATCCTTTCAGACCCTCAACAGAATGTATAATAGGTGTGTAATATCACTTACCACGTTCTCACGTGGTAGGACGGGTGGTTCTATGGTGCTGACTGAATAGGATGCCACCATTGCAGTTGGTAAAGTTCTTGCCTATTAAATATTCCACCCTCAGCGGTGAGAGGTTTCACTGAAAAGTGGAAGACTTTAGGAACCACAGCAATGAAGAGCGGAATCATGTAGTGCAGGGTTCCAAACCTGCCGTTAAAAAGGGGACCCTACTTTAATGCTGCCATTACTATTATGACCACCATCAAACCATCAACATTACTCCAGTACAGCTGAGCATTGCAGCAGACGTGGTCGTTCAGTGTCTCCTTGTCAGTAAAGTATGAGCAGCTTGACCAGAGGTTTATGTCTGTTTGTTTTTGTTTTTTTTGTCCTGTTGATCGTTTTATTTTGGACTTTGGACTGTGAGGCTGCTTTGTGACATCAGCTGTAAAAAAGTGCAACATGTGTCGGTGTCCCAATACTTTTGTCCATATAGTGTATGTGAACGTGGGGCGATGAATTATCGTTCTCAACTGAGTTAAATCCCAGTTTAAAGGCCGAAGGAGCTTGCAGTGCATGTTTACTGCTCTGTCCACGTGTACGTGCTCAGCCTGCACACAGACATCAGAACTAAATGAGTCCTGGGTTCTAAAGGATCCCAATAAACCCACGGTCCCGCTTCACTCTACGTTTGTTTTGGGATTCGTTTTAGGGTTAGATTTAGTAGAAAATGTCTTATATTCAACTTAAAGTCCACGTAACTTGGGTTAGAGTTACAAATTATTTATAGAGGCGTCTCAACACAAGGTGTTACGACTTTAGTGACCACTGCCGCTTTGGCTGTGCGGCGATTATCCCCCAAACTGCCGTCGTTCGCTTGTCTTCTCCGTTTTTCATCCCACCTTAAACTACTTCCAGATCTAAACATTCATCACCAGCTGAGCTTTGATGCTGCTGAGTGTGCACTGACCTCTAGTGTCCTTTCATTGTTTTCGCTACAAGTCCAGCAGCCCGACCACTGCCCGGTTTAGGTATTCTGGAAAGCAGCAAACATGTCCATATAAGGAAAAGTTGGGGGCGATGTAGGACCACTTGAAGAGAACTGGGAGATGGGCCGCATAGTTGTTGTAAAAGAGCTGCCTCTCAGTTTGATTTGTATGGAAGCTCTATCAGGCTTGATGGTGCAGTTCAGACAGATCCACTCTCCAGCCTGGAAGTGCTTAAGAAACTTCTGTGATGAAGCTTTAGTTCCCGTGATAATGTGGAAGCAGGACGTCGATGCCACCTGAAGGCCGTTCACCTAAATCACAAGAGAAACAACAGATTTTATTCCACAAGCTGTTAGATGAAGGATCCTTGCTTTTAGAATGAAAGACAGCAGACAGTCTGAGGAGCAGGAGCTCACTGAGGTGAGGCTGGAACGGCAGAAACCTATGAAACACTGGTTCAGTCCAGATGGTTGACTCGCAGTACGGGTCACCATAGTTTCACTGAACTGGGTTTTTTTTCCTTCTAGAAGAACAACTGTGGGAATGTGTGTGTGTGGTTTGGTTCCTCAAAAAGATCCTGGAGAAGCAAAGTGAAAAAAAGTGCTTAAAATAACACAAGATTTCCTGAAATGTGTGAAATTAACTAAAAATGAAGTTTCACACTTTACCAAAATCAGTACTCGAATAAATACCTGCAGCTGCTACAATAATGACCACCACCACCACTAACACCACCACCACTAACACCACCACTACTACTACCACAACCGCTATTACTACCACCACCACTAACACCACCACCACTAACACAACCACTACTACTACCACAACCGCTATTACTACCACCACCACTAACACCACCACCACCACCACCACTAACACCACCACCACCACCACTAACACCACAACTACTAACACCACCACTAACACTACTACCACCACCACTAACACCACCACCACCACCATTACTACCACCACCACCACCACTAACACCACCACTAACACCACCACTACCACCACAACCACCACTAACACCACCACTACTACCACCACCACCACCACTAACACCACCACTAACACCACCACCACTAACACCAGCACTACTACCACCACCACCACCACTACCACTACCACTACCACCACCACCACCACTAACACCAGCACTACTACTACCACTACTACCACAACCGTTATTACTACCACCACCACCACTAACACCACCACTACTACTACCACTACCTCTACTAGTACTACTACCATCACCATCACCACCCCCACTACTACTACTACTACAACTTTTACCACCACTACTACTAATACCACTACCACCACCACCACTACTCTACTACTACTACTACTGCTACTACTACTACTACTACTACTAATACCACCACTACCACCACCACTACTAACACCACTACTACTACTACTACTACTACTACTACTACTAATACCACTACCACCACCACCACTACTGCTACTACCTCTACTACTACTACTACTACTACTACTATTACCACTACTACTTCTACTACTACGACCACCACCACTGTTACTGCCACCACTACTACTACCATTACCACCACCTCTACTACCACCACCACTACTACTACTACCACTGTTAACACTACTACTACTCCCACTACCACCACCACCACTATTACTACTACTCTTGCACATTATCACAGATGTAACATTTACATTTATGGCGTTTGGCACACTGAACAGCGTTTGCTGTTCACTCAGAATATCCTTAGCTCTATTGTCCTGCGAGTACTATCACACAATGCAGTCAGCATGTCAGAGTGTATAATGGACATAGGGTAAACATTAGGCTGATATTGAGATACACAAAGCCCAAACAATGCAGAAAACAATTTAACTAGTTTATCAAGACAGTACTGATTTTTGTGTGCAGATTAAAAAAAGGCCTTTCAATTTGCTCCTGATTGCTAATCGATTCGCTTGACTCACCTGAGAGTCATTCAAAAAGCAACGTGTGAATAACACATCACTACTGAAAATGACTTGATCTAATTGATAACAAGCACATATGCACATATGATGCAGATACTCCTTCTCATTAGTAACTTAAATTACTTTAAGGTGCCCCCATTGCTTGGACAGGTGCACACACAGCTTGAATAATCTCCATAGTAAAGCAATGCAAATAGAACTGGACCCTCTGGAGCAGCTGCACATGAGCCTAGGATCACCATGCCCAATGCCAAACATCACCTAGAGGGGTACAGAGCCCCCATTGGGGTGTGCACTCTTTGCCAAAGGAGTTCGACCCAAAATAAAGGTGCTTCAAATGTTTTTTTTTTTTGGAACATACAAAAGAACCTACAAATGGACCGGTTCTCTTACAGTTTAAAGGTTTGTGCACTTTGTGGTATTTCTGAGGCAATTGAAGCACCTTTGTGTAAAAGTGACCACTGATGCTCTCACAACTGAATGCAGTTAAAATCAGGGCAATCTGTCCACAACCTACATGAAGCTTAGAGACACTCTGGAACTGTGTTCTATGGATTGACCTCTCTAATGCTCTCATAGCAGAATGTAATCAACTCCTCTCCAACATCTTGCATAAATTACCCTTACCATCCTCTCATCCTTACCCTGGGCCATTCTCACTGTTGGCTTCTGGAAGAAGGTTGTGAAGTCTCCGGAGTGGAACAAAAATAATTTCTTTCCACAAGCCATGAGATCTAAGTCTAAGTCTATGTCTGATGCCTAAACAGATGCTCTGGAGCTGTGTTTTTTGAAGGGATGCAATCAAATAGCATTGTTCCAACCGTATTATCTTTAGGTACGAATCCAGTTCCTGTTTGGGATCTGATGGTTGGGCGTGAGTATGAAGGCCTTGTAGTGATACAACAGACACAATTACAGCACAACAATATATGCCAGACATCCTGTGACCACATATGTTGCCTCTCCTGGCAGGACTTCTAACAGTCACGTCCCACACACACAATGTCCCACCAGAGTGCAACACTTCCCTGGCCTGCCCGGTCACCAAATTTATCACCAATCAAGCATTTATGGGACCAGCTGGGATGCTTCTGCAACCTATGAGTGTGCAGGATCTGCAGGCCCAGCTGGAACAGGAAGGTATACAGGACCTGTATGGATCCATTCCCAACCTTGTATCGAGGCTGTTGGTCCAAGGACACTAGACTAAACTTATCCTTTCATTCTATTAATGTAATCACTTACTTATATCATCATCATATTCATACATAGAAAGATTAAATCTACAACAACTCCTTCTTCAACGAATGTACATAAAATTTTGCCCTCAAAGCTGTTGAACCTGCAGTGAAACCCATGAAATTTCTCCATGGATGTTGGAGACGGCTGTGATTTCACAGCAAAACCGTGTCAACTGCCCCCTGTTTCCGCTCTAACAAGAATCAGTGTTGAAGTGTCTTTCCTTCATCCTCAACCGCTGGAAACTTTCCGTGGGCACTGTGTCAGGTCGCCGAGGTCGCAGCGCCCTTGCCTACGTCTCCAAATGATCTCAGCACTCGCATTCAGAGCGCTCCAGTTTTGAAGGGCTGGCTCTGATTGATGGCTGCTGAGACAGGTCCCTGAGCAGCCGTGAAATAATTGAGATAACGGCACAATGAGCTGATAGCACGGAGCTGCCGCAGTGAAGAGTTTGATAAGATTTGCATAGCGTGAAGGGGAGCAGCGCCCATAAATCACAGGCCTTAGTAAAGTCAATTTGAATAGCTGCTATCTGCATGAAAATTATCCTCAATTGTGAAATTGTCTGTGGTTTGTTTTATAGAGTGTCACGACAGAATTAGCTTTGACTTGAGAAAAATCACTTCAGCATCAGTTCTGTCTGAACGAGTGGAAATGCAACCAACGCTCGTTAGATAACGGTGACAGCCAGTTGCGTAAAGATCAAACAGTAAGATGAACTGGTCTTCATTCTTTTATTACAGTGTTTACTGTGAAGTAAAAAGCTTTCCCATTGTCTTATGTCCCATTGTCTTATGTCCCATTGTATTATGTCCCTGTCAGGTAATGCAGCTTAGGTCATGACCTCATTTGGGTCATTTCTGATCATTTGTGGGGCTTTAGTCTCGCAAGGGTAGATCATTTCAACTAGTCATGAATATCAAACTGCCCAAGTGCTAGATACTTTTGACGAGAGACAGGTACTACTTGCCCAAGTACTGGATATGTTTATTGATTGCTTGCTAGATACAGTGCAAAGTGGCAAATATTAACTGCCCAAGTTCTAGATCATTTCAATTAATCATAAATGTCAACTGCCCAAGTTCTAGATCATTTCAATTAATCATAAATGTCAACTGCCCAAGTGCTAGATAAATTCAATTAGTCATAAAAACCAAAATGCCCAAGTGCTAGATAATTTCAATCAGTTGTAAATACCAAACTGCCCAAGTGCTAGATCTTTTTGGTTATAATGGTAACTATGACCTGCTATATTTACCTGTTACCTGCTGTAAAAAGTGCTAGATAGGTTTAATGAATGGTAACTAAATATTAGCTGCACAAGTGCTAGATAGTTTTAGGGCTTTTACTTTACTTTACTCACCCTGTAATTAAATACTCACCCCAATTTCCGTTCTTCACATTGACCACAGATGTTGTTTGCTTTCGATAACATTCATGATTATATATTTCACACACACAAACGCACACACACACACACACACACACACACACACACACACACACACACACACACACACACACACACACATATATCCTACATACTTGAGGTTTGAAGCCCTAAATGACAGTTTCTACCACTTATAGCAAGAATGGACGTGAAACACCTTTTATACCACATGCTGCTGTGGAAGAATACTGAGACAGAGTGGCTTTTTGAAGTGACATAACTGTCCAACCGTAAAATCCTAAGTGTCCTTAGCAGAGTGAAACTGTGAGGAAAAGCTGTGAATTCCACTATGGCATTTGGAGAATGCAGAAAGGGGAGATGAATGCTATTAGTATTAAAGCCTTGGTTTATTCAAAATGCATCTCAGGAAATACTCTTAATTAAATATTCTAATAATGGGTTTTCACTGTATATCAAAAACAAACAAAGTAAAACAAACAAACAAACGATGTTTCACGTTGCATATAATGAATATAAAATATAATTAGTATATCTACTATAAACCATGTCGGATTGCGGAAATTGAAAAACAGTGTCCTTGCAACTCTCGTGCTGGCACAGCGTGGCAGCAAGAGTTATTAATTTATGTTTTAAAAAAATGAGGTGTTGAATGTTGATTGAACTACAAGTCCAGTCACCTTGAATGTCATGAATGTGTGAATGCTGTCAGTGATGTTGTATACGCAATGAATGTATGCACGCCGGTGTGGTACACAATTCATTTATTTTTATAGAACATCATGTATTTGCAGCCAAAACAGGAAGAAAATGTCTTGAATGTTTTCAAGGGCATATTCTCCAAAAACTGGGAAAACAGGGATATTGAGTAAACTACTCTGCTACACTGCTTTCTTTGGTTTTCCTAATTTAGTAGCAATGTGGATCCTCAGGCCAGTCAGCTCACACAGGTCCAGGGACTGACAGCTGCACTTATCACCGGCATGTGTTCAAGCTCACTATAAAAAAGTGCATATTATTCAACCATACACACTTCTACGGTTGGCATTCTTGGTTTCTTTTCTTTACTGTTAACATTTAGAGCCCAAGTCCAGTTTTGCAGGGTGTTTTATATACTTTCATTCATGAAAAACACACACACACATACACACAAGCACACACACACATTTACACACACACACACACACACACACACACACACACACACACACACACACACACACACACACACACACACACACACAAACACACACACACACATATATATATATATATATAGGAGACCGTAATACATGTCAGATATTGTTACTGAGCTGTAAATATTAATCGAAATAAGATAATTGTACGAAGTTTATCATGCATTGATCAAATAATGACCTCTGAAATCTGATAATTGGTCCAAATGAAATTAAAAACAACCTGAATGGTCTTAATTATTTGTATTATTTATGTATTTATCAGTCTTGTCTCTTTTCTCATTTTTCTTTGTAACCCAATATCTGGGTCAGTGGTGTCATAGGTCCCGCCCCCTCTCTCTGATCAGTCAGAGTCTGTATGCAGGTTGAGCATGTTCACGTGGACAGAGCAGTAAACATACACTCTTTTGGCTTTTAAACTGGGATTTGATTCAGTTGGAAACAAGTACATTCGTGGTTTGTGCCTTCTAATTTAGTTTGAACAGGGATGTCACCTCAAATATTTATGAGGTCTGTTACCTCACTATCAGATCATGTTCTCATCAAAAAATGAATCACTCCAGAGTTGTTTTGGGACCAAACTGAGACATCATCCTCTGACAGGTTTAGGTGCGGTTGCTTTGGTCCACATCTGCACAGTATTCACACCTGACCATACAAATCACACCAGGAATACAAACAAACCAGAGTCTGCATTAACCTGACTCAAATGTGCAGGTGTGAAAACACCCTTCAAATAGGAAACCTCATATTCAAGGCAGGGGGTCCTACAGACTTTTCATGGCCCGACAAGCAAAGAACCCGTTGTTATACCATCACTGTTGGCAGTCCAACACTGCAAACCAATGCTATATTATATTCCCAGACTGGTCACTCAGTATTGCATCTCTGCTGCAAGTCCTGCATATTCCAGCGCTGAGCATGATCCTATACAACACAGAACCATGAGAAGATCTGTATGGTGATAGTTCTCCATTCTTTCATTTCCATGGTTCACAAACATAAAAAGCTGGCTTTGACTGTATGGATTGCAGCATTAAATTGATCCAGTGAGCTGAGAATGCAATCGCAAAAGATGAAGGGCATTTTCTTGTCAAGGGACTAGAAAATTGAATCCGAGAGTTTTGCACAAAGGGACTTTCATCCGTAATTGTGCACCGGTTCATTGCTGTGGCAATCGAGTGTGGCTTTTATTCTTCCAAACAAGGTCACGTCCAGTATCTGAGTTAATTAACAACCTAGTACATAATGCTTCAGCCGGAGGAATAAGCACTTCATCATATTTGGGTTGCGTCTAGTTTGGGTGCGCAGAGAAGATAATGAAAAGATAAGAAAACAACACACTCACACTCACACAGGACCATGCAAGTCTTTAAAGCAAGAAAGTCTGAAATGTCCTTGTTGCATTCGATATTCCATTCTCTTTCAGCCTCGCTTCACATTAAATCCACTGAAAGAGGCTTATTGGTGGGGAATTGTCACAAAACCCCATTTATAATGGTCTCACTGATATATTCTACACTTGTGCTTTTGTTTGTAACTATGTACACTCTCAGAACAGGCTCTATTTTTCAGAGTGAATCCCTGGACCAGTCACGGGGCTGGTACACAACACCAGCAGCCTTTTAGACCCACCTCCTTTTTTGTTCTAGGGGAATGGCTGCTGGAGGTCGGGAAGTGATCATGTGCAGGTACATTGCTTACTATTGCATTGGCCTCTTCTAAAATCACTACTCCAGGCCTGGCTACTGGCCTCGTCCGGTACTGCTATTGTGGCATTAGCACTGCTTTTAAGCCTGTCCCATGAATTAAACCTTGTTGGTAAATAGACAATAGTTTTGTGCAAAGACATACACAATCAAAAATCATACACAGCTACCAGATTGGGTTTTTGATACTGGTGTTGCTGTTTAAGTGGTCAAGTCGATGCTCTATAACACCCAGTCATCTAATGAATGTAAGAAAATATGCTATAACATGAGAACATGGTGTTGCTGTTCATGGACAGCAGCACATCACCTTCAGACTCCTGTGCCAGTGTTCTCAAAAGGGGAACTCCATTCCCACATGATGACTGTATAGTATAAGTATAGTGCGGTTGTTCTGACAGTGCAAGTACAGCCATAGAAGTTCAGTTATTAATGGTTTTTCATTTTGTATATCATTGTTGTCATATAAAAACTGTGTATCACCATTTCTGCTGTGTTTCACTTTCTGATTGATGGTTAATGGTGCATTGTATTGAATGGACCAATAGAAAGTCTCCAAAAATGACCCGGAATAAAATATATGTACCATGACTTCCATCGAAAGTTAAGGAGGATTTTTCCTCATCCTGTAAAATGTATATTTTGGAGACCTTTGCAATTTTTGTGTGACTGTGATGATGGAATTCAATAACACAATTGCATAATTAATAACCACAATCTTAATTTCCAAGCCTACATCTCTGACTTTCATATATTTTCAGAGTCAAGCAGTCACAGAAATTTAGGAAAAGCATAAAAGCTTCTGTTAAACCAAAGAAAGGCTGAGATGACCATCTGACCACTGGGGTCAGTGGCCTCAGTTTCTGGACAGCAGCATTTTGAGCTAATATGAGTTCATGTGGGTCGTTCACAGTGACTTATTATGAACAGCATCAGTCCTATTTACTGTGCTCAGCTCTACCATGGTGTTGTAATAAGAATAATGTTTTTTTTCTTGTATTTTTCAGGGTCAAGCAATGGAAAAACGTAGCAACAGCATAAAAGTTCTCCTAAGCATTAATACACAGCCCTTAAAAGAGAACATACTAACACACACAGCACCCGAGATGAACCCGAAAAACCCTGAATAACACACGTACAGATAAGGTCAGAGCAGAAGCAGAAGAATGAATCAGCTGAGCCGAGCCGTCACATTCATTTCTTCTTTCTTTCTGACTCTTTGTGACTTTGTAACGATTCAGATGTTAGATCAGTATCACAATTAAACCAGACACAATTCACAGACTCAACGTTGCAAGCATTGATGTTTTTTTTTTATTTCAGGTTTAAAATATGTCTATGAAGACAAGTTGCATGTTAATCGACATGGCAATAAATGCTCCAGTTACACAAAGCTGGCGAATGTCCAGATAAAGTCCCAGAGGCCTGGTATTATGCATTCTTGGTGTATGTTCATAATATATCTATTGGGAAATGAACCAGAATGACCAAGCATGGGGAATTCACATACTTCTGCTTCAAGCTTTCACTTACTACTGTTAAAGCCAAAAAAAAAAAAACGGAGATGACCATTTGACCTCAGGAGGTCAGTGGCCTCAGTTTCTGGACAGCAGCACTGTGAGCTAGTTTGGGGGACAGTGAGTTCATGTTGGTCGTTCATAGAGATTTATTATAAACAGCATCAGTCTTATTTACCGTGCTCAGCTCTACCGCCACGTTAGACAAGAGTCAATACAGAGAGAGCCTCATCTGTTTCTGCTGGCGTTTCTAATTATATACAGACATAAATTAGTGCTACAAGCAGCCTTTTATTTCCAACAGCTGTACAGTCATCTGAGCACAGCTCAGCATTTACAGTCCTAGATAATTAGAAGGATAGATTTGATTCTGGCGCCATCATGAGGAGAGATGGCTAAGGAGCTTCTGCAAGAGAGAGAGAGAGAGAGAGAGAGAGAGAGAGAGAGAGAGAGAGAGAGAGAGAGAGAGCAAATTGGCACATTTGATCCACCTAATAGTTTGCCGGAGGTGTTACACCTGGGTTGGTGTCATGTAGGTGCATAGACCCCAGATGGGTTAATGACCCCTGTCCTATAGCATTATAGAGTATTATAATACTCAGTCAAGGCTTTAAGATTGTGTCAATATTAGCATCCAAACGGGCCTGGGCTCATTTGTCTTTTATGGTTTATCACAGTGATCTGTGGTTTACAATGTTTAATGTCAAAGCCAGAGTGTTTGCTCCCTCTGTAGTTATGAGAATTATGAATATATGAATATATGAATTTTGCTAAACGAACACTCCTGCATGTTTAAATAACATCCAAAAGGCTGGTTCAAGCATCTTGTGGACGCGGACATGCTATAGAGGACATGCCTCAAATTACTTCATTGCATTGGTGACGTCGTCTGTTCTGGGCTCCGTAAATATTTTTTGTGCCCTGAACATTATAACGAGATCACCCTCCTCTGCACCCAGAACTGAACGCAAAACTGATCTCATACAACTGCAGTTACATTTTCTTTGCTCTTTAAATTTTAACTCATATTATATTTTCCAAAAATAAAGATCCCAGACAAGTGGCTGCTATTTTTAAGTTATTAGCTGTTCCATTCACAGCTATTCACTGAGAACTCACTCACAGTTTTGGACACACTTTTTTTTTGTTGCCATGGTTGAAGCACTGGGTTGTGATCCTGGGACTGTAGACTCCAATACCTTCATCTGCTAAATGGCACTATTCAGGTCTTTAGAAAGGCCCTAAAAAAAGCCCTAGAACAGGGATGTGCCATTCTGGTTCAGGAGCTCATGGGCATTGGCTTTCTTCTGACAGTGTCCACCAGGGATTGTTTGGCCAGCAGGAAGACCCAGTAGGTGGTTATGGGTGTGGAGTGCAGAGTCCACACCCAAAAAACTCCACTGTTATATGCACTACAAAACCCCTCCTGTCCCTCCACCTTCTGGCAAAAATCCACACCACCACAAAAGGATTCTTCCAATGCATGTTCATTTTTCAGGCCTGGCTTCAAATTTCATCTGCTGAAGCTGCCTAGAACTCCAGCCCGAGTTTCTCAGGGTTCCCCTACCTTCCCTCAGCCCTCGGTGAGCATGGGCCACACTTTACAAAGAGCACGTTGCGCTGAGGGGACTCAATGAGAGGACAGCAGCACTAACCCATAAGGCTCTGGAATCATCTCAGTGTTACAGTGTTTAAACTACACTAGGCAATGCAGCTTCTGTGAGCCACTGCAGTGACGTAAACCAGCCAGCCAACCTTGAGGCTTGACATTCTTTACAACCTCAAAAAACCAAACAAAACACTTAACAACAACAACATTTACATGGTTGTATATTGGTATCAGTAATTGAAATTGGTAAGTGTGCAGCAACATGCATTTACGGCATTTAGCAGACGCCCTTCTCCAGAGCGACTTTAAAGTGCTTTGCTGTTCACTCAGAATATCCTTAGCTAGTAGACAAGACTTGAATCTGAGGAGTTCTCACATAGATCCTGTTGAAATATTCCTGTTTGGTCACATTGTATTCACTGAGCAGTGTTAGGGATCACATTGTGATTTTTATCGACAAAATCTTCTCCAACTCTGAAATAATTATTTTGGGCATGTTATCAAGGAGCCCAGATGACTCCTTTTTAGTTTAGTAAAACCTGGCAACTTAGGGACACACTTCATTTACCAAAATTCCAGGTGTGGCTTCCTAAGCCTTCTGAGGCGGACGTGCGATATCCGGAGTGCGCCTTCAGCTTCCTCCGAGCTGGAGCTAATGAAGCTGCGCTGGAATTTGCCCTCTGTCTACTCCCGCTTCGCCTGCTAAAAGTACCTCCTGCAAACTTGGCAGTCTAGAATTTCCACCATGGCTCCTGGCTGTGTCAGCTGGCAGATAGTGTAAAAAGTGTGAGAGTGAGCTTTATCTCCATCATTCAGTCTGACAATCTACAGCCTGTTATTTTTGCAAGACTGAGTGAGGACTCAGGCGGTTTTGCTGTGTGGAGTGATTGGGTAAGGGACAATCAGATATCCTTCGTTTTCTTCAATAAGACTCAAGTCTGGGTCTCTCTTTCATGTGCGCTGTGTTTGGCCAGGGACCGGATGCTTTGGCTCACATCAGGTAGGCATGCTAATGCGGAAGTCAGAGTTCATCTCTCTGTGTGATGCTGTGGATGAGAGAAGCTGCGGGGAGGATGGCTGGGCTCAATCAAGCATGAGAAAAACAGCCTCTCCACTGGGCCTGCTGATTACACTCGATCTCCCAGCAGTCGCTCTCAGCCTCTGTGGCACAACAGGGATGGATCCAACAGTGTATCCTATTCAGCATGTCCTGCAAAATAGCAGTCCATCCGATGTAAATATGTCTATATCCACCACATGTCCACCATATATAGACATCTGCTCATTCTGTCTCTTCTGAAATCAAAAGTATTAATGAGAGTTTTGTCCATGCTGCTGCAGTGACCTCTACTCTTCTGAGAAAAGCTCCCGCTATACATGCTGAAACATTGCCATGAGGATGTGGTTGCATTCAGCCAAATTAGTGAGGTCAGGGCCTGGTTGCTGGATGTTGAAGAGTGAGATCCATCAACCCCACACCTAAGCATCTCAGTGGTTCTGAACAGAGCTCCATCGCTCCAGAGAACACAGGTCCATTGCTCCAACACTGGTGGGTGGACATGGTGAGCTAAAGTCCAAGATGGGGAAATGGAACTCTACTCTTGAAAATGTAGATCCACTGCTGGAAGGGTTTATACCATGTTAGCTGATAATGGGCATGGTGATCTCATGCATCTGAGCAAAACATCCAACTTTGAAGCTTTATGTTGGATGTTGGATCATTAGTTCTGGATCACAAGCGCAACTCCAAAACATATCAGTAATTGTTGGATGGGCTCCTCACCTCTGCTCAGTTCATTACCAACAATGGTGGTCATATACCAATGTAGTTGATACCAGACTGGTGGGTATTGGACATGGATAGGTACAGCTTCTCACCTGTGTGCCATCCCATCCTTGAAGCTTAGTGTTTGAGTGCAAATGTATGCCTGCTGCCCATGTTTTGTTCTACAAATGTTATATTTATTTATATATAAGAATATTTTAATGGAAAGAACTACTGTTTTCTACTTTGACTGCTGGCACTAAGTATGCAACTAATTGGTGGCCTCTGCATTATCAGCTACAGCCAGACTATATCAAATGCTCTATTTCCCTCTGTACACTAACTACACACTGTAGTTCTTGTGTCTATACATGCTACATCTATACATCGGCTGAAGATTAAACACACAGCAACACATTAATACATTGAAAGCCTGTACAGGTAAGCAGTGATCAGGGAGCAAAGCAGCAAAAAGCACCAGAACGAGCAGCTTTCTATGTGTATTCATTCGAATTTTGTGCACCAGTATGTACAGGATCTACAATGATATGCTGTAAAATTGCTTACATGATTCAGGATCCATAGAACGGTTTGAGGCCTCATATGGGGTTGCTTGCAATTTTCACTCGTCTTTTGAGAATATCGAGGAATGATGAATAGGGAAGAAAAACAATCGAGGAGCCGTGGTCGCTCACGGCTCTGCTGATATCATATTTATATAGGGGTAATATGATTTATTATATCAGGGAAGAGTGTCTGCTTAGATTATTTTCCAACAACGCCTTCCTCTCTGCATTAGTATTAATGAAAACATTTTTAAGGAACCTCCACTTTTCTGCTACAGACAATCCCTGGAGCATACAGGTTCAATTTTATATCATCTTTTAAAAATTATTTTTTTAAATTCTATACTATACTACATGGGTTCATACCACCTGGACAAATGTTATGCATTACACAAACTTTTCAAGCTGAAACGCATATTATTATACTGTATATAACATTATGTACCTCTCAAATAGCATCTGTTCTTTGGTGGTCTGTAAGGGTCCATCTACCCACAATACTACACAAATGTAGTCCTCTTTGGAGGACACAATTGGAGAGGCATCCTGGCGATCTCCTGCATCTTACCTCTGATGCTTTTGCATTGATACACATGAATCTATAGACACACCGTGTGGTTATCTTCTACGGCGGATTCCTGCAATTTAATAAAAGGGAAGTTTACTTTAGAAAGCAAATTAAGATTCTTCAGAGCAAAGAACTTGGCCTGAAATGAAACCTCTTAATTCCTCAGCATATGGCACAATTCAAACACAGTCCCTCATATTTGATTCATGAAGCCTAGTCCAATAGACTGTGATGTAGAAAATGCAATCAGGCAAATTGATGAAGTTAGCTTAATTGGTGAATGGAGAATGAAGCCTGAATCTTCATTGTTCCCAAGGGTTTTATGAAAACGTAATACGATAAAAAAGTCAAATACAGCAATGAAGTTCTGATTTTAAATGCAACCCCTAAAGAGAGCCAACAATAGCCTGTTCCTGTTGTTGTTCTGGAGATATCTCCAACTGGATTGAGAATAAAACTAATGAGAGGTTATAGTGTACTGTACTGTATGTAGTGCTGCGCAAGTGTCATGTACTGATTCACAACTCAGTGCCTTGCAAAGTGCAGCCACTGCCTGAGGTTGCAATGTGAAGAATAATAGTGACCCAGTCCTCTTTGGTCATAATGGAGATGACCAACAAATCTGTATGTGGAGGCTCCATGGTCAGTGCCAAGATCAATGGTTTGTTGTCATACGTCCAGAAGGCTGGTGTCACATTGTGAGATCTAATGTTGTATGATGTCAGATCCCCTTTAACAGACCAACGTTACGTGTGAGGTCCTGCAACCAGTGGTTCTACCTTTTCTGAACACACACTCCAGTGCTCTATTCCAACAGGAGGACGCTTGTACACATACTGCTGCTGTCTTGTCTTGAAGACACAGATACTATGCTGTGGACAGTCTCATCTCCAGACCTATCTGATTGAAAATGTGTGGGATGCTACTGGATGCTCTGTCAACTCCACCCCTACCACACCATCTGCAGAGCAGGTGAGAACATTCAAGCTGCATGGGATGGATCATCTGGGACACCATTAGGAACCTCTACAACTCCATGCAGGGCGTCCTGGCATGTTATGTTAACCAAATACATTTGAGTGACACAACTTCACCAACATCGTAGATCATTGAAGTATCAGACCACTGGTTTCAGGAGGACCAAAGATCAGTTCTCTAGAACAGTTTGACCAGACATGACCAAGAGATACATTTGTTTTTGAGCCTGGGAGCAGTCAAGACAACCAAATAATGGTGCTTCAGAAATTGGTGGTCTGGGGTTCCCTTCAAGAGGACTTTGGTTTGGTCTACTGAGAGAGTATAGCTATCATTCCTCACCTCACAGGTATATCATAAACCTGCTCCTAATTTCTTATATTTTATATTTTATAAGGCTAATGAAGCTGCAAATAAAGGAAATATACAAGGTGACGTTCCTTCAAGGTTAGGACAGAAAAGAACACAAGGTCGTTTCATGGTGTTTATATAATCACCCAAGACAAACTCATGTGATGGTGGCTGGAACATGGGGGAGATAACACAAGTGTTGGAATAATATTTGATTTAGGTCGGCGTGATTTTCTTTATTCTTAGTCCAGTTTCATCCTACAAGCAACTGTTTCATAAAGCTGACTCTATTTCTTCACTATCAGTCACATTTAAACACACGTCGTATGTCTTAGCGATGCACATATAGGATGGTAATAATGAATGAGCATGTATTATTTAATGTGTTATTTAATCATTTGAAGGGCTGTATAGTGGCTTTATTTGGCATTCAATATTTGAGGTGCATTTAATCATTTCAATGGTTGTTGAATCATGAAAACGTAGTACAAACTGGATATGATGGATATTGTCAGTGCTTAACCTTTAGAACCCGAGATCCCTGTTTTGCGGGTACTTGCATTCCATTTCCACACATCATAACTACAACACTAACAAACACTCGGTGTGATGGGACCAATTCCTTTAATATTCATTCCACTGCAAAAATCCTCAGTGCATGTTTACTGCTCTGTCCATGTACATGCTCAACCTGCATACAGACTCTCACAGCTCAGAAGGGGCAGGGGTCAATGACATCGCCATTGGGTTATAGAAAATGAGGAGAGAGGGCTGTTTGCTGACTTTCTTGAATGCACAGTACTCAAAAGTTTATTTATTTGTTTATTTATTTATTTATTTATTTATTTATTTATTTATTTATTTTATTTTTTACTTCTATCAAGTATTTTGAAAATAATAATAATAATAATAATAATAATAATAATAATATATAATAATAATATATAATAATATGAATAGTAACAATAACAATAACAATAATAATAATAATGATTATAATAATAATATTGTTATTATTATTATGTTTTTATTATTATTATTATTATTATTATTATTATTATTATTATTATTATTATTATTATAAATATTCTTGTCAATCTAATCTTTACAAATAACTTATCAATATTAAAATTAAAGCAAAACCAAACAATCAAATATAAGTATAGTAAAGTGTAATAAAGTATAATAATACATTTCTCTTAATTTTTACATTTCAAATGAAAACAAAATCTGAGTATTCTATGGTCTCCTGAAAATAACAATATATCTGGTCTGTATGACTGTCTTCTATAAATGCTTTTATCAAAAAAAAAGTACATCAAACTACAAAAGTATCACAAATCCCTGTACTCAGTGTGGGAGGATGTCTGAATGTCAAAATATTGTGATGTAATATTTTTCACTGTATCACCTGCCCCTCATTTATTATTTAACTTTAGAATAGATATAAGTCCATAGATACGAATGAATGCAAATAAACAATGTACTAATCTTCACTTACCGCACATCCAGTCAGACCCAAACGACTTTAATCTATGGACAGAATCCTTCTCTTGGAACGTTTACAGAATAAAACATGACAAGAAACAAAAATAAATAAATAAATAAATAAATAAATAAATAAATAAATAAATAAATGAAAAGGTGAAGTTCTCTGCCTCAAACCTCCTAACCAAGCTGACTGTTATCAGACTGCACACGAGTTACACAAAGTCAATGAGAGCTGCTGCGCTTCAAAGGAATGAAATGAACGAAGGTCAAATCAGCAAGAAGAAGGTAATATATTGCATTCAGCAATTCACTAATGCAGAAATTCCAGCCCCTCCTAGAGTGCTTTTCATTAATCGTGGGGTTCATATTATAACTATTTTAAGAGTGACATAACACCTCCATCATGGAAATCAGACACCCTGCTGAGAGGGTGTCTCTCGACAGGGTCTTTTAAGACCTCCTCATTAGAAGTGAAGAGGAGAGATGACGGAGACCACAACATCAGGACGACCTGGGTGAGTAGAGAGAGGTACCTGCAGAATAACAAAATACGGAATAATTGGATAATATTTCATAATACTTTGGAAATGCATTTTCAGTTGGATGTCGTTCAATTACCTGAGCCAAGTTTATACTGGGCTCATACTGGGCTCTTACTATAACATTTACATTTTAATTTAAAATTTAGTTCATAAGACTTCTATATTACACCTTATATCATCACTTTCAATCTTCTGTGTACATGTTACAAATCTCAAAGACCAGATCTGATTTGTATACTTTTATCTTGCCAATCTGACGAGTTTCTGTACATTTAAATGCTTTCTATCAATATTCCTTCTAGCAAGAGGATAGCAGACTACACTGGGCCCACTAATGGAAGCTGGGGGTCCATTGGCATTAGTGTTCTTGGTGGCCCACCAGTGGTCCAGCAGAGCTTTAGACGAAATGTCACTTTTCATTGCTCATTTTTGACCAACAGTCTTATTTACGTAGTTTTTTCTTTATTTAATTACTTATTTTCTAAAATTAAAGTCTCTTTAAATCTTTTAGAGAAGATTAAACACTAGTTAGACTTTATACCTTGTGCACATGACATTTATCTGGGTGGTCTCAGCGTGAACCAGCAGTGGCAAACAGTCAGTGGGACGTCGACGTGTCAGCCGACTGATATGTGCTCGCTATCTGGCTTTATGTTATGGTTTTATTTTTATTTAACCTGCGATCATGTTCATACCACGGTAAAACAACACTACCCACCATTATGCTGAACCATCTTAGTTCCTAACCAGTGTAGGGTATGCTTTTGTTTGCGTCTGATGATTCAGCTAGAAACCATGATCGGCTAGAAATATGATCAGCATGACCAAGCTAGACAACCAGTAGGAACAAGCTTGACCATCCCTAATAGCAACAGGATAGAAGACCAGTATTGGTCAGCTGACAGCAAAGCAGGTGGTCCACTGGCAATTTGCTCTGGGCAGCCTGAATTTGAGCTGGATTTCTCAGAGCATTAAGATTTTCATGCATTATGATAAACCTACTCGATATTTTTGGGCCTGAAACGGGCTTTAAGCGTCTGCTGAAGTTGCCGTCTGCACATGTGATTATCTACTATAAGCATTATTTATTATTTAATCCCATTAACCTGGTTTTAATCTGCTTTATCCAGCTCATTACCTCTGATAACTATGGTGGGTGTGCCCTCACTGCTCTCCACCTCCTGTAGATGTTAGATCTGGGCAGTGTTGATAACGACGATAATTAAGATGATGATGATGGAGGTGGAGGTGGTGAAGCTCGGTTGTCTCTGTAATAAATCCCCAGGCAGAGGAGGCTCAGCACAATGAGCTGCTCCTGCTTAGGGGACACATCTGCTGCTCTCTCTCTGCCTCCTGCTCAACAGTAAGTCCATCCTTTATTTAAGACCTTAGTTGCATCGTTAAAATGAAGGACTGTTAGACTGTTCTGGTGATACTGTGATCTACGCTTACCGTGCTGTAACCGGCACAGTGTTACAGCTGGCAGTCGTTCTGTGTTGCTGTCATTCAGCTGATGTTCAGGCTTATGAGTTGACTGATCTGCTGTTCAGAAGGTCATCTGAAGGTCCATTTAATATAAGTGCTTTTATGGTCTTTAATTGAATTTGTTAATTTATGTCTGAGAAAAAAAAATGTTTAAAGAGGTTCTTATAGTTTGAGATTAAACATGAAAGACCTTCATTAAAGTCTATTCTCTAAGAATATGAAGCTTGTTGCTGAGGTTGTGCCCTATTAAGGTACAATAAAGTATCCTTGAGTAAAAATCCTTTTCTCTAGCCATATTTGTTCCAGTTAAAGTACTATCATCTACTTAAAGTACAATATTGTACCTTTCGGGGTCCATGTATGGAAGAGAAGACAATGCCTGTATCATTCCCCTGTTCTTAGTGTTTAGGCTACTCAAAGTGACTCTACTGATTTCTGCATTTCCATTTGAAAGTACACTGGTAATACCTGTGTTGGCTATCGCTGCCTCTATCTGGTAATTCAGGATCAGCAATGTGGGAATCTTCTCTTTTCAGTGGTAACCACCATAATCGCTCAGTACTTGCTCACACTGTCTGTTATACTTACACTGCAAAATTAAAATAAATTAGTTTATGAGGTTTGTACTTCAGAATTACACCTTAAATCATCCTGTTTAGACCGTTAATGTACTTGTTTCAAATCTCAAAGGCCAGATCTTGCCAATCGCACTAGTTCCTGTACATTTAAATGCTTGATTTCTATGTGGCTGATAGCAAGAAGATAACAGTCTAGTGCTGGAACACTAACTGCAAAGCTGGGGGTCCATTGGCACTAGTTTCGTATTAGACGCCTCTTTTCATCGCTCATTTTCCAGCAACAGTCCAATTTTTCCTTCATTTCATAACATTTCTTTTCTATAATCAAAGTCTCTGTCCATTTAAAACATTTTGAGAAGATTACAAACTATGATTACTAAGACTAAGATTACTAGACTTAGATCTTGTACATATGAAAATGATCTGGGTGGCCTGAGGGTGGAACAGCAGTAGCAAAAGGTCAGTGGGACGTTGACCTTGTCAGCAGACTGATATATGCTCTCTGTCGGCCTTTATTTTACACATTCTTTAACATCCAACCAATTTTATTTCAATGTACAATAAAGTACACTGCAGTGAAAACCCATGTTTTGTACCAGTTAAGTACTACTATGTGCCAAAAGTACAATATTGTACTTTGTAGTTTAGTTTTTAAGTGTGCAGGCTGCTCAAAATGACTCCCACTGAAAGTACATTTGCAATATTTGTGTTGGATATCAGTCTCCATCTGGTGATTCAGGCTCAGGAGCGATGTGGGAATCCTTGTCTTTTCAGTTTTACACACAAGTTGTTTACAGTCTCTGAGGAACCCGTCTGGAAAGACAATGTTTTCTTATCATTAGGATTTGATATTCCTTATCACTCTGACAAATATTTGGGATGGAGACTGGGACTATTCCACAGGCTCCACAGACTGGCACTGAGGTTATGTAAAGAGCAAAAACAAACTAGACGGGTATAAGGTTTTAACTGGCTTGGCAAAGGTAAGTAAACAACGTGGAAATGAACAAGTGTGTTGACTTTTATTGAAATGGAGAATAACAGACAATTACCGTGGTCAGGTGATGGTGGAACCATAGAAATACACCCTGTGTACATTGTCTCCGTTGTAATAAAACCATGTGTCACTTTTTGACAGTGTTTTAAGTTGTAAGCACGAGTGTTAATTTCAGACTGGTTTTATGTCAACCTCAAGGTGCCTACCATTGTGCAGAAGTGAGAGCATCATGGCAGCTTTCAAAGGTATTTGGACGAAGACCTTCTGGCGAGCCGTCTCAGGAGAATTCTTAGCCACATTGATCTTTGTTCTTCTGAGCTTGGGCTCCACTATTAACTGGGCGTCAAACACGGAGAACCCACCACCTGCAGACCTGGTCCTCATCTCCCTGTGCTTCGGCCTGAGCATCGCTACCATGGTGCAGTGTTTCGGGCACATCAGCGGAGGCCACATCAACCCAGCCGTCACTGCTGCTATGGTGGTCACCCAGAAGATGAGTCTTGCTAAAGCCCTGTTCTACATTGGGGCTCAGTGTCTGGGAGCCATCGTAGGGGCCGGGGTCCTCTTTTTGGTCACTCCAAGTGCTGTTAGAGGAGGACTGGGTGTTACAGCGGTAAGGTGCTTTTAAGGGTTTCAAGGGTTAAGACCAGGCAGATTTACTAAAGTGGTTACATCCAAAACCACATACAACGGTACCACACATTAGTACTTTTATATTGTTTTCTTTTGCTTAGAGTACTGAGTAATGAGTTGCAAGGTTGTGGGTTCAATGCCCACATCCACAAAGTTGCCTTTGGGCTACTTGCAAAACAAATGTGTTGGCTCAGAGGTTCAAGAACTGGATTTTTGATCACAGGGTTGTGGGTTCAATACCCAGTTCCACTTAACTGCCACTGCTGGGCCCTTGAGCAAGGCCTTGAACCCTCTCTACGTAGGTGCTACTTACAAAACAAACATGTAGTGGCTCGGTGGTTAGAGAACTGGGTTTTTGATCGTATGGTTGTTGGTTCTATATCCAAGTATAGTAAGTTGCTACTGCTGGGCCCTTGAGCAAGGCTTTAAACTGTCTCCCTGGGGCAGCATCTTAAACATGTTTTACATTCAACCACACTGTGTGGTTAGTAATTGTCCTCAGATATTAGCAGCTTTTAGTGCTTTGGCTGGTTTAGGCAGCATTAACAACCTTATTTTGAAGCCAAAAGAGGAAGGAAACAAACCAAACGCCAGCCAATTCTATTCTATTGGAGAAGACAATGTTCCAAATGTAGATGCCTAGTAACACACCAGTCACTAACTGTTGTTTATCAGAGATAAAATGATATTGTAGATATGATGGTGTACAACGAAGGAGGTGACGGTGCCCAAAAGGGGTTGTTTGTTTGGAAAAATACATGGTACTCAGTATGTACTGAGCTTGAATCACTACAGTGCTGCAGCAGAGCAGCATCCACTCCTCATAGTCTTTATTCAATAGTGTGAGAAATTAGATTTTATTAAACCCATTTGTTTTGGGCTGAAAATATTACCAAATTAACCAATTATATCAAAGGATTATAAGAAACTTGAATTGATAAAGTAAAATTAAAATTCATCTAAAGCATCCATGTAATTGCTGTTGTAACAAAAGCAAAAAATATTAATGCAGAAATAAAACATGCTCAGCTTTAATGGCTGTTAAAGGGAAACACCAGTGAATTTACTGAAAGACCAGACACAGTCCAGTGGCTGGTTTTGTGTTTATTTGATGGTGAACGATCTTATAAAAAATCATGTTTGTTTGGCAGTGAATCTCAATCTTAGAGAATTAGATTTAGTTTTCATAATGTGAAGTCATCAAGGGACAGGGGGATTCAAAACAGTGAGGATGAGTCCAGTAGCCAGCATACTAACACCACACCAGTGATTCTGGACAATGGCCTTCACCTGTGAACTAATGCCGTGGTAGCTATGCTGGAACAGGCCGATGTCACAGTGAAGAACATGGAAAAAGGAGGTGGGGCTAAAAGGCTGCTGGTGTTGCTCTTTAACATAACAAGAGCTTTAAACCATTGCTTTTGTCCATTCCATTATCAAATGACCACACAATGGAAAGCAGAGATTGGTTTTATGTGAATAAAGCTCATTTTTAGCCTGTTGGACAATAAATCTTGTCATTTAGTCCACTCCAGTTTATTTGGAGCTCCCAGTAGTTAATCCAGTGTTTAGTTTAATCTTTAATGGAGCGAATAATACAAACAGAACTGAACTTATCAACCTCTTCATGGTTTGCTTTGAGCAGGTCAATTCTCATATCTCAGTGGGCCACGCCCTGGTTGTGGAGCTTCTGATCACGTTTGAGCTGGTCTTCACCATCTTCTCCACCTGCGACCACAAACGTAGTGACCTCAAAGGATCGGCCAGCCTCGCAATCGGCATTGCTGTGGTCATCGGACATCTGTTTGCGGTTAGTGAACATGAGACTTCAGAACAGAGGTTCTCAGGCCCAGTGCTGGGTCCCAATGCACTGCTGTGTTTTCCCTGCTCTAACACACCTGATCCATCTCATCAGTTAATTATCCAGCCCTTCATGGTGTGTTAGAGTGAGGAAATGAAAATCCACAGCAGAAGAGGCCTCGAGATTGAGATTAAACAACACCTATAGATCAACCCTCCAGTAGATTTGGGTTCTAAGCCTAAACTAATACACTTTTAACACACTTTAGCTCGATATGTTCACCCTCTCAAAGCCCTTTATTACCTGGATTTAATAAATGTGTTATATCGGGGTTGGAACTACATTTTAGAGGAGAGTAGACCTACACGAGAAGGTGTAGAGGTAGAAGAGGTGTCAATAAACAGACGCTGGCGAATACAGTCACCTGTTTCACTATGAAGCTCATCAGGAAATTACAGGTCAGGAAATTATTTATACAAAATGCTTTGAAAACAATTTCTCAGCAGGAAGCCTCAGATGTCCTCTCTGTTCCCCAAACAGTTGGCACAGCTATAGCAACTGACTCCCAAAGTAAATCCTCCAGTGATTTTGCTCAGCGCCTTGCCTAGATACTGCAATATCAAACACACCCCACTGTTATCGTTTACTTTGCCTTTTTATTTTTCTCATTTATACCCCATGAACCTAAGCTCTGCCATTTTTTCTGTAAACATAAACCATGAAATACAAAAACATCTTTCCATTTATAATGCAGATAAAAAGTAGGGAAGGGAAAGCCTGGAATCCTAAACCCGCAGTTTTAATATCAGCCAGTGTTTGGTTATATCAGATAGTTTAGATAGACCTTCAGAGGAATCGTCTGCTGAGGGAAACAGTCGACCTGCTCATTTGGTTTCGTAAATGAGATCGTTTAAATCCACAGCCTCATCAGGGATTTGCAGCCCTGGCACTGATAAAGAGGCACTGAATGTGTATTCCCCTTTGAAATGCCGTAAACTAGTCTGTTAATGAGAGAATCAATACAGAATACCATATAAATAAACATCTGAAGAGTCTAAATTGGCTTTTGCTTCATAAACAGTGACTTCTGAATTATTCTGTGTTGCTTTATGGTGAGGAATTTATGAAAGGCATTAAAGATGGCCAGTGGCTGATCGGAGAATAGGCCTAGAAAGAAGATGTGTCCATGAAAGTGACCAAGTTACCAAAAACATACCAAGTTGACTTCAGCTAAAGAAATATTATGTCTGGAATTGCAATTTACAGCCATCAAAGAAATACAATGATCAACTATAACATAATGACCCAGCAAAGAGTGTCTAACAGAGTGGACAGTGAGTGGACATCCACTCGTACCAGAGCAACACACACTAACACACCACCACCATGTCAGTGTGACTGCAGTGCTGAGAATGACCCACCACCCACATAATAGCTGCCCTGTGGTGGTCCTGTGGGGTCCTGATCATTGAAGATCAGGGTGAAAGGAGGAGAATAAAGTCTGCAGAGAAACAGATGAACTACAGTCTGGAATTATAGAACCACAAAGAGCTCCTGTGTGGTATTGTGTTATCTTCTGATTATATTTCTTCCAAATTCAAGGGTGTGATATTCACCCCACCTCATTCTCAACTCTTCAACGCATCCCAGAAATACTGGATGGTGCCCATCATTCCAGAGAACACAGTTCCACTGCTTCCCAGAACTGGGAGGCTTCATAGCCCTCCAAACCATGCCTGGTATTAGACATGGTGTCCAAAGGCTCATGTTTATCTACTCCAGACGAATTCTATTCTTCTTTACAGGGACTAGCCAAGCTGTGTGTGCATTTGCACATCTGTGTCAGCAATGGGTGCACCTAAAAGTAGCTGAATGCATTCTTTACAGAGTGTCCGTCCATAAAGGTAGATCTGGACAATAAATCACTGCATTCATTGTAATGAAACTGACCATAGTAACATTCATATCATAGAAGACTATAAAATGCAGATCACCCTCTAATGTATATATAATGTATAAACTTTTTTGTTTATTGAAAATATTGCTGTAATTTCTCTGCTGCTCTACGTCCATTTCCGAATGATAATAGGGTTAAAGTTTGAAAATGTGGGATTTTGAAATTCCATCATTGTTTTTGCAAGAAATAAAAACCTTAAAACTATTGATTTTTCTCAAATTCTGTTCTGTGTAGGTCCCTTATACTGGAGCCAGCATGAACCCAGCTCGCTCGTTTGGACCTGCAGTCGTCACATGGAGCTGGGAGAGCCACTGGGTAAGACGACGAGGCCTCTTACTTTAAAAGACTTCCTCAGAACACAGTATTAATAATGCTGTAAGATTTCTTCCACAAAAGACTTCCGTTATTGATTTTTCTGCACAGCAATTTGCACTAGAGTTCATTAATGCATCGAGATTGCACCCACTAACTTCACCAGAGGTTATCCCCGAGGCTAATTATGCCATCAATGCGGGGAACCTACTACAAACTGAAATTCAAGAAGGTCACATATCCATGTCTTCTGCCAGGAACAAATACACACCTGATCCTGTGCTCCTCAAGGACATTCCAGTTTCTCCGTAAGGATAAAGGTTGATGCTATGTTTGCAGGGCAGTCAACATCTCAGTAATGTCAGCGGGTTTAATATGACAAATGTAATGTTGACAACGTCCAAGGACTCATAGTGGTGGCCTTCTTCACTCTGGTCACTGTAGGACAGAGGTGAGCAGTTCCATTCCAGGAGTTCTGTAGCAAAATATGCTTATTTACTGGATTTAAGCAACATTAAATCATTGGAATGTGCAGTGAAATGTGATTTTAGGCCCCGTATCCTCACCAACTCAATAGTTCCCATATTTCTTCACATAAAAAAAGAGATGTTATGAAAAAACACGGTTTTGAAAACAAAAGACTTCATAGTTTTTGTCACACATACCATCAGATTCTGTATTCTGCAGCTTAACCCCACCTATGTGCACTGAAGCCATAAGGAGTGTTTGAGCCTGGGCTGCTTTTTGCATGAGGTTCATTTCAGTGGGTATTAATGGATGAGGTTGGTCTGGTCTGGACTGGTCATGTAGAAATATATTACATACATTAACCCATAAAATATCATGTCAGGAACAGAAAAAGGAAAATATGGGTCATTTCAGAGGAGATATTTTTAGTGTGGAGCAGCATCACAACTTTCTGAAGCACTATAGAGTTCATTTACATGATCTAGTGCACGTGTCAAACCCAAGGCCCGCCGTGTCATCTGATGTGGCCCGCAACAGCTTAAAAGATCTGATTGACTGCAGTCTAGTGGCTTAATGCCGTCGCTTCACGGGTAACATAATCGGCATGCATTGTGGGAAATGTAGTTTATGGTCAAGAGAAATAACTCACCTGATAACTTATCATTGCATTATCCATCAAGAGGCTTTGTGTGAGAAGGTGCTGGGGGAAGTGCTTTGTGTGAACTTCATGCGGGCATGTGACCTGAATCCCCGTCAGTGCCAGCTGTTGAATAAGTAATAAATTCAGAGTGTTTTAAGATTAACGAGTTTACATTCGGTTACGTTTAGTTACATTTATACTGTCTCACAGTTACATCTGGCTCTTTGAGGGCAACCACTGGGCTGATGTGGCTCTCTGTGAAAATGAGCTTGACAGCCCTGATCTAGTGTAAAATGTATTATGAACAAAAAATCATATCCTGGTATATTATATGATATACAATGAAAAAAAAATTTATTGAATTTATTAGGAATAAAAACCTACTATGTTGAATCATATTGATCATATTAATTCTTCTTCATACACAAGAAGTCATATGCTCCATCCACTGTGTGCATGTGAGAACATAAATGTGAGCAGAGTAGAGGAGCAGCTGAGAGCAGGACTTTAAAGCTTGATAGTAATTCTATGACCTCAGCCCATATCCCACTCTCTCTATATCGTAGTATAGATCCATCACCCAGCCCTATCTGATACCACAATAGATTTGAAAATGTGTTGAGTAAATTTGATCATGCTGATCAGTTGTGCATATCATTCATCACATGTACGTCGTATTATGGCAGCATTATTGCAGCCGTAGCTCTGTTTCTCCATGCCTAACAAAATCAGATTCGATTTTCCTTTCTCCAGTGCACCTCATTCAGCTCATCAGTTCCTTGACATTTACGGAACTGACAGAACACTAAACTGGTCAAGGGCCTTGGGTCTGCCATTTGAAAGCCAGTTCATAAATATGGCACTTACAACTGTTCCATGATCCTTGCTGAACTCTGAGATACATTTGAAGACAGATCGAAAGATTTTGTATTGGTGCAGCTATATTTAGGAAGGGTGTCACATAATACCAACTGTATCTGCCTAGCGACAGATGTGACTTGGCAGCATCGCTGGGTTGCCCACCCTGCTACATGATCCTGCATCCTGATGACAGTGGCTGTTTATGCTTGAAAGAACCATTCTCAGAACAGGGTCACTTTTTACGTTCACCATTTAAGAAAGCAGTATTTCCATCACTATCAGTCCAATTCATCAACATCACCAGTTTTAAGCAAGTCTCATAGAGCAGATGCACTTAAAACCAGTTCTCTGGGCTCCCCAGATGGTCATTTTTCCTCAACTCCTGACACATAGGAATGGAGCAAAAATGGGGACCGTGTGGGGAGTCCTAATAACTGTGAGAACAATCATTGGGAATGTAGGAACTTACTGTTACCTCTGTCCTGATTTACTGTTATACCGTTGTTCTTTAAACAAAGCCAGAGGATATTGTGGTTCTTCAAAGAACCATGTTTGTAAAAAGCATGTAAAGAACCATATAAAGGTTCCTTATGAAATTTGAATATGAAAATTGGTTCTTCTATGACAGATGTCTTCAAATCTGAATCCAATCTACAGTCCTGGACTTTGTAATTCTTGGTAGGTGTGACACTATCTGCCAATCAATTACATTAATTATGCATTAATTTCCATTAAGAACAACATTCAGGACTGGAAACTGGATTCAAGGCCCAGAACTGAAGACCTGGCATCTTCAGAAGTCCTATGGCATTGCTCATAGAAGCATTTGATTTTTAGTGTCCTACCCAATCAGGCCTCCAGACCTCCAAGTCTCAAGTTCCTATCAGGTCTCCAGTGTAAGCTTTTTATTATTACCTGTTTTTGGTTTGTTTTTGGTTTGTTTGTTTGTTTTCCAAATTCCCTCCCACTAACTAGGACACCCTCATCACGCACTGCTTCCATCTCTGTGAAGATGAGAACCTGTAAATCCAGCCTCTTCTTTTCAAACTGCCACTAAAGTAAACTCACTGGAAAGTCCATCATCCATGGAGGAGAATTTGCGCTGCCAATTCTGTTATGTCTGCTCACGCTTAGACAGCTGCTCCACTCGGGAACCCTGCTGAATTAGGGCTGAACCATAAACATGAGCACCATCTAATCCACTTTTTTCTAAACTTGAATGTAGACGTTGAAAAATACGTTCAAACATGCTGTGAGGATTTGATTGCATTTAGCAATGAGACCCTTAGTGAGGTCAGGATGTTGGATGATTACTACTCTATCTCATCCTCAGCTCCCCAATTCATCATGGAGCGCCATCCTTCCAGAGAACACTTCTGGAGAATACTTCTCCACAGCTCAAAGCTGGGGGGAGGGGGGGGGGCTTTCTACCACTCTAGCCATGCCAGGCATTAGGCATGGTGACAACAGGTTCATGTATATCTGCTCCAGAGAGTCCTATTCTATTGCTTCTCTACAGGGACTAGACAAGCTGTGTGTGTCAGCATTGGGTGAAACCTAAAGCCTCTGAACTGGCTATGACTGCTAGGTCTAGTCTAATTTTAGTAGAATTTATTGACATTTGTAATTGATAGTCTTATTAGTGAAGTTACTGATTATAAGCTACAGGATAGATGCACTTTGGCAGCCTCAGAAAAAGCATCTTCCAAAAAACAGTCATTGATGTTCCTAATAGGTCACCTACGGACGGACGTTTTGAGACAGATTATCAATGTCCATGCACATTCATCCCATATCACCAATAGTCCAGTTATATTTAAACAGATCTTGGACGTCCTTTGTTGGTTGAAAGGTCTTGTGTGTTGATTTGACTGTGTTGGCAGTCTGTGTTCTTGTAATGTTACTGTGTGCACGTTGTGCCAGCTTTTCATTTGGATGTTTTCCCAGTGAATTGTTTCTATTAATAAAGATTTAAACTCTGCCTACATCCATTAACCCCCCAGTGCCTCACTCTCATGCTCATATCACTCAGAGTTGTGTGTAGGTGATACTATGTGCTTCTTTGTATGGTCCCAGTGAGTGTTGCGCATTCCTCTTGAAATCCATTGTGTAGACAGGCCTTCATGCCTGTTGTTGACTCGCCTACTTCAGCTTATTATACAGCAGAACTGTCTCTCAATTCTGCAGGCTCACTTTTCTGCATCAGCACTTGAATTTCATAGTTTTCTAAAGTTTTAAAAGTAAATTTAAAATGTTTTGTCATGTTGGATATTGTTCGTATTATTGGTTCAAAACAGGAATTTTGATGTTTTCTGTGTTATATATTGGAAATAATGGAATAACCTGAATATGCAGTTGAATTGAAGATATTGGATAGTTGTTTTCTGCCTATGTATGATTGTATAATGATTGTGTAGGTTGTGTCAGAATTAAGTCTAGAAATAATCACAATATATGATAATCCTGTCATTCTAAGCACTGAACTTGTAATAAGAAGTATAGTATAGGAGGCAGGATGGTTGGAGCCCAAGTCAAAATATGAGGATAAAAACAAAGCGATAGTGGTGATAAGAAATAGTTTTTGTATTTATAAGCAACTAATTGATCAGAATTATCAGGTAAAAAACACAAACATTATGGGTCAGAACATTCACTGTGTTAAGTGGCGCATATTCAGAAAATGTTCCCACACCAGAGCTGTAATGCAGCATTGAAATTAGTCCATTTTATCTAATGCTCTGTTCCAAATGGAATTATATAATGCATAATAATACATATCAGCAATACATAATCATATCAGCTTCTTTAACATGGATCAAATAAGGCAAACTGATTTTTGTTGTGCAGCATTAGATTAAACTTCCTAACAAGAGATTTGCTGTCATTTTTGAAATAACAAAAAATTAATGCCCCAAGGAGCTGTTGTGATCAAATGGTCATGCCTACAAGTGTTGCGACTGGGCTTGTAGATCCTGCACACTCATAGGCATCCCAGCTTGTCCTGTAAATGCTGGATTGGTGATAAATTTGGAGTCTGGGAAGGTCAAGGAAGTGTCGATATACGGTTGAGACATGTCATGTGCAAATGTCTTGTGTGATGGTTCCCTGGATCATCAACCAGCAGTTGGGGCCATTATTGGGCCATTGTCTCCAACATCTCTTAACAGCTTGGTCAGAACAGCCTAGATGGTGGGCAGGTCAGTTAATCAACTATCCTTCTTCTCTCAGTCCAATGATGCATTCCCTCTCAAAGTCTGTCAACTGGGCAGAATGTCTTTGAGTGCCTTGGAGAGGCATGTCTAGCAATCAGTACACTACCTAAAAGTAGCCTCCTTTAAGAGCCCTTTTATAGGGCAGCTGGGGAAGCACTTTTCCACCTTCTATTCCACCAAGACTGTAATCATCTGCCTGAGACATGTCATTGTACCTTCCAAAGCCTGCTAATGCAACCCTTCCTTCTCCTCTAGGTATACTGGGTGGGTCCCATTCTAGGTGGAATCCTGGCAGCCACTCTGTATGAATATCTATACTGCCCAGACCCCGACCTTAAGAGACGCTGCAGGGAGATGTTCATTAAAGATGAATCTGGAAAGTACAAAGAGGTCGAGTGCCCCAACAACCATCATACTGGAGAGCCAGACGACATTGTGATCAAGCCAGGTTCTTCTTCTGATACTGAGAAAGGTGAAAAGAAGGAGTCGTTCCAGGATTCCACTGGAGATGTGCTGACTTCTGTATGACTAATATGCAAACTGGAGATGGAGACCAATGTGTAGAACCACCAGAATGGGCCTCCACCATGAGTAGCCCAGGTCTGCTCCAATGAAGGAATATACTGGCCTACAGATGAAAATGCTAACAATGGATATAAGCATATTAACATTTCCTTACTATCTTTTACATCATAACAAGCAACATTAGCGTTTGTGATGAGGTTTTCATTGCAGGGCCCAAGCCTCAGGGAGATCAGTTCCCTTCAGGACATCCACCACAGTCTCTTTCGGCTGATGGGTCTGTTTCCAGTTCACTACAGACAAATCTGAGTGGAATTATTCCCTCTACTCGACTTTCTTCTACACAAACGAGCGTAAAACCAAAGCCATCTCTACATTTATCATCCAGTGACGTGAAAGACTGCATGAAAAAGGATCAACGAACGGCTGCTCAAACCCAGGCAGCCATTTACCTTGACATAAATGGATTAGTGTCACATGTTACATACAAAGATGTTATGGCATCACAGTCATTAAGGAAATTACCGAACTCCTGTTATGACGGACTCAGGCAGGGATTAAGGATGGTCTGAAGCAGGTTTGTAGGCCCCTCACCATCTCCATCCAAAGCAGAGGATGTTTTGCAGTCAGAGTTATTTTTATGTTTTTGGTCTTTTGCTGTTTATTTGATAGAAATATAATCCTTTTATTAATCTCATTCATATATTTCCTTTATATTCCTTTTCCTTTATCCTTTCATTTATGCCATTAAGTCTCGTCTGACCACTGGTTGTGATGTGAGGCACCTTAAAATTGTGATACAAGAAGCCTGTAGGCTCCATCAGCATTGGCCGAAGCCATTTACGGCTCGCTCCAATCACTAGCAGGACCTCGTTACCCAATTATCTCAATTACCTTTATTTTCATTATTAGGAAAACATTTTTGGATGAAGCATTTCTTTAATACCCAAGAGTCTAACATGGGGTAGAGTCATAATAGAGCTCTCTTATATCACAAGAATGGAGTTACATTTGGTGCAAGGCTTTATTTATACCTGGAGTTGACATATATTATAAGAACAACTCAAAGTGAGGTGCGATTCGATTTGCCATGGACCATCATCAATGTTCAGCCACTCTTACGTCAGTTCATCCAGAATTTGGTCTGATTTTTTAAAATCCGTGTCCCAGTCCAGATATGTGGATGCTCCTGAATGTCCATCCTTCCAGTCAGTCACATTTGCAGCCCTGTGAGCACCAGAACTGTCACCCAGGAGTACAGAGATAGGAGAGTTACGATCCTTGGTAATATGATGTGCAAAAGGCAAAAACCTGGAGCTCACTAGGCATGATGGTTCAAATTTAACGTCATCACAACCAACGTACCCATTTCCCAGAGCATCACAGAGACTCCTCCAGCTGAAACCACACCTACGCACAGTTCTTAGTGAAGGCTTCCCAAGGTCCACCATGAACACGACACCTCGCTTCATTCACGTTCAGTGAAAAATGAGAGTAATCTGACCAGATAACGTGTATCTGGTCATGAACAGTCCAACGTCTGTTGATCTTCACCCACTGTAACTGGACAAGGACTGAGAATCACTGTCAAATCTGTTTAAGTGACTGAAATGAGCTTTTCAGGAATCTTACCAGACACCAGAGGCCAGAACGTTGGCAACTTAGAAGCAAACAAAAATAAATAAATAATTCAAACGACACAAAATACACCCGTCGTCAACAACACCCCAGAAGGAATCAAACGTTTGCCACGGATTGCTGCAATGGTGTCGCCCGGGATGGCACTGGGTCACCTTCATTGAGTCGTCCCGCTTTTGTCTTGGTGAAGACGACCTACAAATTCAGGTGTGGAGGCGCTGTGGTCAGCACCAACATCAACGGTTTGTTGTCACACGTCACAGGAACTGAGTGAGAATATTCAAGTTGCACGGATTATCTCAGGACACCATCAGGAACCTCTACAACTTCATGCCGAGACGTCTGGCATGTTGCATTAAACCCGACGCTGTAGTGAGAGACACGACTTCTGTATGATCAATAAATATTGTTCATATCAGTCTACATTTATAATCAGTTACTGATCCTGATCACCTTCATCTTCCTTCCCAATAACACTGCAATCCCACACGTCCTTCTGCATGCAACTGTTGTTTTCCTTTCATATGGAATAATTACAGATATCCTGTACAAACATGCAGGATCAAATGTTTTCAGTCATTATTTATTGTATTCATGTAATACATTTTATAAATCTGAGCATGAAATATAGTGTTATGCATTATTATTATTATTATTATTATTATTATTATTATTATTATTATTATTTCATCTTTTGTTGCTGTCTTAAAGTCTCTATAAAAAATGATTACAATTGGTTATGCTTTTATCAATGCATTATGTCTTTATTTTCATCTGTGCGTTCTCTGCCCGTCCTTAATGGCAGCACTATTTAATAGAGACCCTGAACTGTGTGACTCTGTTAGTCAGTTAACCTCTGAAATAATGACGCTCATTTTGAGAGCAAACGTAACAAAGCTTTCACTCAATACCGCTTCCATATTTGTCTTTTATTCAGGATATATTAAAATATATATTTCATATCAATAATTCATATATTTTCCATATAATGTATTTAATACAAGTCTTTATTCTGGAATTCTGGAACTCGTTGCATCTCCTGAATCAAGCTGTAGGTCAGTGTTCAGACCACCTGATGGCATTGTAGACCATTTGCTGCTGGAACTGGTTGGATGCACTTCTTTGCGCACTTCTTTGTTGTTGTCCAGCAGAGGGCAGTACGGGGGTTTAAATTGACTCCCATTCATTTTCCTGATTTTGGTTTGAGCTGGTATTCAGTTCTAATTCCAGTCAGGGCTGGAAAGACTGGAAATAGAGCAGAGTCAGAGTGGAGCATCACATAGTGATGCTTGAAGTGATCCGTATCGCAGCTTATTACCTGGATCAGGATCCAGTAATGGATGAAACAGACAATCAAATGACCTCAAAGTACCAAACTTCAGAACTTCAGTTTTTTTCTTTACTGTGGATAAAGTTCAGTTGAGCTCCTTTTGTGTGGGCTTCACTGAATCAGACATCAGATGCCAAACATTTCCCACACAAACTAGAATATAAATGGAATTTTAATTCAAATCTGACAGACTGGAAAACATGAATACTGCCAAACACTGTTGCTATGGTATCCTGTGTGGTTGCTATGGTGTAAATGGATGTTTTGTGAGTGCTACAGTTTGGCACGTTATTACAGCACTTATTATTTCAGGTGGTTGCCATGATCTTGCCTCGTGGGTGCAAAGCAATTGATATGGAAACCCAGATGGTTGCTATGGTGTCTCAGGTAGTTGCTATCATGTCTCAGGCGGTTGCTATGGTGTCTCAGGTGGATGCCAAGTGGATTCTGTTCTGTTTCATGTGGTTGGTTGGGTGCTTCTAGTGTATTTGTATCATCACTGAAGTATATATATTTCATTATATGATTTTATAGAAACATTGTAATATACAGTATATGATTTGATGAATATGATACAGTATCCTATGACACTGTTTGACACATATGATCCAATATAATATGATCTGATCATTTGTGATGGAAAATGGTCAAATATTGCAGTGTGATGCAGTTTAGTACAACGTGATACACATTACATTGACCCAAATCCATATATATTAAAGAGCAACTTGTGACTTGGCGTCACTGTAACAACAGGCACAGCTTAAAAACAGTGCTACATTTGGCTGGTGGCCAGCATACTAATGCCACTCTACTGATTCTGGACGAGGTCCATAGCGGGTGTGATAATGCCAGCCATGATCAGTGATGGCAAACCCATAGCTTTGGGTGGCATTGTTCTGTAAAAAAATCCACTTGTGATTACGTCACAATGACCAGCGTCCACTGCTCTAGAACCCTGAGCACAGAGACAGGAGCTGGTGCTGAAAGGCCGGTGGTGTTGCTCTGTAATAAACACACAAACATACACTCGCACTACAGTAATCTGAACACTGCACATCATATCGCACTAAATCTGTTACGCTGTATTCGTGGCTCTCAGGTCTGAATGGTCTGCTGCTAAAACAACAATTGGTTGAGAGACCTAAGAGTATATAAACCCATCAAGTCTAGACCAAAAACCCATGACTGGCCTCCGAACTCTAAAGACTAACCCCCTGAAGCTCATTTCTGTGCCTGCTTCACGTCAGTCATCTTCATCAGTCGGGCAAATGAGGGCATAAATCTGAGAACGTGTCAATATTCCTCATTGTGTATACAAGGCCAGGCAGGGGGCTTTGACCTTACAGACCATTCATCAACCAGTGTTGAAGCAGGTTCCTCACTGGGCCGGGAATTTCAGCATAAGCCACTAATCATACAATCTCCCATTCGTATTACTAATAACTACACACGTGGACAAAATTGTTGGTACCCCTCAGATAATGAAAGAAAAACCCACAATGGTCACAGAAATAACTTGAATCTGGCAAAAGTAAGAATAAATACAAATTCTATGAAAATGAACAAATGAAAATCAACAGAATTATTTTAAAAAGTGAATTCATTAAACAGTCCTGGACAGAAATGATGATAATAATGTGACCAAAGGGACATGTTCAATCAAGGTGTGTCCACTAATTAGCAGCACAGGTGTCTACAATCGTGTAATCAGTCAGTGAGTCTATATATATATATATATATATAAATATAGGGCTACAGGTCGTCACTGTGCTGTTTGGTGACATGGTGTGGACCACACTCAACATGGACCAGAGGAAGCGAAGGACAGCGTTGTCTCAGGAGATTAGAAAGACAATTATAGACAAGCATGTTAAAGGTAAAGGTTATAAGACCGTCCAAGCAGCTTGATGTTCATGTGACTATGGTTTCACATATTATTCAGAAATTGAAGATCCATGGGACTGTAGCCAACCTCCCTGGACGTGGCCTCAGGAGGAAAATTGATGACAAATCAAAGAGACGGATTAAAAACGAACGTACAAAATTTTCATAGCATTTTTATTATTACTTTTGCCAGATTCTAGTTATTTCTGTGACCATTGTGGGTTTTTCTTTCATTGACGGAGGGGTACCAACAATTTTGTCCACGTGTGTAAATAAATGAAGATGGAGCTCAGAGGTAAGGTTTAAGCAGCCTGAAAGGAAGTGAGAGGTGTTTTAGCAGTGAGCAAGAAGGAATATTGAGCCTTTCGATTTTAATGAATCATCTCAGATCAATAATTTCTTTCTTTCTTTCTTTCTTTCTTTCTTTCTTTCTTTCTTTCTTTCTTTCTTTCTTTCTTTCTTTCTTTCTTTCTTTCTTTCTTTCTTTCTTTCTTTCTTTCTTTCAGTTGCAGCATTGCATCAGGGTTCAGAGTGTGTGTAGGGTGTAGGAGGCCTGACAACTAGACAGTCAAAGAGAATTCAGAATGCTAACACACAACTTCAAGCATGTCATTTCCCTACCAGCGATGATGTAGGGCATGAGTGAGAGCGCAGAAGAACTACATTCATGATCAAATGAATAGAATTCCATAAAACAGAGTGGAATGGGATAAGAAAGAGTATTTGAATAGATAGATAGATAGATAGATAGATAGATAGATAGATAGATAGATAGCAGTTTGTCCACAGTCCTTCTCTCCATCCTTGTTGTCAGAGAGTCCAGCTAAGCTCTGACCACTGACCCAACCCCTTTGACCAGTGCTTACTGTGATGTTGCTTTGTAGTTGCTGGTGTATGTGTGTGTGTGTGTGTGTGTGTGTGTGTGTGTGTGTGTGTGTGTGTGTAGCATTGCTATGAGGATTTGATTGCATTCAGGAACAATTGTTAGTGAGCATGTTGGGTGATCATCACTCCATCCAATTCCCAATTCCTTACCTCACCTCAAAGTACTGGATGGCACATCATCATTCCAGAGAACACAGTTCCACCGCACTACAGCTCAATACTGGGGGCTTAATACCCCAATACCCCTTAATAGCCCACCAGTATAACCAACAGCAATGAGTCGATCCAGGCATTGTTTAACGCATCGAGTGTCAGATATTTTAATCTAAATCCAGTTTTGATTCTTTGTTTAAACCATGGTGTTGTAAAGTGGTTGCTGGGTGGTTGATGTGCTATCTCAAGTGGTCACTATGTGCCATTTGGTGTCATAGAGGTGCCATTAACAGATCTCATTCATATTCATATATTTGTCTCATTATAGACATTTATAAATAATTATCAGCTGATAAACAGCACAAAATAACGTGATCAGCGTCATTTCATTTGTAAAATTGTGAATATTTAGAGAATAATTTGCTGTTTTGCATCGTCGTGTGTAAATAACTCTCAAATAAAGGTACCTCCTGAACCTTAGGCTTATTATTCAGCAATTAATCCAAAGGCAGACACCTAGACTTAGGAACATATGAATATTTTGTTAACTATGCAGCATATTTTGTGGCGTCCCATAGGGTTCTATTTTAGGGAGTATGAAATTTTGATGATATGATTATAATATAGTTCTGAGAGTGATGAACTGAAGCTTAGATACAGGGTTTAAGGCATTAATGCAGCACTAACTGTCATTATGAAGCGAAGAAATGTCTTCTATAAATGAAGTCCTCTAAAGATATGATTACAACTGTCTTATGAGGAAAAAGTGAGGACACCCTATGTCCTAATAGATGATATTTTCGTCTTTGACTGAAATAATGTCTCTTGTAACCATCTATCAATCAGAGATCGACTGAAAGAAAGATTTTCCCACTCCTCCATGCGGAATTCTTTCTTGGGATGTTCCAGCATCAGTCTTTGTACAGACCATAGAGTCTGTTCCTGATGATAGATACTGCAAGGATCTCTATGCTCTGCGGTGACATTTTAGGATTATTGGAGACTTCTTAAGACATCTTAAGGTCGGCTCTTGGGCTAAACGTGTGTCTGTCTTCAACTTGAATTCGAGGGTATCCTGCAAACTATCACCTCCATCTGTCAAAGGCTGATATTGTTACTGTCCAGTGAAAACTGTGTTTCTCCACTTCTGTCCATTTTTTGGTTTCTCCAGGGTTTGAACCCTGTTGCTGCAGACCAATAGAAATTCCTCTCTAATTTTACTTTAACTTCCATTCAAAGTTAAGAGCATCTTACCTTCTCTCCTCTTGCAATGTGTTCAAAAAAAGGTCATAAGTTGTCCTAACTTGTTCACATGACTGTGGATAGATTTGAACAGCACGCAATTATATAGAGTTTCATTGGTCTCTGCAGGTTTGGATGCTTGGCTTAAATGTCCACTGCAGGCCATTTGTTGGCCACCTCACTTCACTCTTGCATATTTCACCCAGGCACCGTACGCCATTAAACCAAACAGCACCAAAACACCACCTCAGCCGACCTCCCCAAGCCTTCAGTGTTACCATGAGTCTTCCCAAAGCTCTGGAGAGAGAGACTGGCGACGGCCTTGCAAACGAAAACGGCAAAGAGATAAAACACACACCTTTAGAAATCATTAGCAATTAATATTTGAGGGAATAGCAGTGAAATAGCGCCGTTAAACGGCGGTTTAATAATTCATACTATAAACAAGAAAGTCTCGCACTTCCTTAATAATTTAGACGTAAGCTAATGTTGATTTATTCAGGAAGGTCTGTGCCACCAGGGCTGCCTGGAGTACCCACATTTGAATTAAAGTAGGACAGTAGCAGGCAAGGCTGTAATAACATTTGTATAATTTTATTATTGCTGTGGGCTCAGTTCATTTCCTCCTCCAGTAGCAGCGTGAAATTGTTTGATTCTCCAAACCGCCTTGAGTCGCTGCTCTGGGGTCGCCTGATGCTGCAGGAACAGGAAAGACTGCGACATTCTCAGACACACACACACACACACACACACACACACTTGTACAAGCAGTGCTACGAGACACATCCTAAAAGATTGATACGCACAAACAAGTATGCTCACTAATGAAAGGTTACACACACACACACACACACACACACACACACACACACACACACACATACACACACACACACGTATCCATACACATAAGCCTTTATTATTCTGGGACCTTGCAACACTGTTCCACTCACTCACTTAATAACTCACCCAGAGAAATGACAATTCAATGGGAAGAGAATGACATTGACATCCTCTCATCCTGCTGGGCTGGTAAATATTTCAGTGTAGCCTATGAGAACGTGGCAACCAGGAAAAAAATATTCATCACGCAGAGTCTGGAACACAGCAGTTAAAGAGTATTATGCGCTGGCTGTCAACAGATACAGAGAGGTAACCTGAGTAAAGCTCGGGAATCTAATGATGCTCCTGCATTTTGCATTTTTACGCCAATTTACAGAACACACATATGATGCCAAAGTACTGGGACACCTGCTTATTCACTGTTTCTTCTGAAATTACAGGTATTATACAGAGTTTACCCTGCTTGTGTTGGAGCAATTGTCTCTATTGGGGAGGAAAGACTTTCTACTAGATTCTGGAACAGTGTTGTGAGGGTTTGATTGCATTCATCACCCCAAACCCGACTCCCCAACTCATCTCAGAAGTATTAAATGGAGCATCATTCCAGAGAACACAGTTCCACTGCTCCACAGGTCAATACTGGGGGCTTTGTACCCCTCGAGCCAATGTCTGCTGTTACAAATGGTACCATAGGATTTGTGTTTGCTCCAGAGGGTCCTATTCTATTGGCAGTACTACTCTACAGCAGATAGACAAGCATGAATCATAAACATTTTTTGAAGAACTGTTAATGATTCTGTAAAGCACCCAAAAAGGTTCTGGTACTGTTGTGTAGTTATTTTCTACAGTGTAAAACCTTTAGTAAGAACGTATCTGGATTCAGTTCCGTTATAATTCAGTTATAAAGATGCTTTTGAAGGGAGATGGTTCATTATAGAGGAACCAGATTTTACAGTGGTGGTGACAGAAATTAGGGGTCGACCTTTTGTTGCAAAACATTAATCAAAAAACTGTTGTTAATATATATTTGTAATGATTTGTCAGGATAGCTTAATTACAGAGATGCAGCCTTCATATGTCACTGTGAACAATTCTGTTTGGGTACGTTTCTCTCGAACGGAGAATTTCACACCAAACCACTCTAAACAACTTTACTTTCACATTGAATTTTTTAAGAGTGCATCTAAAAAAAAGCAATGCTCTGAAAAAGTTTTTGGATCATTTAATAAAAAATATAATCTCATACTTTATATTCGTAACATTTAAAGACAAGTTTTGGTTTAATGTTGATACTGTGATTATTAATCTGTTCATATTTGAATACATTGTTTTTTTGTATTATGCGATTCTGGATTTCTGTATAAAATGTCACATGTAATGAATGTAAAACAGGAAGTTCTGATCATGAATGAGCTTTTTAATCATATTCTAATTTTTGAGATGTGTATATATATATATATATCACCAAATAATTGCAAAAATGTGCATAAAAAATGAAAAATACTGAAAAATAAATGAAAAGGGTTTTATGCCGGGACGAGGTAAAAATATATTGCAAGTCAAAATGTAATGAGTTTATTGAATAAATGATGATGTTTGGCATACGTGCACATGGGTGGAGAGTGACTGGAAACAACTCACCCTAAGGTTGGTCTGATCGTGGCACACAGTTTTCTGTGTGTTGTTTCTGAAATTTCAAGTCCAGAGTCCAGAGCTGTCTGGTGTGTTTGCACTCCCGGGTGGATGGTGGATGTCAACCCGGGTGACATGGAGACTCCAGCCCTCACTAGGTGGCCACCGCTGATCCTGCCTGGCATCTGCACTGCAATCATCGCAGCCATTAAACGTGTACAAAAGGTTGAGAAACTGCATAACCTGCGAAATGCCAACAAAAACACTAAAGTAAAAATGAACTGTAACATTAAGAGACTGAAAAAGGAGGACAAGAAAGAGATGTTGATGCTGCTGAGAACAGAAGTGGGATTTGTTTGTCTGACGCTTTCTTTGTTTCCCTCATTGCTTTCTGTAATTCCATTTTTTGGCTTCATTCTCAGGAGTTGTGTTTGTAAACAAACAAGTTTAGGCGTTATTAGCATGTGTACGGTGCACCTGAGTCCACCCTGGGCGCTGTGGCAGGATGAGGGTGGAGCCTTTCTGATTGGCCTCCTCCTGGGACCTGCCACCACCCACTGCTTTCTCCAAGTCAACCTCCGCTCCCCCCTCCTCCTTCGCTCCCTCCACCCCCCCCCCTCCCTCTACCCTGCAGCCCCCGAGACATATTGCTGGAGAAACAATGCAGATTAGCTCCAACTGAAGTTTGATGAAAGACATTTGTTTTGTTTAACTATTGCTCCCCTGCCACCGGAGCCTGAAGCTGGGGGGGGTCAGGCGCAAAACGACTAGCCACCTATTCAATCAAATCTCTTTAAGAGAGTGGCATAGCGTAATTGAATGATTGCAGTGACAGATTGAGTCAATTTCGCTTACTTTGCCTGTTCGTCCGTGCATTAGTTCCTTCACTCCTGCTCGGCTCTTTCCCTGTTTTTTGAAATTAGAGGAAATTAGAGAGGCTTTCAAATTTCAGTTATGGCTCATGTAATATTTGATTGCACCCAACCCTCAGTCATGCAAAGTGGCCCACTGTGGAGCAGGCAATAAGTGGCTACAGGAGGCAACCAGAGAAGCTCCCCATTTGGGGAATGGCCTCGTTGTGTTATTAGGGAAACGTTTATTATCACAGCCCTCTAGGGGGGAGCACATAATAGGATTACATTTTATTAGAGCCTTTAAGCTTCACATAGCCCCTCACTCTACCGCCCAAAATTCCCCCTCTTCGTATTTGATTGTAGTGTCACTACATCTTATATCAGGGGGGTTGAGTAGGTGGGGAGAGTGTACTGGAGTGTATTGGAAAGTAATGGTATTTGAACTCTCCCTTCCACAACTGGTGAGCACAAAGGTGTAGGAGGGTAACGGGCTGAGGCTGAACTCTGAACACATTCATAACGAGCCGCGTTTCCGTGTGTAGAGCTCTAGAGCTGAAGATCTACCGCTGTTTGTCATTTCGGTTTAAGAATGATATAACTGAGTGGGATCGACCTGCTGTATGTTTGGATATGAAGTCCTCAGAGCACATGATGTCTTCATTAATGTCTCATCAAAGCATCTTGTTGACAGTTTGCGGCCAAAACCAAAATTAGGCCAATATTATGCAATGTTGATTATTATCATGAGTTCTACAGATTATTGATGTCCAACAAAAAACACGTATCTCCATAATGCCAACTTTACTAGAGAAGGCAAAAATGCTCTTAACGTGTGCATAAGCAGCACACTATAGTGGTTTACACAAAGTGTAAAGATAAGAAAAAGCAACATATACCGTGTTATCTTCATTTTAGATGTCAAAAATGTTCGCGGCTCCCAGTGTTTTATTTTCCGTGGAAACCGGGTCCAAATGGCTCTTTGGGTGTTAAAGGTTGCCGAGCCCTGACCTACAGCATCTTAACAACAGCATAGCAGCCAGAAACATCTCAGCAACCACCTAAAATATCATAATGACTGCACAGCATCACCATCAAAATCACCATAAATGCTAAAAACCATAGCAACCACCTACAATATCAAAGTAACCACGTACTAAAATGCGAAGAAAAATGAAGAAGTGTCTTAATTTCAATATTAGTCTGTGAAGCATCGTATTTCCGGCTTTAAACATTTACTCTATATCTCAGAGGAGCTGGTTCATAAATATGACACCAGTAGGGTTTGTATGTCCACTGGGTATGCTGAGTTTGTTTCTGGAGAGTTTGCAGTGATCTGATGATTTTGCCCGAAAGGCACTGTGAAGGGAGTGGAGTTCAGAGCTGCCAGATTGGCACAAAAATGAAATTAATTATTCAGAGCACAATTTCAGTGATAGATTGGGGTAGCAGTGGCTCAGCAGGTTCACGCCCCACACCAGGAGCCCTGAGAGGTTCCTGGTTCAGCTCCAGTTTGGGCAACATGTATAAAACACAAGAACTTCAGCATTTTATCATACTGCTTTGGTGGCACTGCAGTTCATTATTGAAAATAAAGTACACCTGTCAAGACCAGGAGGCCCTACTTCAGTCACTTAACCTTAAACATGCATGAGATCAAATGTTGCAAGGAGCCAGAGTGCAGCAGCACCAGCTATCTTCAGCTATGTTCAGCAATCAGAAGAGCCCTCGTCTAATTTTGTAGGATATTTCTGTAGATTCGTGTACGTTTATTCTGCAAACAATTAGAAAAGTATTTATAGGAGAGAGTCACACATGGCATGTATTGTTATTTTCAGGAGATCATAGGCTCCTCAATTCTTTTTAAATTTGAGATGTAAAAATTAAGAGAATTTAAATATTTCTGTGAATTTTTTTGATCAAAAATTTACTTGGAAATTGATTTTCCAAGTGGTTTTGAGTGTAAAATGCAATACTTTGATGAGTTATTTGTAATGATTAAATTGACAGGATATGTATAATTTCTTCGACGTACTTGTGGTCCAAACAAAGCAAACAAAACAACAAAAAAGGCCCTGATTAGCGTAGCGGGCTAAGGCTATGATCCTGGGGTCGCTGGTTTGAATCCAGGTTCATGCTGCTCACCATCAGCAGCCGGGGTCCAGAGGGAGAGAAATTGGCTTGCTCTCCCTCGGAGGGTGGGTAGATGGCGCTCCTCCCACAAGTGTGCTGCTGGTCGAGACGGGCGTCTACCGTCCATTGTGTCAGAACCGGGGATCCGGCGTTCTCCTCCAAGCGCGGCAGTTCTCACTGATCAGTCGGAGTCTGTATGCAGGTTGAGCATGTACGTGTGGACAGAGCAGTGAACATGCACTGGAAGCTCCTTTGGCTTTTAAACTGGGATTTAATTCAGTTGGAAAGAAGTTACTTCAGCTGTGTTCTGAGCTGGAACATTTGCTGATAATTCACACATACAGTGACTGCAGTGGTTAGATATGACAAGTCTTTGTCAAGTAGTTTGTTATAATGTGCATGATGTCTGTTGGTTAGTCTGGTCCAAAGAGGAAGTCTAGATAAGCATGTAACTCAGGTTTCTATGAGTTAAGTGATCTTAAAAGCTTGGCAAATTGCGAATCTGGCAAATGTTCTTCACAGTGTGTCCAAATGTCCAATGGAAATGCTCTAAAACGTTGCAGAGTCCAGTGAGTTTAGTATCTGAGACTGGAGTGAATGTGCTCCAGCCAACAACATCAAGGCCTCTGCAAACAAGCCTGTATGGGAGGATGGCTAGAAAGTAGTCCTAGCTGAAGAAAAACACATTAAAACACATCTACAGTCTCCAAAAGCTTTAGAATGACCCAGATAAAATGTTAGATACAGAAGTGTGTCGGTGGCTGCATTGTGTGTTTCCACTGCAGAGACAGGGGATCTTGATATTGCGGTCTGGCAGCAATTATAAAAACATACAGTAGTGCTTGAAAGTTTGGGAAGCCTTCTTTATTTCTGTACAAATTTGACCTAAAATGTCCTAAAAGTAGAACCGGAGAACCAAATCAAACAAATGAGACAAAATGTTACACTTACTCATTTATTTATTAAGGAAAATGATCTAATATGACTGTTGCTTAGTCCTACACTTTGGCTTGGAGGGATTTTAGTCGATTCTTCCATACAAAACAGTCATGCTAGTGGGTTTCTTCCCATGAACTGCTTGTTCCAGGTCCTTACACAACATTTCTAATGAATTAATGTCCAGACGTTGACTTGGCAATTCCAAGACTTTAACGTCTTTAAACTATTCTTTGGTAGAACAACTTTTGTGCTTATGCCCGTTGTCTTGTTGCATGACCAGCATCCTCTTGAGATTCAGCTCACAGACAGATGTCCTAAGATTTTCCTTTTGCTGGTTTAATTCAAAATGAATTGTTCCATCATGGATGGCATGCTGTCCTGACCCAGATGCAGCAAAACAGGCCAAACCATTATAGTACCACCACCATGTTTTACAGGTAGAATAAGGTTTTAATGCCAGAATTACAGTTTACTTATAAAAGGCTTTACAGAAATCCAGGTCTAAGCCTCAACTGAGCAACCCAGCAGGCAAGAGTGACAAGGAGAAACTGCCTTAGGCTAAGAGGAAGAAACCAATGCTCAAAAACCATGAACTTCTCCACAAAACACTGTTCCATTGCCTTCTGGCTTCTCCATGTGATTGTTAGAAAACTGCAGAGGTGCAGTTTGACATTTTGGAGAGCAGTGGCAGTGAACTCGTGAACATTAACGTTAGTCAATGTAAGAAAGGCCTTCAGTTACTTAGACGTTACAGTGGATTCCTTTGTGACCTGAAAGACTATTACACACCATGTTCTTGGTGTGATCTTTGATGATTGAGCACCGCTGGGTGGGGTAATAAGGGTCTTGTTTCACCTTCAAATTATCCAATAACTAATAGCTTCACATACTTTTGTCACTCAGATCTTGGATCATTTTCCTCAAATCATAAATGATTGAGTGTAATATTTTTGTCTCAAAGCACGTTCGCCTCCCAGCACTGGGGTCTTGGGTTCCAGACATGTGGGTGGATCTTCCATGTTTTCCCCAAGTCTCCAGGGGCTCTGGTTTCCTCCCACATTCCAAAAACATGGGTCAAGTGATTTGGCTACTCTAAATTGCCCTGGTGTGTGTGTGTGTGTGTGTGTGTGTGTGTGTGTGTGTGTGTGTGTGTGTGTGTGTGTGTGTGTGTGTGTGTGGGTGTGTCTGTGTGTGTGTGTGTGTGTGTGTGTGTGTGTATGTGTGTCTGTTAGATGTGGATTGGCACTCTGTCCTTGGTGGACCCCTTAGTGCTCAGTTCAGTCCAGATGGACGGTCATTTCCAGTGGAGAGTACATTGTGTGTGATTGGCTGCTGCTTCTCGCTGTAAAGTGTCAATGTGACGTATCCTCGGGTATCTAGAAAGGCACTATATCAGTCTAACTGTAGGACTTGAAAATGAAAATGTGATAAAGTTTTAGGTCAAATTTATACAGAAATATAGAAATATAGAAAAGTGTTCACGAAGCAGCACTGCTGATTCATCAGCTTTAAGTACAGTATGTGGCCAAAAGTACTGGGACACCTGCTCATTCATTGTTCCTTCTGAAATGAAGGGCATTGAAAAGAGTTCATCCTGCTTTTGTTGGAGTAACAACAGTGTTTCTACTGTCACTCAAGTGAGATCAGGTTGATCAATGATCTCTACCGAACCTCATCCCAAACTCCCCAACTCATTCCAAAAGTATTGGATGGAGCACCATCATTTCAGGGAACACAGTTCCGCAGCTCCACAGCTTGGGGTGCTTTATATATTCTAGTCCATGCCTGATATTAAGCATGCAGCCAATAGGTTCATGTTTCGATAATCTGCTTCCATTTTATTGTGTTATTTTATTTATATTTTTATGCAAGAGCACCATAAAGGTAGAAACTAAGAGTTTTATATAATAACAGAAAGTAAATTTAGACATTATGTGATGAAACATGTAACAGTGACGATGTGAAGAAATTTCAATATGCATTTAGTGAGAAAAATCCAGAAGTTTCAAAAACCCCATTTTGACTTTAAGGGATGTCACATACATGATGCTTCAAAACTTTAGTTTAGTCAACAAGGCATTTCTAAACATTTAGGGTCATTCTGGCTGCTTCCTCCACCTCAATCTGTTTTTAGTCAAAGAAATCCACTTGGATGAAATAAATAAGTCCAAAATAAAAATATTCCTTAATATAAACTGTATTTAGCAGCTAATATATACACTGGGTCACACATCTCTCAAATGTGGTCGACATGGCATACATTAGAGGACTGGAATATCTTTACTAGCTAAAGCCGAAAAAAGCCACCCTGATTCCTTCCCATGATGCAAAGTTCCACAGCTGTCTGCATGACTTCATCCACCTTTGAAACCACCGCAGAGTTGTTTAGGGCGATCCACATCTGTAAGTCATTTGTCCACCAAAACATTTTTCTGATGGAGTTCTCAGTTGGCTGTTGCCACGGCAGCGCAGCACCAATCCAAGGAAAACAGGCCTTGTTGTCCAAGACAAAAAAGCACACCACATCTCACCACATCTGACGCCGTATAGGCTGATCTAAAGATAGATTCCCTTTCTTTTTCACAGCTTAATCAGAGTGGGAAAGATGTAATGCTGGAGAGATGGGGGATGGAGGCTTTACGGATAGGAATGTGGTTAAGCAACCCTGTCCTAATGACAACACAAGTAACATAACATGTTCAACATAGCGCAACATAAAATGACTCACAAGTAACGTAACATGTTCAAACATCTCCAATCAAGACTCCCAGCCAATATAACTGACAGCCAGGATTTGTAAGCAAATAAAATGTTATCAAACATCTAAAGTGAAAGCACTGAGCAAATTTAACAAGTGCAGCCTCCTGAAAAGCAAAAGCAAAACCAAAATCAATCACCTGAAACCATGATTTCTGAACCATGATTTCATGTTTAGTTATAATACTAAAACCAGGTCTCGTTTCTCAAAGGTCTAGAAACAAGATCCAAATCAGCATGCTCAGACGCTTAAACCAAGACCTACAGCCAATATAGCAACCTCAAATATCTATCTAGACCTAAGCAAACCTCACAGCAAGTTTGATATACAAATCAGAATTCATAGACAATAGAAGGTTAATGGCCAGTTTCACATGCTTAAGGGGTTCAGTGTCCCCTAACTGTGTATAAGTAGTTTGAGCAGAGGAGGATGGGTCCTCCCCCTTGTAAGCCTGTTTCCTCCCAAGGTTTCCTCCTCCAGCTCTGAGGGAGTTTTTCTTTGCCACTGTCACCCTTTGGTTTGCTTACTTGGGGATCTGTCTCTCATCCTTTGTTCCTGTCTTGTTCACTTTTATATTTGTTGATTTCTCTAAAGCTGCTCTGTGACAACTTCAGTTGTAAAGAGTGCTATAGAATTTTTTTTTTTTATTTGATTTGATTTAATCATCTAAAACCAAGATTTATTACCAAAATATCAGACTCAAACATCTAAAACCAAGACTTATTACCAAATTATCAGACTCAAACATCTAAAACCAAGACTTATTACCAAATTATCAGACTCAATCATCTAAAACCAAGACTTATTACCAAAATATCAGACTCAAACATCTAAAACCAAGACATATTACCAAAATATCAGACTGAAACATCTAAAACCAAGACCTATTACTAAAATATCAGAATCAAACATCTGAAACCAAGACCTATTACTAAAATATCAGACTCAAACATCTAAAACATAGATGTATTACCAAAATATCAGGCTCAAACATTTAAAATCAAGACTTACTACCAAATGCTCACCTAAAACCAAGAATCTTAGGCAATAGACCTTCTGATAAATCTTGACGGTAGAAGATTTTTTACAAGCACACTCTGGTGAGTACTTTGGAATGGACTGTTCTTACAGTAATTCTCTACCTCGTCAATGTAAAAGTATGCTAAGCAGCATAGTTATTTCTACAGTAATTTATTATGATTACCTTGACTTCATTGGCCATGCTTGTGATCTGGATTTCTTTATCCCCTTTGGGGGTATTCCCAGTGGTTGTTTGGAAACTGGCATATATTTTCTTAATGTATTCTGGTTATAGTTAGAGCACATTGATGGATGAAAACAAGAAGTGGATATAAAATCATGAGTTCTGTCAAACCGGTGAAGTTGATGGATACCGTACTGTTCTGCAGAATATTGCATAATTGATAAATTACATATTAAATGTTATTTTCATGACAAAATGTCCCTTTAATGTGACATATGCAATAGCACAGTAACAGATGCAAGTTCATTCTACCATGGTACTACAGAAGGATCAAAAAGAATAGGCTTCTAATTATAGAAGGCGAATGCTAAATTAATAAATTCCCAGTCAGGAATCTGTGTCTAGCATGCAAGTGTTTGATGCTTCAACAGCAGAGGTTTCCAAGCAGCAACAACAATAACACCACATCCATTAAAATGCTCAGTACGTTCCCGACTGCATGTTTACTGCCTCCTCTGTTATCAAGCTCAGAGCAAGCCCTGGGGCGTCCATGGTGCTGATTGGAAAGTCCTGATTGGGGTGTTTAAGGGAAAATTACAGACTGCACACATCTCTGTGTTTAACACTTGCAATTCCAACCTGCCCTGGCTTTAAGCAAAATATCCAACTGTATCCACAGAAGTTCTACAGCAGGTCTCCAGTTTATCCATCTAAAAACCCAGCATTATAATGGGAAAGTGTTGTAACGTTTTCAAATCCTAAACTGGCACTCTTTATTATGTCGATCTGCTGTTCCTATAAACTTTTATACAAAAGGAAAAGACACATTTGTTAGTGGTTTAAACCCTTTTAGGTCCAGTAAACACAGCCTGGTATGCTTGCTTGAGGCAACATTCTGCAGAAGAGAATTAAAGGTGCGGGGGGCGGAGGGGATGGGGCTTTTTGTTCAGACAGCATTAAGAGGTCAAATCCAAATCAGTAGGACTGCATGATGTAAACAAAATACCATATTGCACTTATCTTGCAACATTTTGCCATATGTCTTACACAAAGTTATAAACCCACTGGTGAACCAAAACCGCTCAATGTGACGTGAATAAAGACTGTCCTTCATGATGTTTCCCAAAATGTTCCTTACACTGTTTTTACCTTTTAAAATGAAAACTTTGGCCCGAAATCTATCTATAACATCATAGCTCAACATCACAGCAGCTTGTAATGCTTGCAATTTGCTACAGGGCACTTTCATATCTTCATATCGTATAATTAGCAAGATTCCTAATCAATAAACCATCAAACATCTTAACCCCAAGGCCACATCATGGCCCCTAGGCCTCGATGTACATTTATTCACCATTTTCATTATTAAGTATTTATTAGACACAGTCACACCTGCCAGATGTTATTTTCTGGAGACCTTAGCTACTCTTCCTTTGAGACATGCTTCTTTAAAACATGTGTCACGTGTATATGGAGCAGCATTATCCTTTTGGGGACATTTATTCTGAAATTCGAGCCCTGTATGAAAACCCTTTTCCCATTTTACTATATAACCCAATATCTGGATCAGTGAGGTCATCAGCCTCACATCCTCTCTCTGATCACTCAGAGTCTGTAGGCAGGTTGAGCATGTCCTCCTTGACAGAGCAGTAAACATGCACTGGAAGCTCCTTTGGCTTTTAAACTGGGATTTAATTCAGTTGCATTTAATTCACTGCATACTAGGAGCACACCACAGGATTTGTAAATGTTCTGAGCCAGATGTCTAGCCTTCACAATTTGGATCTTGTCACGTTGTGTCCCATATTCTTACTTTGCCCATTTTTCCTGCTTCCAGTACATCAACTCGCAGCTGCCTTATATATCAATGCTATTCACGTCACCTGTCAGGTGTTGCAAAACAATATGCAATAAATTCCACTATTTCAACAATGCTCCAGTCGAGTAGATCATCTCTTCATATTGATGGATCCCCTCGACATTGACAGATCAGGGATTTTTTTATGTGTACAAACACGTAATATATGAATTCCTGGTAACTGTTGTGGATGTCGTGGTAAGACTGAGTACCTCTACAAAAGAAAAGTGTATTAAGCCGGCTACATAAATATATAGAGTAGCCGCTACTTCTATATTCATGTAAATAAATAATGTTCATGGTTTTCTGTTACTTGTCCATTGTCTTGTCTGCATGGTTGGAAGGTCTACAATGCTAGGGCTGATTTACCCTAGTCAATTGGACTGTTTTATTTTTTGTTTGTTGTTTTTATTCTCTGATGCATCTTCCAACTGTGTGTACATGGGTGCACCAATGGCAGCACTGTTTTGGGGCCTCTGACCCTCATCTACGACTACACTTCTTAAAGTGGGGATCAAATTATTGGTGGGGACAATTCAATAATTGCTGGATATTGGTGGGGACACCAATATCCATGCTAATTCTATGTCCTTACGCACTGCCAGTATCAGCATGTTTGAAATAAAAAAAAGAGTATTGAGCAGAGTAAAAAGCAACAAGTCAGAGTCTTTTCTGTCTTTAGCTAATTTTTTTTGCAAATTGAGGCAAGTTAGAGACACAGAAGAACTGATTTTCTAACCACTTGGAGGCGCATTCACTAGGTTTGGAATGTCTTTTGTACATATTTTAGTCATATTCTATTGGCAGCACATCTACAGGGACTAGAAAAGCTGTGTGCATTTGCACATTTGTGTCAGCAATGGGTGCAACTCAAAGTAGCTGAATGCATTCATTAAAAATGCTGTCCACCAACATTTGGACACATACCGTAAAGCTATGTTTCAAAGGTCCTTCCCCTCAAAGTTGGGGCCTCAGTGTACCTTGAGTGTCCATGACCCTGCCACCAGTTCACTGATTGTCCTTGTTGGAGTACGTTTGGTAGGTACTGACCACAGCATACTGGGAACACCCCACAAGACCTGTCTGATATTTTGGAGATGTTCTGAGCCAGTTGTCCAGCCTTCACAATTTGTCTTTCATCAAAGTGTTCCAGATTTTAACTCTGCCCATTTTCCCACCTTCAGCACATCAACAGGTAATCTACAGAAGTATGAAAAAGGTCCTATTCTAGTGGCAGTACTTCTCTGCAGGGAATAGACGAGCTATGGGTGTGCATTTGCACATTAGTGTCAGCAATGGGTGCAAGTCAAAGTAGAATGCATTCATTAGAAGTGGTGTCCGCAAACATTTGTACATATAGTGTGAAGCTTTGTTTCAAAGGTGCTTCCCCTCAAATTCATAAAAATGCAATGAAAATAAATAGGCTAATTGGAATTGTAATAAAGCCTGGACACCTGTTTGCAGGCGAGGGGAAGAAATGCCAAAGCAGGGTATTAGACTTTCTGTCCGCCTGCAGAAGATTCATGACACACCCGCTGAACCTACACAGCCAGTGGCACGTTATTAAACTCGCCCACATGCTGCTCCCAACATAGCCTCAACTCAGGCCATATGCCTTCCACCAAGAAGCTTAGGTCCAGTATATTTTCACTGGATACACTGGGATCTGACTGGTTTCATCAGCGTGGTCGTACAGTATGTCAATAAATAGTTGACTGAATGCGCATGAAATGAAAATGGAGGTATAATAACAGGTGTTTATTACTTTTATGAAAACCATGTCATTCTTCTGTCACTTTTGAACCTGAATCCTTAATATTCATATATTAATATTTGTACTTAACTCTATTCATGTAAACTACCTGCCTAATATTGAGTTTTAAAAGAACTGATTCACTGAATCCGCACTGGTGTGTGTGTGTGTGTGTGTGTGTGTGTGTGTGTGTGTCCACCATGACAATACAACAGAGTCCTGTCAGTTTCAGAAAGTTAAACCGAGCATGAATTAAAATGTCATAATCACAGAAAATCACAAGTTCGGTTTTAATAAACATGATGATAAATGGACATATTTTTAATGTCATTTAAAATAACTAGATATTCTCATCATAATTAGGGATGTTCTGTGTCATTTACATCATAAAATGTAGTTTTTATAACATGATCTCATAATAATGAGATGTTTTCCCTCATAATTATAAGACGCCGGTGTTTTTACCACATAATATCACGTGATGTGTTATTTTTCTCATAACTGAGGTGTTTTATGTTATTTGTTGACAATAAATGAAACCAATAAACAATGTCTTCTTTTAATAACAACATAATAAAGTTGTAAGTTAGCAGTATTCCTCTGTAGAGCCAAACAAACATATAAAAATCTATTGATACTTTTTTTTTTTACAATAAAAGTGGTTTTATTTTATTGAAAAGATAAATTCCATTTATTTTACTTCAGGGCAGTGGGTCATTCTCACTGATATGGTGACACCGATATGGTGCTGGAAAGTTAGTGTGCCAGCACTGGTACGAGTGGATCAGACACAGCAGTGCTGCTGGACTGTTTAAACAGTGTCCAATCACTGTCCACTCTATTAGACACTTCTGCCCAATTGCATCACATTGTACATGTAAACTCCTTCATCGGTGCTCACAGGACACAGAACATACTAATATACCACCACCGTGTCAATGTCAATGTCCCAGCACCCACATACTAGCAGCTCTGTGGTGGTCCTGTGGGGTCCTGAGCACTGAAGATCAGTGTGAAAGGGGGAGAATAAAGTGCAGAGAAACAGATGGACTACAGTCTGGAATTATAGAAGTACAAAGTGCTCCTGTATGATCAGAGGAGTAAAATGTGTATGAAGTGCAGAAACAAGGAGGTGGTCATAATGTTTTGGCTTATCGGTGATAGATGTGAACTATAGATGACTGAACAGCCAATTAATACATAATAACATATAATGAATACATTCAACTATGGATATTTTTCAAAATGAACATGCATCTCCAAGAACCATGAACATGAAGTATTGATCTCAGTTTTCAGGCCTTTTGCTTTTGTGTTACATAATAGCTCTGGAATCCAGGAGGGCCCCCCAAAGACCCTTGTGCCCAGATGCTGCACCTCCCCTATTCCGTCCATCCATAGTGTGCATTGTAAGTCAGACTGAGACCACTTCATCTTCAGTCCAGCATCTGCAGTAGGTGGTACACACTGTAAGCAATGATGAGCCATTCAGACACTCGACATCTACAATATCTCACACCCATCACCATCCTAAACCTCAGGATGCTCTAGCAGTTCTAAAGCCCTCAGACCTCATTGGTATTAATGACGTTAGCCAGCAGAGGGCAAAAGAGAGGGCCAAATCACAGGAGGGTGGGGGCAAATGTATTAAAATGGGTCTGATGGACTGAAAGCGAGATCATGAACTCCTTACCATTCTGTCACCCTGCATTCATCTGCACCCAACACCACCACCACCCCCACCCATAAAGGCAGATATCGCACTGATAATGAATACAACTTAACCTGCATAGCTCAGCCTAGTCTGCACACCACTGATAATGCAGGCTTTGGGGAATTACAGAGTTTACTGTGATTGTTGGTGCCTTTTGACTCCTTCTGCAGTGTGCGGAAGTGAAAAGCTTGTAGAGAGAAGAGCCTCAGAGTTGGAGTAATTCTGCATGGGTGAACATGTGAAATGAGCTGCTCTGGTGCCCTCAGGCACTGATACACACACTTGATTGGGGCAAAGCAGGCTGAGAGTAGCTTATTTTACACACACACACACACACACACACACACACACACACACACACACACACACACACACACTTGCTGGAGATTTGGAGAGAGAGAGAGAGAGAGAGAGAGAGAGAGAGAGAGAGAGAGAGAGAGAGAGAGAATAAATAAAACCTACAGCCCATTTCCTTTACATGCACAATCATTTATTTTTCAGGGAGACAAAGACAAAAAGACAGAAAAATGCATTTTGTTTGCAACAAGTTCCATGACCTGCTCCTGTTGTCTTCCCACACACTACAGCCACTAAAGACCCCCACCGATGGAAAGAAATAAAAAAAAAAAAAAAAAAAAAAAAAAATTACAATCTATATAACTACCAATATCATCAAAGTGTCCTGTGGTGTGACAGTAATGTAAAAAAATGCACAAACCCTCTAAAATAATAAAGTCATAATGAAAATGCTGTCCTGCGGTGTGACATGAATGACCAGGTTTTTTAAAATGGACTGTATGATGGACAATTATTGGAGTCATTTTGTCAAAAAAAGAACCAGACAGACCCTCAGGTATTTGGCTTTCATGGAAGTTTAAACCTCTTATTTAGCAAGTTTAATACTTTGTGTAAAACAAGGTGTCCATCTTTGTTAGTCCTGTGGTGTGACACCTCTACTTTGAAAGACAGCCTCATGTCACCGTGTAGTGGTTGTTGTGGTGCCACAGATAACACCACCAGTGAGCCCCCACGCCATGTGGGAGTCTGGAGTTCGATTCCCAGTCTGGATGACTATGCTGGGCTACACCAATAAGAGTCCTTGGGCAAGAATCCTAACACTACTCTGGCCCACCTTTGTAATATGAGCAACCTTGTAAGTCGCTTGGGACGAGAGTGTCAGCAAAATGCCATGAATGTAAATGTCATTGCTGGAGTTGCCCACAGATAAACCTAACTGCCCAATCATTTATTTTCCAAGGAGAAGAAGACAGAGAGAAATGCTGATTTTTCTGGCCCATGACCTGCTCCTGTTGTATGTTCCCACACCCTAAATCCACTAAAGACCCTAATCTCTGGAAAGAAATTAAGAAAAGAAAAAAGAAATGCAAACAGACTTAAAATCTATGTAATTACCATCATCATTACCATCAAAATGTCCTGTGGTGTGACAGTCATAATGTAATTTAAATATTCATAAATTAAATCAATAAACAACTCCAAAGTGTTACTATGACGTAGTTTACAATCTAATTAGTTAAGAAAACACAACAATAAAGTAAATTAAACTTTGTAATGAAAATGCTGTCCTGCAGTGTGACATTAACTGTTGTTTTTTTTGTTAATGGGCTGTTTGCTGGACAACTATAGGGGTCTTTTTGAATTTAGCAAATTGTGTACTTTCTGTAAAACTGTGTCCATTCTTGTAAGTCCTGTGGTGTGACAGCTCCACTCTGAGACAGCCTCAGAGTGGTTGCCCATTTCCTTTACACGATCATTTATTTTTAGGGACAAAAACACAGGATAAAAACCAGATTATTTGCACATCCTACAACCTGCTCCACATAAGAGCCCCCCAATTCTTCATCGTCATCAAAGTGTCCTGTGGTGTGACAGTAATATAATGTAATTTAAACGTTCATAAAGTAAATCGGTAACACCCTGGAACTATTTACAATCTGTTTGGGAAGATAAGGTTAAATAAAGCAAAACAAATAAACAAACAAACAAACAAATAAATAAAGATAAAAATGTGCTAAATTTAATAGTTTTATTTTTTTGGGGGGTAAACTATCGGGTCTTTTCGTTTAAAAAAAAAAGAAAGTTTTAAGTGCAACAATGTGTACACTTTCTGTATGACTGTAAGTCCTGTGGTGTGACGGCTCCACTCTGAGACTGGAAGAATAAATAAACCTGGCTGCCCATTTCCTTTCCACAATCATGTCTGTCTAAGGGCCAAAAACAGGACAAAACACTGATCACTGACTGCAACAAGTCCCACGACCTGCTTCTCCTGGTGTCCCCCCACACTGCAGCCCCCACGTCCTAAAAGAAACGATACAACAGAAAGAAATAAACCAAGAAAAATCACAAACACTGACTTACAATCTATATAATTACCATCATCTGCTGCCTTTCCCCTCCTTTTCCTCTCTGGCAACTCCAGCACTCCATCCATTTTTGCAGCAGTGGCCTGAGGGCCTGTTCCATCAAAACTAATCATAACGATTAAAATCAGCTTTCTCTTCTTTTTTTTCCTTCTGGAGGAGAGAGAGAGAGAGAGAGAGAGAGAGAGAGAGAGAGAGAGAGAGAGAGAGAGTGTCTTTGCCCTGGGGGGGTTTCGAAGCCCCGGAGCGAGTCTCCCTCTCGGTTTTGTTCCCTCCACCTTACCCGAGCTATTGCATTTCTCACAGCGGGGCGAGGGAGGCGGATCGGAAGCGAAAAAGACGGGAAAACACACTTTAAAGGAGGGCAGAGGAGCCGCGAAAGAGGACGGGGAGACGGGGGAAGAGAGGACGGGGGAGTGGAGGCGACTTTTGTGTCCATCCATGTTTCAGGTAAGCGGGGGGAGCGCGCGTTTTCTGTTGCGTGTCTCGCTCCGGAGCTGCGCCTTTTACGCGCGCGCCGCGCGCAGCCCGACTGCGCTCCCGCACCTCCGCCTGCGCCGCCTGCAGCTGCTTAGGGGGGCTTTCAGGACTTAGGGGGTCCAAACCCTGGGATTGAGCTCCAGGAGGTGGTTTGGAGAGCTGGGCTTGGAGCTGGAGCAGCAGTTCCCACATTGTCGGGTCATTCTGACCCACTTGGAGCTCCCCTTCTCTCTCTCTCTCTTTCTCTCTCTCTCTCTCTCTCTTTCTCTCTCTCTCTGTCTCTCTCTCTCTCTCTCTCTCTCTCTCTCTCTCTCTCTCCCAGACCAGCTCCATGTTCCTGGATGCCCCAGATTTTGCAAATGAAAGGCTCCATTGTGGAGTAAATGCGCCTGAGGGCTTTTCTGAAGACAGGAGGCACCTTTCTCCACACACACACTCTCTCTCACACACACACATACACACACACACACCAGTGCTGATTCAGTGAATCAGTTCTTTTGTAGACATGCTTTGAAATCAGAGCTGGAGGTAGGAAATCTGGGTCCAGATCCCGAAACTCCGCTCCGGGGTTGTGTTCCGGCCGCCGGTGCGGCTCCGCTGCGGTGCTTATGATCACGTGGTCGGAGCAAAATCCCGGATCGGAGTTTTGGGATCCGGACCGAGAGTTCCCCCATCTAAGCATTTCGCCTGGTTTCTATCAGCCTGCTGACCTTAACTTGATCTAGAGAGGGATAATGCAGGTAGATAGGGGTCAGATAGGCCTTACATTTACCAACCACAGGACTTGGAAGAACTTTTATTACATTTTTCCACTTTTTGTGTGCTTTGGAAAATGACTTCAGTTTAAAAGCCGGGGATTGTAGAATGTATGCTCGCAGTTGACCTGCATGTTTAAAGTGGTAGTAACTTCAGGCGCCTGCAGGTGGCATATATATGAATACATGTGGCGTGTGCAGCTAGATTTGTGGATTGAGAAGGTGCAGTGAACGTCTTGTTGGACGTGTGGGAAAAGGGTCAAAGACTGGGTCTGATAAAGGCCATAGTGTGAAACGTGCAGTCATGCAGCAAAAATATGCCCGCTGTAAGTGACTGTGATTGGAGATTTTTATTGTATGCAGTTGTATGCAGGTTGCACTGCTTGCATTTTCTAAGGTGGTAGTAACTTTTAAGGTCCCTGCAGATGGCGCTGCACAAGGATGATTGGGCTATAAATATCTGCAGGGTGTGCAACAGGATTCATACATTGAGAAGAGGTGGGACAAAATAAAATGTTAATTGGTGAAATGAAGTGATTGCATTTGGGCGTCACAAAGTCTATAGTAGAAGTGAGTAAAGGTCTCTTGCGTGCCACTCAGGTATATATATTATTGGTGTGCAGTTCCCTGTTTAGACATTTAATTATTATTATTATTATTTTTAATTATAATAAGCAATGGATTTATACAGTTAGTAAATAGTAAGCAAAGCAAATGTACATTTCAGGCTCCTGCAGATGGCATAACAGGACAATGATCAGGCTATAAATACTTGCATGGTGTGTGATGGGATTGGTAGATTGAGATATATCGATTGTGTTTGAGTTGACTAGAATCAGTTCTTGCCTGGAACTGAAGCAGTTTCATTCACAAGTTGTGAAACACACCATGGGTTTTGTCGTTTGACCACAATTATAACGAGAATTTTGTGTAGACTGGACGATTTGCCACCGCTGGTAGACCCACATAACTATGGCGTTTGGCACCCATCGAACGAGATTCACTGCACTGTACCACCTCTTCCAAACTACCAATCCTATTGCACACCCTGCAGGTATTTATATCTTGATCATCCTCATGCAGTGCCAATCAGCAGGAGCCTGCTTATTTTTGTCTGGTGAGCTTATACACTTACAGGCTGCGTCCAAAAACATATTAATACACCGCTCATAGTATATTTATGAGTATACCTTCAGTGTTGGTGCACTAGTAAGGGCCTTGCTATGTATGTATGCTGTTTAGAACACAGCCATACCAGTAACCTTAGTGTATTCAGTCATAGGCTGCATCCAAAACCATCTACTATTAGTAGACTACTCACTAGTGCACTAAAATGAGTACTTTTCAGGCCATACCAGTGTGCTTACTATATCTCCATGCCTACCTATGCTATTAAGGACACAGCCATACAAACCTTTACCACATCCAATCATATTCAAGTATGTTCCATTATTATATTGCACCTCTTGCCCCAGATAGTTTATATGAGTGATGAATATCGTACTGATGAAGTTTACATGGCTTCTAAAGATACTACTTCAAAAAGACTAATATCGGGCCCTGCCATCTTCTACTGTACCTTTTTTTTTATACCTGTGCTTTGAAATCAAATCAACACCCAGCCAATCCGCTAGAGGTTGCTGTGGTTACTGAGCCAGCTGCTGTAGTGGATTGACTGAAAGGAGCTCTGTGGTCAAGCTTTCTGGGCACTGAAGCTCTGTGTTCTCCAAGAAAAGTGGGCGTGTTTGTTGTTGGAGGAGCTCACAGCATTGCACCGGTAGTGCTGTATGTTTTGTTCCCTGGTTCGAGGTGCTGTAAAGAGGGGGTGGGCAGATCCCGGACCACTTCACACTGTAACTATTTGATTTACGTCAGTTCAGGATGAAACAGGAACCAGAAATGGAAATAATGAGCAGTCATGATGACACAGGCCAGAAATGTCTCTCCAGACTGGTCGACACAGAGCCGATGGTCAGGTCAGTTTAGTGCAGTTTGTTTAACGTGGTTCAGAGACAGATTTAATCTGGATATTTAATCTGGATACACAGGTTCTATTTACGCTGGTCACTGAAGTGTGTCCCCAGTGTGAGCAGATGAGCTCCAGTTTCAATTTCCAGAAATGTGTGATTTCCATTTTATTTCCAAGAACTAACTAAACATGGTTTCTCAGTTGCTACTATTAGTGAATTTTACATTGTTAAAAGCAGGAATATGAAATGTGGGAAAGTCACTCCGTTTATATCTGGGTCTGTCTGTGATCAGATCCTCAAACCAAATTTTTATATCTGCAAATTTATACAGTCACCAAAATGTCGATAGAAGGTGAAAATTTAGATTCATCAATATTAACTAAACAGACACACACACACACACACACACACACACACACACACACACACATACATTTAGGGCTAAACCAGATGCCCATTCTAGCTCAACAGTACAGCACAGTATTGTTCCTGTACAACATGTTGGTGGAGGTTGGTCCAGTAAAAATATACAGAAATAGAATAGAATAGTTTATAATATAATAGAATAAAAATGAATTGACTACAATATAATAGAGTAGAATATAATAGAATTGTGTAAAACGGAATATAATAGAGTAGAATTGTATAGAATAGAATATTGTGGCATGGAATAGAGTAGAATAGACTAGAGTGCAATAGAATAGGATAGAGTTAGTTTGGCCTGTACTGCAGTACTTTAACAGGGGTGACTCGAGGTGACATTAGGTTCAGTGGTGGCATTAATGTAAACGTTGTAATGCTTCATTTACACGTGTTAGTAATTATTGGCTAATATTTCGATAAAGACACAGGTTTTTGTTATTAGCTGATGATGTCAACCAACTGATATATCAGTCACAGTACCCTGTATGCCCTTAAACCTGCACATTCACACAGCTTTCAGCTTCTATTGGCCAGTTATTTTAGTATCACACTGACCAAAATCACAGACTTTCTGGTCCGTTTGTATCCGGACCGTTGGAGGCTATATTTACAGTGAAAGGAGCAGATTTGCTTGTTTACTTAATGACCATAGTAACAGCATAGTTGTAGGTTTTGGAGAAAATCCCCAGAAGATGAAAGCTTCAGTAAATGTCATACTTTATTTCCTCCCTCAGCTGTGAACACAAATGAGCCTTTTCATCCTCAGATGTTCCCTGACCTACCTCGCATTGATGTACTTGCGTTATATATGTCCATATGTTTGTCAGCACCCCTTTAAATTAAATCAATCTGCTACTTTAAATTGCACCCGTTGCTGACACACATGTGCAAATGCACCACAGCTTGTTTATTCCCCATAGAGAAGAGCTGCCAATAGAATCAGACTCTCTGGAGCAGACAAACGTGAACATATTGTGGAACTGTTCTCTGGAATGATGGAGCTCCATCCAGTACTTTATCCAAACACTCACCATCATGACTGCACTAACACTTTTGAATGCAATCAGATCCTCACAGCGATGCACCAAAATCTAGGAGAACGTCTTCCCTGGACAGTAGAGACAGTTACCACAACAAAAGCAGGGCAAACTCTTTAATTCCCTTGATTTCAGGAGAAACAGTGAATGAACTGGTGTCCCAATACTTTTGTCCATATCGTGTATTATCTACAGTTTGCTGAACACTACTCATTCTCCACTTCATCCCAATTTAAGGACATGTCTGTAGTCAGATTTACTCCCATAACTTGCAGATGGACAAACATTTGGTTTGCTACAGTGTTTCTCAACCCTGGACCTGGAGGCACCCCTGCTCTGCACATTGAGTAGATTACCTGCTCCCAAAAGACCTGACTAATCAGCTCGTTTACAAGCTCTTGCAGAGTTGCTGGGCTTGTGTTAAAGCATGGAATCCACTAAAAGGTGTAGAGCAGGGCTTTTTCAAGGCCAGGGTTGAGAAACGCCACTGTGACCACACAGAACTGACCTCACGCATTTTCAGAACTTCATACATATACTTTTTTACGCAGTCGTCACACCACAGCCATCACAAAAACGGACATGCTAATTGTTTGCCAAAAGTTTGCTTGTAGATGCGGTTCTGTCACACCGCGGGACAGCATTTTCATCACGAAACATCCCGTGACTCTTATCGTAGGGGTTTTTGTGCATTAAAACCTTATGTTTGTGAACTAAATGTGTATAAAATGATGCCAAAAGCATTAATAAACGATTCTAAGTGTCAATCAATTACATTCTTCATTGTTATTACTGTCACACCGCAGGACATTTTGCATGTCTATCTTACAAAACAAAATAAAACACATCTTCCCTCTAACAGTCAAATCTTATTAAAGTTTTTAAATTAAATTCTTTGTATTTTTTATGACGTTACAGTAGCTGGTTATTGGAGTCAGTAGCGTAATCACAGTGAATGTGAAACGATACTGATACACAGTGCAGCTCTAGACAGGACCGATATCTAGAATGATCATAGTTCCTGTATCCTGAATGGACCGAGGAGTAATTATAGAGTAGGAAAGAGTAGCCGTGTGCTTGTGTGTAAACTTTACTTTCTGACTCACACACACACATCCTTCCTCACTAACTTTAAGTGACAATGCCCCCTCCCTGCTTCACACACACACACACACACACACACACACACACACACACACACACACACACAGTGTGGGTGAGCGCAATCTGTGTGAATTAGTGAAGAAACGAATTAGTGAAGAAACAAATTACCTGCACTGGGAGTGTGATCCCCATGCAGTTTCACCCAGGTTTGTCTTTTGAAGAGCAGCAGTGTGTCCCCCAAGGGCTCCCTGGCAAACACCCCTCATCTCACACACACACGTCGCGTTTTTTAAAACTATGCATGGCTTCTGCCGGAGCCCTCTTATCAGCAGCAGCACAAATGCCATGCAAATGGAGCCGTGCTCGGTGCGGGCCGCCACTCTGAGGCAGGCTTAATTGGTAATTGGGATCTAGGTGTGAAAGCCACACTCCCAACCAGGAGGGAAAACATGGATGGGTTTGAAAACCTCTGACTTTTCCTCTTTTTTTTTTTTTTTTTTGATAATTGTTATGACAGTGACTGCTGTATAATTTTTCCATTTCCAGGGAGCTGCTGAGGGGGCGTTCAGAGGGCTTTTTGTTGTGTACGGTTGTGTAAAGTAGGCCTGGGTCTTCTCAGGCTTGCACGTAGGCTACTGGTGACCAGTCAGTGGCTATAGTAGCCCCAGTGGGGAGTGTATGGAATGCACTGGAATTCCTGAATTGGATATTTGAGGGGAAAAGGATTAATCCGAGGTGATGTTATTAGCTGTGTATTTGAATACATGAATTGAGTCTCAAGCTCAGTAGTTTGCAGCTTTCTTCTGTAGGTCCCTGGATGGCCATCATGCCAGTAGATCAGAAATTGACAGGTTGAAAAAATAATTTTACTGGTTTAATCTGCTGCCAGAGGAGGTACCAGTGTGTGCATGGATCATTGTGCAGAACCAGCTCAGAACCATCGCTGTGCAAAGCTTTGGTTCTTGTTGGATGTGCTGTATTTTTCCTGACTGAGTGCTTTCATGATCTTATTCTTATTTATGTTTGATTTTGGCCAAGCTGGGAGGTGGTACAGTGCCGTGAACGTCTTATACGATGTGCAGAGTGATTGCAGTTGGGTGTACCTGTCATGTCTGTCATTTGTCAGTCCCCTTCACCTGTCTTCCTTCTTGTTGTGTCTCCCCATGTGCTCCTCCCTCGCTCCGCCCATTCCCAGCTGTGTCAGATTTATAAACCCACCCCTACGTTATGATGTCCCAGGTGTGATTAATGTTGTCCTGTATTTAAGACCCTTTGTCTCAAGCTGTCTTGGTCTTTCTGTAGCTGGTTGGGTTGTTTGTTTGTAGTTTGCGTTGTTTTCACTCTTGTGAAATCCTGTTTGTTTGGTCAGTGTTTATTAGTGTGTTCCATTTATTTTGTGTTTTCCTGTCAGTGTCCTTCATTAAATCCACAACCCCAGCGTTTACCTCCGCTTCCCTAGTCTTTGTCAGCTCAGCTCACGCACCCGATCGTACCGAAGGCATTAGTGTGAAGAAAGGAGCTGAATTTGCAGGTGTTTCGTGCAGGTCTACCAGCGGTGGCCGAAATTCCAGTGTACAGGAAATTCCCGTCAGAATTGTGGCCAAAAGATGATACATTTCTGTGCCACTCTTTTTTTGAATCTGGTTGTGAAGGACATGTTTGACTATGATCAACATGAACAACCACATCCAGCTCTGGAATCAGTGGTCAGGGTGGGGTTTTGTTGGATGGGGTTAAATAGTCATATAAGAATCTTATTCCTGCTTTGAGATCACTTGTACAACTGTTTGTACCTAAGAAACGTTGTATGTTGCACTTGCATGAAGAAGAACATCATGTTCTTTGGAGCTTAACTGGGCGTTCCATACTGGATGTGAGTTTGGTATCAATCAAAGCGTTGATACCAGAAGCCAAACCTGTAAGCTTGTTTGATTTGAAGCAGAGCATGTCGTTGTGGTAATGGTGGTATTCTCTCGATGTTCCTCTGTCTCCAAAACAGTATTGCATTGTGTTTTTGAGGAACATGCAATTTCAATGAAAAGTACTTTGTGGCCAGTGCAGGAGTTTTGTGTGTTCTTGTGTGTAATGAGTTTCCTTTTTTTCGTACCAGGATAACCGGTCCAGCATGTCCAGGCCAATGATCACCAGATCTCCAGCTTCTCCCCTCAGTAACCAGGGCATCCCCACCCCGGCCCAGCTCACCAAGTCCAACGCTCCAGTGCACATCGACGTGGGGGGACACATGTACACCAGCAGCTTGGCTACACTAACTAAGTACCCAGAGTCCAGGTGAGGCTCTTCCATTATTCTGCTGGACAGTCAGGAAGAGAGTGTTGTCAGTATAATGCAGGTTCTACAAGTCGCTCAGCTCACCCCATCACTCGGTCTTGTACTGTTTTGTTGGGCGTACAAGATCACATTGCATTCAAGGATTTCATTAAAACTCATATTCTAGTACATGTAAAATATTTCAAGTATTTTTTTTTTGTTTTACTGTTAATTATTATGGCATATAAAACTTTCTTGCTCCTGTGAAGCTGTAATTTTGGAGATACAATGTCCCCAATAGCAAGCAAATATCAGTCAGCTGTCTTCATAAGATCAGCCGTCCTGCTGACTGTGCCACAGATGGTCCACTCTTGCACCACCAGATCATTCTCCTGCATCCAAAATCTAACGTGTTAAATCTCCTAAATGCACAAAGACTTTTATCTTAGAATATATGTAAGAAAAATATTGAGTAGAGTAGAAAATGAGTAGATCTGATGGTCATTAATAGGTCTGACCAGCTTTGACATCAGCAGGCCAACGATGGGCCACTATCTTCTAGATATTGGGCCATTTTAGAGACAGTAACAGTAAGTGGGTCGTTGTGAACAAGGCAGTTTGTGGGAAGAGTGTGATGATGGTGAGCAGTTTCAACAATTCTAATGTAGAAATAACGACAGATTCCCCAAATATTTGGCAACCAAAATGATTTGGCTTCCAGTCTTTGGCTGAATAAGTGAAATAATTTTAACTGAACAATAACGGTTTTGAATACATGATCAAATCTCAACCAGCATGGAGTAAGACTTCATAACCCATCTGTGTGGAAGCATATTTACCCTTTCACAAGTGAGTTCTTTCCCCAAGCGTTACTCAACAAGGTTCGATCACCAGTCCTGTGGTATTATTTTCTTTTTATAGCTTGTTTTGCCTGTTTTAATTAATTGGTGACTGTTTTAATTCATATCTGACTGATGTTAAACTTTTTAAATGTCATTTATATTGTTAACAATGGGAAAGGTTTACCATGAGCAGCATGAAGCTGAAATTCCACCTTAAGCACCACAGTGAGATACTGGTGCCTGTAGCTTGTGCACCATTTAAGGTGGAATGGAAAATTCCTGCTACAGAAAAACTCCAGGTTCATGAGTGTAGCAGAGTCAACCGGCATGTCCCGGATTTAATGTCACAAATGTTATACTGAGGTTGTGATGCAACGGTATTCAGATGCACGGCTGGTAAAGTGAATTTTTCAAGGCTGTTTTAGAGATCAACAATGGAAACATATCATTTGAATGTATTTAACCACCAAGTTAAATGAGACAAAACTACATTTAGGCTGTATGATTTACACAGTGGAGGAAAAAAAACAGTTCGGAATTCAGCTTTTGGTGTTCGGCCTTGGGCCAAATGTTTTATTTTGTTCGGTTTCGCACCAAATTTTTATTTCGCTGCCTCCCTAAAAATAAGACAGTATTGAAGAAGCCGTGACTGATTAGGGTGGGTGACGTCCTTTTAAGGACATGGGGGTGAATCATGTATGAAATGGATCTGATGTGTCTGCCTGTCGCTCTCATTAACTCTCTGGCTGCGTAATGTCACCCGCCATGTCGCTGGAGCACCGTGTCAAAGCACATTTATCAGCAGCTGCCGTCGTTCACGCACAAAGACGACGCATTGACTTCTTGCACTCGGGGTGAAGTGGGGCAGCAGAATTTGGAACCTTTCGCTGCAGTTCAGGCAGGGCTTTGAACTGGGATGAATGGTATCAGCAGTTCTTCAATAGCAGATGATGGCTGATGGCTTTTCCATTGCTGTGTTCAGCATGTGTGGTAAAGGCCATTGGTCGCAACCCAAAAGCTAAAAGCCCAGCACTGCTGAAAGCCCAGAAGAACATATGCACTGTGTTTAGCCTGCGGTATGTAACCGACCCAAACCCGCCATTAGTGCTATTAGGGCAATGTGGTACTCATTTGTAAATCATTCCCACTCCTTCCAAAAACAGGCCAAAGTGAGGTTTTGGAATGGCTGCTATTTTTGGTTGGAAATATTTTCGGCCTTTGAAATCATTTATAAGCAGTGTTTTAAAGGAGCTCTTCACTGAAACTGGAATTTACACAATTCCCCCCAAATGTATTCAATCAGCCAGTTCAATCAGGGTGGCTTGCAAGTAATTAAAACCTTTGTACACCAAATGACATTGTGCAAACAATGTAATGCAAAATGCAAAACATTCCTGAATACGTCACACACTTGTATCTAACCTCATTAAAGCAGGGTAATGCAAAAGAACAGCTGCAAGTAAACTGATTCACTGACTTCATAAGGAACTGATCTGGATTGATATGGACTCTCACAGCAACATCGTCTTCTCAGACAGATGATCCTCCGGACTCGCCCTTTTCATTTTCACCGTTAAAGTCATATGTATCACTTTATCGGTGTTTTGTATATGAGCTACACTTCTGTATTGCTTTAATCTCTCCCTCGGTGACGTAATACAGCTCCGGTTTAAAGCAGATAGGCCACAGCCTCCACACGGTGGGGTTAGTTTAAATACTGCATTCACTCTTACTGTATGCTGATCATCATTTCCCATTTGACTTCCTTCCCAGTTTTAATGGGTGATTATAACTTCCTGTATTTGATCCTAAAGTCACAATTATCCAGTGTTTTTACACCGCAAACAAACCGAACCACGATTCAGACCGTTTCGGACTCGAGACCGCCTCCACTGGTCAGGCTAAATTTTGGTCGGAGGCATTTTTACCGCCTGTTCTATTGGTTCAGAAAACTGTAAACGTGGAAGGACGATGCCAAATTAGGTGCGAAGGTGTCCTATGTAACACTAGTCGTGCCAGCAGCCATAATCCTGTACACACAGAAACTGACTAAGAGTGGTCAGTTTTGAATAATAGAAATAAGTAACTGCTTTGTTCAGTGTCTAACTTGAGCTGCATGCACACAGCAGATGAGGAGGCCCAAATCCAATGTTTATAGGCCTGTTCACACTCATTCATGTTCATCTTAACAGGTCACACTCCAAACTGATGCACATGCACAAACGAGTTGCTGCTGTTGCTGTTTCCTGGCTCTTGGTTGGAGTTGGATTAACGTAAAAGTTTCATGAATTCCATGTAAAATCTGAGCTTCATTGCTGTGCGTCAGATTTCAGCACAACTGTCTCACATATGATGAGAACGACCGGGTTTTGTTCCTGCCGTGTGAACATAGTCTTATATACTCTACAATGTGGTTTGGTCAACACCTAGAAGGGGGTTCATTTTTATAATACAAAGCTAGACATTCCTTGGAGACATCTAGGATTAGGATGTCGGAGGTCTCCTATAAGGAGGCATCTACTCTCTTTGGGTTTTATCTCAGAAGAGAGAAAGGTTGGAGGTAATAAATACTGTGTACAGTAGCAAAGGGCATCTACTTCCATTACTGTCCACCACTGGTGACTTGGTGCGAAGTGACCCAAATAACACTGTGTCAAAACAGGTTTATTAGATTAGATCGGTGAAAAAGTCCACTTGAAACAGGTTTTAAACTTTATTTTGCATGATTCACTAATTGGTGTGCATGCGTTAAACATCTGTACGCTGTGCCTTTTTGAAGGTTCAGTGCAGAACTATAAAATGAACTTCAGACACACATGTCGAGACTAATCGGTTCCATTAAGATAATTGAGAAATTGTTTAAATTGTGGAGCTGTGTTTTTGCAGGACTATTGCTTTAAATGAGAGGTTTCTGGATGCAGCTGTACCAGCAGGCACTTACAGCCGCAGGGTACCGGACCCATTTGGAGGCTCAGAGCCAGGGCATTGGGCCGTGGGCCCCGGGCAGTGCACTGAGAGCATGGAGACACTGTCCACCAGATGGCCCTTTAACTGCCATCAGACAAGGGTCACACATTTGTATCCAGCCTAGAGTTTCCTGTTCTTTCAGTCCATGCAGCGTAGTGCCCCTTTCAGCACTGATTACTCTTACTTTAGTGTAAACATGTGCAGCCTGGAAGTAGATTAGGATTATCCTTCAGAAACGAACCATGAAGACTAGTGAGTTGGAGCAGACACTGGAACAGTGGTCAGCTTGATGATGTCACTGAGGAACATTTAACACATGTGGTTCTCCTTCTTTCCAGTCACCAAAAAGTTGAAAAGGTATTTACAGGAGAGAAGTCACCCAGGCCAGCTATTTTTAAGAGCTTGTTTATGGCTCAAACATTTCTTCATTTCAGATGTAAACATTAAAAAGAATTTTGACCTTGTTTTGGTTAAAATAAATAAATAATATTTCTTTTAGCTTAAAGGGACAAAAAAAATCACTTTATATCTCAGAAATCCTGTTGGAAAATTTATCGTCCAGAGTGTTCTTGCACATAAAATGCAAGAATATTGATGAATTATTAATAATGATTAGACTGACGAGGATATTGTTCCCTTAAATGCCCTTCATTAAAAACCCTGAAGATTCTTTCTTCATTTTGTTATTCATGTATGTATCAGTATTATCCCTTCTCAGGACTTTTATTCTGAAATGTGACAGACCCTGATCAGTCAGGGTCTGTATGCAGGTTGAGCATGTGCACGTGGGCAGAGCAGTAAACATGCACTGGAAGCTACTTTGGCTTTAAACTGAGATTTAATTTAGCTGGAAACGACTGAATTTGAGATGTTTTCTGAGATGAATACTTATAAAGTATGTTACTCTGATTCTGAGTTATGAAACCTGCCCTCAAAGTGTGGCTCTCATTTTTAACAATTACATTGACATATGCTCTACATGACTGACTCTGCTCTTCTGGACGTCTTCTAGGAGGCGGGCTGAATTGAGTTTTAGTCCACAAAGTTCATGCAGGTGGTAGTGAAATCCAAAGACCTCCTAGAAAAACAGGAGAAGCTCCACCCCCCCAAAAAAAGAGTTATAGAGAGTTATAGAGTTACAGGTTGGTTCGTTTGACATTGTTCATAGAACCGTTTGAAGCACATTTCTTTTTAAGACTGTAGAAAGTGTAACTTAAACACTGGATCATTTGAACAGTGGAAACTTACAAGAACCAAAAACAAGACGAGGCAAAGAATGTGCCGCAAGCACAGGGGTATATAAATACTGATCACAGACAAGAAACGCCTGGGGGCAATGATGAGAGGGTGTGGCTACAAACACCCTTATGTGATGGGAATGACAAAGAGCAGGGGGACGAGGGAGGAGGAAAACCAAAACAAAAACACATGGGTGGAGGTTCCAACAGAGGAAAAGCAGATAAAGACCAGGACAAGGCAGGGCGGATCGCTTAATATTTCATCATCAAATTCAAATCAACAGGAAATACTTCCTCTTCTACATCATTGAGGCAGGGATCGAAAGTGGCGACCACACAAGAATTTCTCCTCTTGTTATACGAGCTGTGAGCGAGAGATAATTAACATGCTTATATGCAGTATTTTCTATGCACGTACCTGCCCATAGGGACTGGTGCCTTGTATCCAGTGATTCTTGATCGGCCTGCTGCTGCTCTGACCACAAAGTTGATAAAAAGATCTGGATCTGCCCATGATTAAAGTGATACATGGCCATTTATAGCATGTACGGATTGGGAGTAGAGTCAGCATTATTATAACACCTTTTCATTGCTTGAGCAAAAATAAATATTTATGAAATTAAAAGAATTTAACTCGAATTTCTGTTGATTGATGCACTCAAATTTTGTAAAAAAATAAATAAATAAATAAAAATAAATAAAAAATCATATCACTGTTATTTATATATAATAAAAAAAGATTACAGAAATAGAATAAATAAAATGCAGTAGATATAAAGGCTTAAATTTAATTAATTGAAAATCAATCCAAATTCAGGTGTTATCAAAAGTGAAACTGTCAATAATATAATAACAAAATCAATGTTCATGAATCGTAATCAAGGTCAAATTTTCAAATATCGGCCAGCACTGGTTTTAATGAATTAGTACCATGTTGCCTGAAGTTATGTTCTTCCATAAATACAGTAAATACTAGTGCGTCTCAAAAAAATTGCATAAAGTTAATTCGTCATTTCAATTTCATTCAGAAATGAAATTGTAAATTTTTACATTCATTACATGTCTTTTTGTTCACCTGTTGATCGGTATGTCTTATAGCTCATGAAAACAAGAAATCCAGAATCTTAAACTCAGATTTGAATAATTACTAATTACAGGATCAACTTTAAAGCAAAAAAGCTTGAATATATTATTTTAAATTATAATAAATAAAATATTATTTATTTTTTATTAAACGATCAAAAGCTTTTTTTTACAGTATTCTAATTTTTTGATGCTCTCATATATGAAATATTGGTTTGAATAATTGGGAAACGCTTGACATCAGATGTAACTGTTGTCCTTCGTGTTCTGATAGGAATATGGTTCTCTTTCAGCTGCTGGGGATACCTGCACCTTCTAAGGTTTAAAAAAACATGGCTTTAATTTAAAAATGGAATTTTAATTTCTGCTGTGATGATTGCTGTTACAGTAGTGTGACTATATATCTTAATCTCTCTCTCTCTCTTTCTTTCTCTCTCTCTCTCTCTCTGAGCAGAATTGGACGTCTTTTTGATGGCACAGAGCCCATTGTTCTGGACAGCCTGAAGCAACACTACTTCATCGACAGGGATGGTCACATGTTCCGCTATATCCTCAACTTCCTCAGGACGTCCAAGCTCCTCATCCCTGACGACTTCAAAGTGAGTGAAAGAATGATGTTCTGACTGTTGTGTAACACAGAAAAAAGCTTTTCAATGCATGGAATCTGCATGTGCCATATACATATTTATATATGAGAGAGGGAGACAGACGGACAGAGAGATTGCAGACGTCCAGACTTACCTTCATCATCTCATTCACGTTTCTTAGTGAATACCTGACTAGCAAGACCAAACTGGTTGGCCAGCATGACCAGTATCAAATGCAACATCTAGTATGTTGGTCAAGTGCTGGTTTACCAGCATATAGGGGGTGTGTTCATCTGGACGACCAGCTTTCAACCACCTTGACCATCAAGGTGCATCAAAAGGTGCTGGTCTTCAGTTGGATTTTTCAGCAGGGTGTGGTTGTGTGGTGCACTTCTCAAACCTAAGTCTGCCTAGGTCTACCACCACACAAACCACCACACACACAGTTATGGTTTATTCTAAGGAATAAACACAAAAAAACGAATAAATAGCCTAAAATTCAGTCTTAAAAGCGAATGGAGAGAGTTAAGTCTTAACAGATATTGATAAGAGCATGAAGTTAATGTGTTCTTATTAAAAATACCATTATTAAAAATGTTCTCTGGCTTTGTCTGAAAACCCTTCTCTAATACACGCCAAACACTCAACATTCAGTTCTATATTTGAGAGTATTTGAGCTATTAAAGACAATGTGAGTTCATCATATAAAAACGATGGACAGGGACAGTCTTACCCTTTACATTTCAGTGAATTGTTCGATTTTAGACATTTTATATTCCCGGTGGTTCCCAAGTAACATTTCTCACTCCTGCAACTTAACAACAGCAGGTCTAAGGTTAAGCCTACTTCCACTGTTCGGCACTATAACAGAATTCAACTCGTGCATGACACTTACTACCTTAATCACACTTCCACACACCTGGAACAATGGGTAGCCACCTCAGCACCTGGGGAGCAGTTTGGGGTTAAATGCCTTGCTCAAGGGCATCTTAGCTGTGGATGCCTTTCCTGGGGAACAGTCCAGCAACTTTCCAGTCCTGCATCTCTAAACATTAATCATCTGTCCAGAGTTTGCCTTACTTTCATTTTAATGAATGAATAATAATCCTTAAGATGTAATAAAAGTCATATCAAATCAATTTTTGGTCAAACTACTGAGTCATAGTTAATAAGGGGACACTGGACCACATGTCTGCTGTAATACTCAGCTATGAAGTAATGATAGCTTGATGGTGGACATAATAGTAACAGTAGCAGGTGGGCAACTAGTGCAGGTCCAGTAGCTGGAAAGGGTCCTTCTCAGATGGGGTAGGGGAGCTCAAGGTTAGCATTTCATCAACCCGTGCTGGTGGGTCATCATTGACTCAGAAAAGGTACCCAGATGTCACTAGTTTGGTGTTTAGATTTATGGAGAACAGAGAATGTAAACATTATCAGAGTGTGGCGAGTGCCTCCGGCAGATCTGACTAGAACAGCCGAACTAAGGAGAGAACCAGAAGAACATAAACAAAGAGAGCCTCCTGAAACATGTCCACCAGGCATCCAACCACTCCACCGTCACAAGCCTGAGTGACCGCGTGGAGTCAGATGGCAGCACCAACATCCCAGTTCACCATAATTGCCCATGTCCAACACTTATAAGCACCAGGGAGGACTGTCTTCTAGATTCTGGAGCTTTGCTGTAAGGATTTGAAGGCATTTAAACACAAGAACATTATTGAGGAAATGATGCTGCATGATCACCCACCCCCCTCATCCCCAGCTCCCCAACTCATCCCAAAAGTACTGGATGGATCACCATCATTCCTGAAAACACAGTTCCACTGTTCCACAGCTCAGTGCTGGGGGGCTTTATACCCCTCTAGTCCATGCCTAGCATTAGACATGGTGCCAATAGGTTCATCTTCAGTTTATCTGCCCCAGAGACTCCTACTTCCAAAACTTCACTACAGAAACTTGACAAGTGTGCTTTTGCATATCCGTGTCAGCAATGGATGCAACTTAAAGAAGCTGAAGAAGTTCATTAGATGGGGTGTTCACAAACATGGGTATTAACCATAATGCAGTCCTACACTTATGTTCAAGAAAGCCCATCATAGCCCTTGTGCTGGCCATGAGACACATTTGCATTCCATTGGCTAGTTCTTGTGTGTCATTTAGCCCTTAATTACAAATTTGCCTTGGGAGAAAACAAATAATCCCATTATCTGATGGTCTGTCCATGAGGAAAGTATGTCAGCTAAAATAAGCAAAGACTCAAGAGCAGCCCTGGTTCAATGAAAGGCTAAAATTCTGCACACAATCTTGGAGAGTTTATGGGAGTAACACTGAGATGTTTTCCAGCTGTAGGGAAGTATCCTTTATCTCACATTTTCCCCATTAGGAATATTTAGCCTTTCCATAAAAATTTCTAATATATACTACAACATTATGACCAGTGGGTGTTGTACTGGTATGAGTGGATCTGAGTGGATGCTGGAGTGTTTAAACCCCCTGGACCACCATCTTGAAATGTGTGACCAACACAAGCTGTGCAGAAACAGATGAATTTCTGTCACAGATTTTACATCTACAAGGTGGAGCAACTAACTAGGAGTGTCTAATGGAGTGGACAGTGATCCTCTCTTACCAGTGCAACACACTAACACACCAGTGTTTCTGAGAATGACCCTCCATCCAGAAGATACCTGCTCTTTGGTGACACACAGCCACTGACAGGTGGAGTGAATAACATTCATTATTTGGTTAAAGTGGAATCGATCAAGTGCTGGGATTTACCCATTAAGCAGTGTTAGTTCTTGAAGTTGGAAGATGGGAAATCATGGAGCAGTGGAAGATGGTCGCATACCTGGAGAAGAGATGGCATCAGGATGCATGGTGGCAAGAACTCAAGCCAGTGGAAGCAGCTGGATGCCCTGGATATTTATGTAGATATTGTACTTGGACTGACACAAATTGAGCATCATGATTTAAAGCCCCATCAGACGTGTTCGGTAGCCCAGATGAGATGCATGTGTGAACACAAATGACCAAATCAGTTGTACTGGACATTACACAGACTGTGTCCTGCCAGTCTCCTGGTACAATGGCTGGGTAATGTCTGAATGAGCCCGTGTGTGAATAGAGCAGATACGTTTCTGGAGAATTCACAGTGGGTCATGCCATGCCTCATGCCTGTGATACACAGGTGCCCTTGTAGTGAGTGCATCTGGCATGGCAAAATCTCCAGCTATATCCTTCATGTATGAATGGGTCACTCTGGATCATGTCCAGACCTGATTCTTCATACATTTTCTGGAACTTCATATGTTCAAGATGTTGACTTGGCTACCAAATTCCCCACATCTCAATTCAGTCGAGCATCCGAGATGTACTGGACAAACCAGTCTGTTCTATGGAGGCTCCATCACACAGTGTAGAGAATCTGCAGATAGTATCTTAGTGACCAATACCCCAAGACACCTTCAGAGGTCCATACTGCAGTAGGTCAAAACTAGAAGGGTATTAGCTGGCGTTCCCCACCCCAAAGCCACCCCCTCCAATTAACTAGTGAAGCAGTGGAACAGTGATGGTGATGGAGCTCCATCCAGTAGCTGTTTCATTTGCGATTCAAAATTTTTCATCCAACAACAGAATCTGACCCCCCTAATGCTCTTCTGACTGAATGCAATCAGATTCTCACAGCATTGTTCCAACATCTAGGGTAAAGCCTTCGAAGAGCAGTTGATTGAGAATCAGGTGTCAAGTATAAACAATACAACCATATCTCCTAACCCTTATTCATATGACCCAAGATGTTCCTCAGTTCACTCTTGTCCCTCAGTGGTCTAATGTGTGTGTGTGTGTGTGTGTGTGTGTGCAGGACTATAGTCTGCTGTATGAAGAAGCCAGGTATTTTCAGCTACAGCCGATGCTGGCGGAGCTGGAGCGCTGGCGGCACGAGCGCGAACTGAACCGGCTCTCGCGGCCGTGTGAGTGTGTGGTGGTGCGGGTGGCACCAGACTTGGGTGAGAGGATCACGCTGAGTGGGGACAAGGCCCTGATTGAAGACGTCTTCCCTGAGATCGGAGACGTCATGTGCAACTCGGTGAACGCCGGCTGGAACCACGACTCCACACACGTCATCCGTTTCCCCCTTAACGGCTACTGCCACCTCAACTCTGTTCAGGTAAGAGACAGTCACACTGAGACATCTCAGCCCAGTGAGCCATTCTCTTATCAGCTGCCATTAGTAATGAGGGCATTATTGACCGTACCTCATTCTCCTGACATAGACCAAGTCCACACAGTTGACTCATACAGGCTGCTTGACCAGTGAACTGAATCTTATTAACCTCCTGAATGGCCAGAAGGAGTGTCCAGGAGGGTCCAGGATTCAACCCCTCACTTACATAAGCCAGGTTGCATGCTTTGTATGTAGTTACCAAGCAAAAAGTCGCTGACCAGACCTCCAAATCATCACGTCATTTGTTTCGAGACTTTCCTTTACTGCAATTGGTCCCAATCATGGCCTGCATTGCTTCAAAACCTCCTTCTAACTGTGATTGGTCCTACCCACCACCTGGCTTATTCTGTCACCTTCCCCTCCTGTGATTAATTATCACATGGTTTCTGAGAGCACTCTTTGATTGTGATTGGTCCTAATCATTAGCTGATTTGTTTTCAGACCTACCCCTACCATCACTGCGATTGGTCCCAGTCCTCACCTACTTGTTCTGGGACCTCTCCCTAACTGTGATTGGTCCTAATCACAAACCAATTGGTTTTGAAACCTCCCCCTGATTGTGATTGGTCCTAATAGCAAACCTTTTGGTTTTGAGACCCCTCCCTGACTGTGATTGGTCCCAATCGCTGATTCAGTGGTTAAGAGACCTCCCCCTGACCATTATTAGTTCTAATCCCAAACTATTTGGTTTTGAGACGTCAATTGGACAGTGATTGGTCCCAATAGCCACCTGGTTTGTTTTGAGACCTCCCCCTGGCTGTGATTGGTCCTGACTTAATCGCAAACTATTTGGTTTTGAGACCTCCTCCTGACTGTGATTGGTCTTAAAAATATACCACTGTGTTTAGCAGTGGTATCAACTATACACTATGTAGACAAAAGTATTGGAACCCCTGATCATTGTTTCTTCCTAAATCAAGGGCATTAACAAGTTTATCTTTTGTTGGAGTAACTGTCTCTGGAGTATTGTCCAGGGAAGGCTGTGTACTAGATTTTGGAGCATTGCTGTGAGGGTTTGATTGCATTCATTGATTGAATGATTAGGGTCAGTATAATGGATGATCACCACCCCACACCTGGCATTAGGCATGGTGCCAATATGTTTCTCTGCAAGATTATTTTCCATTTTTAGATACGTCCCATTATATGCCCCACATAAGCCCATGCCTGGCATGGTGCCATTAGGTTAATGTTTATCTGGTTCAGAGGGTTTTATTCTATTGGCAGTACTTCTCTACAGGGGCTAGACAGGCTGCATGTGTGCATTTGTATCTGTATCAGCAATAAATAACGCAGCTGAGTGAATCCATTAGAAGGAATTTCTACAAACTATCAGTTTAAGCCTCTTTTATAGTTAATTTGTCCTTTTTTCTCCACATTGCACGTATCAGTATGAATGTTTCTACCATTTCAGAAAGGCTTGCCTTCATCTGTTTCCAAGGGATGGAGATTTCACATTAGCGGCAACACATAAGGACACACACACACACACACACACACACGCTAGCAGGTAGTCCTGAGGCACGGCCCGTAATCCTGTTTGGTTATTAAAGTGAGCCCGCAGTGGATGCTGTATCTGCGCCTAATGGTGTGTGTGTGTGTGTGTGTGTGTGTGTGTGTGTGTGTGTCTGGAGGCAGATTAGGGGAGGGGCTGTCAGCAGAGCGAGACCTTTGTAGTTTTGGTGGGGGGTTGTAGCCTGAAGCATCTGGAGGTTGGGGGGTGGTGGGGGGGTTCAGGCTCTGAGATTTTGTGTTTCCAAGTGGCACACACTCTACTCCCCAGAGGCCTTTGATGGAATGTGATGATTCTGGACCCCCCTATGGATACGCATGAATGTGTGTGAAACATGTAGTAGCACACTACTGTAATATGTTTCATTTGCTATTGCTTGATTCCTCAGTTGGAGGGCTAATATCGTCTCTAGTTTGTACTGAAGCTACAAGACTAAAGTAGCAAACAAGTGGTGGACTATCATCAGTATTCTTCATGCTGGAGATACCAGCTTCTCATACAGTGTTGTAAAGTTTCTCTCTCCCCAAATCTATTATTTTTGTGATCGAATGTATTTATTTTAGAGATACGTTAGAGAGAGATTTAAGTCACATGTGAACAAATGCTGATACCTGACATCAAAGTTACAGCAGACAAAGTAGAACCTTTTGGTTACATATCTCTGTTGCAAACTTGGTTCTTTATGGAATAAATCATGGTTCTTCTGTGGCATTGCTCCAAAAAAAACATTTGAGCACTTTGGTTCTGAAGGTGGAGTTTGGACAGTGGCCCGAAGACAACAGTGTGTTTATACTAAGCAGTCTGTCCCCTCACTCTGTCTCTGGGTTTGTGTCTGCAGGTTCTGGAGCGGCTGCAGCAACGTGGCTTTGAGATCGTGGGCTCATGTGGAGGAGGTGTGGACTCGTCTCAGTTCAGCGAGTACGTCCTGCGGCGCGAGCTCCGACGGGTCCAGCGTGGACTCCAGAGTAACAGGATAAAACAAGAGCAGCTGGACTAGAGACCGTACAGGGCCCCAGAACTGCCCCAAGGGGCCAAAAACTGCCCCGCAGGCTTACAAAACAAAAAAATGGCCTCAAAGGGCCCCAGAAGGCATCAGACATTTCAGCAGTTGCCAAGCTCACCACAAAGGTCGGACGCTTGTCTTGATTTTTTTAACGAGGGGAAACCCGAGGAAGTTTTTTTTTTTTTTGTTTTTCATGTGTTAATCCTGTAAGACAGTTCAGCATATTCCATGACCCCTGATGACCTTTGGGGGATTGTGACTGTCCACTTGAGGGCTTTGTTGAAAACATTGTCCCTTTACCCGCATTAAGTTTGTTTTAAAACTTGGAAATTTCAGCAGGTGAAATACGACAAACGTTTAGACAACCTTAAAGTGTGTTCTGTTTGCAGTGCTATATACAGTATATATAAATATGTATATATTTTGCTATTTCATATGAAATTGACTCATGGATACTCTTAACCCCTTAAAGAAGGTGCCGGTATCATTTGTGGTATTTCCTAATTTGGTAATAGCCTGACTGTCCAAGCACACAAAGCTGAAGCCTTCACTGCACCGGTTTTGTCTCACTCAGTTTTTTTCATATAAAAGGTGCAAGCAAAGATTGTGTACTTTAGTTCTAATCATTTTTGATATCTGTCATTACAGATTGTGATGTGAGGTTTTACATTTTTCTCGGTATGTAAAAAAAAAAAAAAGACCTTTACTGTGCATTCTCAGTATGAAGTTCATAAGATTGCAATCCAAAGCATCCTAAAATACAATTAACATACACAGAAGGCCACTCATTTCCTCTTAATTTATAATTTGATATGATGTTTATTCACAGACTGCTTCATTTTTTTTATTGTCTATGTCCATGTACATGTTTTTATTTGGCCTTCATCCTGTTTTTGACTGAATTTGCGATGGTCCACATTAAATGCAGGTTCTTCTCTTTCTCTCATGAGAAAGTCACGTTGGTGTCTCACAGCAAGCCCAACTGCCCGAAGTAATGAAGAATGTAGCAAACAAATGTGAAATAAATCGGTCCACATTATATTCAGGAATGTGTCCTACAGTTCTTGTATTCATTCTTATGGAGTATCACGTAAATAGTTCCTTATATGGTGCAGGAAAGTAGACCAGACATTTACAGAAGTGTTCGGGTTGGTTTGGTAGATACTGTTTAATGTTACGTGGCACAGCGTTTTGTCACCGTCATGCACAAATCTCTATTACTGATGTTTCTATTATCATTTTAATTTCATTTTTTGTTCCAAAATTTCATGATGTATGGACCAATAGAAATGACTTGGAATAAGGTCTTTTATACATGTTACACCCCCCCCCCCCTTTTTGAATGGATGGAATAAGCATAGGGACCCCCTGCTTTTGAACAGACAAAACGAGATTGATAATGAAATAGAGGTGGGTGACAACCTCCCATTCGTTGTCTTGGTGATGTCTGAAGCAAAAATGCCCCATTGGCTGCTTTCTACCATGCTCATTCCTCACAAAGCCTCGCCTCTGCATGCTCATTCTCGACTCTCTGATGTACATTTTTCAAATACGTTTGGAAGGCGGAGACTTGAGGGTGGATGTGATCTTTAGAGAAGCTCACCATAATAACACCCCATAATAATAACTACTTATTATTATTAGTAGTAGTAGTAGTAGTAGTAGTAGTTGTACTTTTATTCTATTCATATATATTCAAATTCAATTAACATTAAAAACCCAAATAACACATTTATGATTTTCAAAAACGTGAACTCTGTGGGGGTCCCAGGGGGAACCATGAACAACTGAACTAAAACTAGGAGACAAAATTGTTAATAAATTTAGCAAAATAGAGATTAAATACTGAAGGATAGATAACCGATGAATGCATATATGCTACTACACTGATGGCAAGAGGACAGTGGCCCACTGTTGGCCTGCTGATGGCAAAGCTGGCCATCCAGTTCTGGTCCACCAGCAGTTGAGCAGACTAACAAATGCCACTTTTATTGCTTATTTTTCACTTTGTAATTAATTAATTTGTCTGTCTTTATCTGTTGGATGCCAGCAGCTTGTCTAGTCCCGGTAGAAAAGTACTGCCAATAGAATAGGACTCTCTGGAGCAGATAGTGAAGCTATTAACACCATGCCTAATGCCAAGAATGAGCTAGAGGGGTATAAAACCCCCCAGCATTGAGCTGTGGAGCAGTAGAATGATGGTGGTCTGCTCAATACTTTTTGGGTCATTAGGGATGAAGTGGGGTGACGATCATCCAACATCCTGACCTCATTAATGCTTTTGTTCAGGAATGCAGTTAAATCCTCACAGCAGCGCTCCAGTGGTGTCCCAATACTTTTGTCCATACAGTGTTGCCTGTTAAGTGCTCCAGATGTATAGGACTGATTATTCTTAATCCAGAGAACCTTCTGAGAAATTACGTGGCTACTTTGCGAGATCTCTGTTTTAGTATGAGCTGAAGTCCTTTATGTTACAAGAACCTAGAAGAGTGTGACCAGGCTGACCTTCTGGATCGCAAGGTATGTATCACTTCCTTCCCAATCTGACTGCATTTGTCCCGCCTCCTAAATCAGAAATATTCATGTTCCTATTCTGTTTTTTGTCCCTCTCTGTGTCCCCTCTCATAGCCCCTCCTGGTGTGCAGATTGGGTGATGAGCTCTATTTTAGACGCCCTTGCCCCAGGCAGTGGTACCTCAGAGCAGCCCGGCACTGCTGGGAGGGGCTTTAGGGCACCGGCTGCAGAGTTTCACCATCATGCTAAATTTCCTGTCCATTAGCAGAACTTTTATTTCTGGAGCTGGTGATGAAGAGGTCACCATGTTGTTCTTCTCAACTTCACCAAGCTTCAGCAGCGTGGAGGACAGGTGGGTAAGAGCTGACCACTCAGATCATATAAAGGATATCGTATTGGAACACCTGCTTATTCACTGTATCTTCTGAAATCAAGGATATTAAAGAGATGCTTTTATTGGAGAAAATGTACTGTATCTACTGTCCAGGGAAGACCTTCTACTAAAGTTCCAACAACTAAAGCAGGAACTCCGGAATGAACAGGTGTCCCAATTCTTTTGCCCACATACATTTGAAAGTTTGCTTTGGTGTCTTGTGTCTAAGACTTTATGTTGTTCTCTGAGACACCAAAACATTCCCTCTATGAGTTGAATTAAGATTAGCTTAGAGGTTCCCAACTCTTGTCCTGGAGTACCGATGCCCTGGATATCAGAGCTTTCCCTGCTCAGCCATGCTCACATCAACTCAGAAAGATCTTGTTAATTAGCTGATTAGTTGGCTCAGGTGTGTTAGAGCCAAGGGCACAGTTTTGGTTTCAGAAGTGGGGAGTTAATGGTGCATATCTTCACAGAATTTGCTACCAGCATAACCACGGAACTGGTGTCAGTTACTGATCCATTGGCGAGATCATTAGTTCCCAATGGAAACTAAACCTATAACCGTTTTCCAGACTCGAAACCCCTGGCAATACCAGGATACTTTTGAACTTGTAGCTCTTAAACAATATGTCCATGTTTAAATACAATCATCAAAAAAAAAAGTTGTGAATAACGTGGGGTAGTGATCATCCAATATCTTGACCTCACCAACACTGATGAATGCAATCAAATCCTCACAGCAATGCTCCAACGATATCCTTTATATGATCTGAGTGCTCAGCTCTTACCCACCTGTCCTCCACGCCGCTGGAGGTTGGTGACGTTGAGGAGAACAACATGGTGACCTCTCCATCACCAGCTCCAGAAATAAAAGTTCTGCTAATGGACAGGAAATTTAGCATGATGGTGAAACTCGGTTGGAGACGGTTACTCCAACAAAAGCAGTTTAGACTCTTTTTAATGCCCTTGATTTCAGAAGAAACACTGAATGAGCAGATATCCAAATATAATACTTTTGTCCATATAAATGTATGTCTATCATTAATATGATCTCAGATGTCAGCTCTTGCCCACCTCAATGCTGTTGGAGCTTGGTGAACTTGAGGTGAACAACGTGGTGACATGGTGATGGGCAATACAACGTCGGTTCCTAATGGTGTCCTGTGATGATCCATCCCATGCAGCTTGAATGTTCTCACTCAGTTCTGCAGATGGTGTGGTAGGGGTGGAGTGTTGATAGAGCGTCCAATAGCATCCCGCACTTTTTCAATCAGGGATAGGTCTGGTCATGCCACTGACCCCGTAGTCATATCTGTGTCTTCAAGGCGAGCCCGTGAAAGGGCAGCAGTATGTGGACGAGCGCCGTCCTGTTGGATTAAGTACCTTATGTGGCACATATGTCAAAACAACCATCCTGTCTCCTGGCTACAATGCGACCACTCTTAAACTCTTCCAACTTCTCGAATTGCTGTGCCTCTTATACTTTTTTATTTTCACAAAATCCGTTTCCCAAAACTCGGTTGAATGAGTCTCTTTAAGCTACTATATATGCAACCATCAGTGAGGAACAGTGAGGAATTCATCTCAATACAATAAACCTTATTCTTCAAGAAATGATACTTGTAAGTTCTTCCACAGTTTCAAATTGGAGAACCTCCAGAAGTACTTTAAGTAGCTTGACTTAACAGGAAAAGTTACTCTTGACTTTTGTTTGATGTTGCAAGGAGACGGCCAATGAGATCCTCTGTTTTTCTCACATTAAAAGTCCTGTGATTAGATGTTTTGCTCGTCAATCAATCAATTGCCAGGCTGGCTTGTGAGGCTGTATTTCAGTGCAGTTGCTGCAGCTTGCAGTGGTTTCATCTTGTCTAGAATTTCCAAGGACTCTGGACTCTCAACCATATCACTGACCAGTGGATTTATTAGCTGATTATTCTTTGCCATTGGATCCCAATCCTGGTCCTAGATAACCCCTGTCCTACACATTGTAGGGCAGTTTCACACTAGCATTATTTCCAGACCCAGAGGTGCTTGCTCTGATTGTTCAGTATGTTTAGTCAAGTGTGAAAATACCTGAACAGCCCTAAAGTGGACTAGAGAACCAATCTTGGTTCCTCCTGAAATTGGTGGTCTGGGGTTCGCTTCAACTGCACTCTGGTTTGGTCTGCTGCAACAGTAGAGGCGTGTGGATTATGCAACCCCCATTTCATATTTTCAAGGAACTTTACTAGATCTTGTGCAGGTAAATTGCCAGGTCAGCTTCAAAATGGACCATAGTTACTCAAGCAGACCAGGAGTACTCGAAGGTTTGGGGCTATTGTGCTAGCCTATCCTAACTCTCCTGCAATTGCTGAAGTTTGATGAGGTCTGAGGTGAAATCTGCAGCTCAGCCCCGCCTGTCTTTGATGCCAGATTGATCAGCGAACATGGCGTGCCCCAGTGTGGCCCTGATGAACGAGGAGGACTGCTACACGCAAGCCCTGTCACATGGCTTTGGCCATCTCCCTCCAGTGTGGCGATCCAAAGTGAAACCCCACCCCGGGGCCCGTTGTCTGTCTTTAATTGCTTTTGGCAGAATCTCCTCTTTCTTAGACTCCCTTCACGTTGGTTCCTATTTGTCTCCATTTCAGCTCGACACTGACTCCGCCGGCAGTGCTAAGCAAGCAGGAGCTGCAAGACACTCCGGGCTACGGTTAGACAAGCAGTCAAATCTGCTTTCTTTTCTATACACACATAGCTGATACATGCAACGTCTGATCATTTTCCTGACACTCGAACAGCAACAAAATAACAGGAATCAGATCTTTTTTTCACTTTTGATTTGGACCACATTCAGTGAAGCGGGCATTGCATCAGATGATTTCTCCTTGATGCTGTTTTCTTTTGCATCGCTTGCATCGATTTGACTTTCAGAGCTTGACATGGGCAGGGAAAAAAAGCAAAGGCCTTCCAGGTGAGCTATTTTTGGTGAGGAACATAGAAGAACGTGCTGAGCTACAAACAACCCTTTTGGCAGAGAGTCGACTATCTATCTGGGGCCATGAAACATTTAGCTGGGGAAACTTTTTCATGCTCTTAAATGATGGGTAGTATCTCTCCCAGCTCCCTTTCCCCTGGATCTCAACTGCGGGCTTTTTGCTCATCCATAAGGATCAGTGGAGGTCCACTGCTGGGCTGCACTTCCAGGATTCGCAACTAGTTGAAACAGAATTAGCTACTGACCTGCTGTGGATGGAGCTCTCTGTCTGAGACTCCGGCACTGACAGAATATTTAAACCCAGCCTTTGCTCTGACAGTAAACACATTTCAAAAAGAGAGAATGTGTGTATGTGGACTTGGAGAGCGAGGATAATTTGAGACTGTTCCTCAGTTCTATCACTTTCTAAATTGAGGAACCCCTATAGGCACTTTCTTTTCCTGACAGATAATCAGCAAACAGCCCCCCCCCCCCTATTCTCAGCCAAATATATGCTCTATTAAACTCCTATTATTAAAACGTAGTTTTACCACATCATTATGGATCATTTTCCTAACTAGAGTTGAGGGGGTGCACATATTTCTTGAAAAATCTACCACTGACTCGCCTTGGATTTGTAATCCGCCTTAACACACATACCCACACACATGCAAAGCATGTGCCTGCGGAAGTTGGTTTTAGAAGCCTCCATGCTGAGACGGAGGAGAAATTGAGGTTTCATAAATACCTTTATGAAAATGTAATGCCCACATATCCATTCATTATTCCTGCGGATCAGGGCAAGGGCGTCCTGTTCATTTTCTTGATGAATGCATTGGCAGATCATCTAAGGCCTTCTAGCACTCCAAGTCAGATGGTGATTTGTTGGACTATTTAACCAAATTCAGCCCTTATTCAGACAATAACTCATTTTTAACCCCACAAAGTAGATTAAGGGATCACATCACAGGCATTAATTGCCCTGATGACTAATATAGTGCTAAACAGGGTTGACGGTCCCTGCTGATATATTAAGATCACACTTTCCTTTAGATTAGAGCAAAGTCAAAATCAATCCTATTAGAGTAGCAATTGTGGGTCTATTTCCAACAAGACATCTTTCTGGATTCATCCTGTATTATTCTTCTTGGCTAAGAAGGTCACGGTGACATACGACTGAACTGACACCGTGAGAGACCTGCACTTCTGTACAACTCACTGCACTTTAATTACACACCTATGACACAAATTAGGTTGCTTGGTCACACTTATTTATATTTGTATCCTTTATCATGGAATATAGCACTGATCTTTCAGGTGTTTAACCTTTGAAACTCTCAATCAATTTCAAGGGATATTTTTTAATTTATACTTTTTTCACCAAAAAATTAAAAAGATATTTATTGGACACAGAAACACGCCAGATATCATTTTTGGTAAATCAGCAAATGGTCAAATTTGTCTTTATTTGAGAGGTAAAAATGAACAGAATTTAAATATTTGTATGCGTTTGACCATATTTTGGTAATTTACTTACTTTTTTTGGATTATAAGGACTTAAAATCTCAGAAATTCTGTTAGAAATTGATTGTCTAGAGTGAAGTGAAACTGCACTGAATTCAAAACGATTGAGTTATTTGTAATTATTAACTCATGATACATGGCAGTGGTCCAAATAAAAAAAAAAAAAAAACATGAATATCATTTATTATTATTATTTATTTATGTATAAGTATCATCCCTTCTCAGGACTTTGATTATGAAATTTTAACACTGAGCAAAAAAGACAGCAGTGTCATGTTAATGTAGAGAAGACAAGGATGCTGAATATTTATTAAAAAACAAAACACCAGGATGATTTAACTGCACAGCACGCTGACAAAAATCAACAAAACAGACAGAGACAAAGGACCTGAAATACACAGACAAAACTAGAAACATCTGGGACTGGATAACAAATGGGCACGGCTACAAATGAGACCCAGGTGGGAACAGGGTGGAGTTAGGGTGAAGACGACAAGGCCAAAGCAAATCAGACACATGCTAAACAATGTGGGGAACCAAAACAAAACAGAATGAAGATGAGAAGGGACAGACAGAAGAGCCAAACAGAACAGAAACATGACAATAGGCCCCTCCCTGACATGCAACACTGGGGTGCATAAACCAATACTGTCCGGAGCTGGCAAAGAAGAGGGACCAAATACACAAGAACTGGACAAAAGACAAGAAAAAAACACGACTAGACATGAACACGGGACTGAAGACTTGGCAGGAACTGAAGCTGATGATGAGACAGGACTGGGGACTGGACACAAGACAAGAACAAAGACAGAACAGGGAGCGAGACAGGAGACTGGACATGGGGAACACAGGACAAGTCTGGAGACTTGACCAGGGTACATAAGACATAGCAGGAGAATGGACCAAGGAAGCACTAGACACAACACGGGACTGTGACTGGGACACATGGGAAACATGATACAAGAGGCTGGAAAACATGACCAATAAAGGGGTTTAATATTTCAGAATGTATGTTCTCTTCATCCGATTTGGGGAACCTTCTGGTCTTTCTAGGACTTCAGAGATGGTCTGATTTGAACTCTGACATCTGCAAAAAAATGTTGATGCTTGTTTTACAGCTAAGCAGCTAAGAGCTTCAGGAGACGGACTGAATGTTTTAGATTAATCATCCACATAATTATATGCTGTATAATATCTTTGTATGATTATAACATGACTCGCTGTCTGATTTTCATTGGTGGCTGGTATGATGTGTAACTCCGCCCATAGCCGTGAGTTTCAATGACAAAACAGTCCATTTTCATCTTTCCGTCTCAGGCGTATAATTCCAACGGTTCGTTTTCCCTGAACTAATACTGACACAGTTGTAAGTTGGCACAGGATAGACTTAGGAATTTAGCCATGTCCTGGGGACAATTGTGTCTTAAATTAAACGTAATAGATGGGAATGAAACCACTGTGTCTATGTTTTCTACTGTCATTGGGATGGATCAGTTTCATGCATTCGGTCTTCTAGAAGTTCTAGATAAATTAGGGGTAGTGAACGAGTGGTAGTTTACAAGTTTGTGGAAAACAGGGATCTTAGAATTCCCAAAAAGGTCTAGCACAAATTAGAATTATTCTCAAAAGTGTGTGTTTTCTCTTGTTTGGACTGATGTTTTTGATGTTTAAGGGTCAAACTGACAACAAGATCTACATAATACTCACGGTTCTCCAGTGCTTTGTTCCACATTTAATGAACAAGATCCTCTGTGTTGAGAACAAATGCTCACAATATTATTAAAATTAGTAGCTGCATTAGGTTAAAAACATCATGTGTTTTTTTGATGTTTGATTAGAAACATTAGTTGTACATTTTCAAAGGAAGGTATGATGGCCCTGAACCTTTGATGTCTTAAACCACTTCACATCTAAAGGACTTTAAGAGACACTTTGATCACACAAAGCCTCGGTACAGTTTTCACACAGGCATCTTTTCTTTCGTCCTGCAGCCAATAGATTGCCTGGAGCACAAACAATGTATGCAGGTGAGAGCCAATCAGATCACCAGGCCCAGAAACCCAGACCTGCCCCTGTGCTATTTGGTTGTGGCGTGAAAGCACCTGGGGCCGGGCCCATGCCTGAGGTGACCCATAGCTCTAACGTGTGGCAGGGTTCCAAGTAGAGGATGGGGGTGGGGGGGTGTGAGGGGAGGACAGGGAGGACAGGGGGGACTAATAGCCAACTTGCAGGGGTTTTGCATTGTTTATTTATCAGCGTTGCCTTGGGTCACGCCGCCATCTCGCTGAGACATTTTCGGGCTGAAGCACATTGGCTGCGGGCTGCTTGGCATGTGCTTTTTTCCCGAGAATCATTTATATTCCGCTCTTGAGGTTAGAGAGGAACATGAGATTGGGGAGACAGTCGAAACTCCACTCCGAAGTGGCCCCAGGCACTTGAGGGCCGCGGAGCTGGTATGTTATGGAGAATATTAAAATAGTTATTTATTACAGATTCCGAAAGTCTGGCCGCTCCTCAAAACCAGGCGCAGTGCCCCCTCATAGTAATGAGAAAGCTAACTGATGCAAGCACTCCAGCGGAGTTACTCATTCACTTGGATGTGTGTTTATGGGATAAAAGCCTCGCAGGCCCAGGCTCTGTGTTTCTCAGTGCGCTTTGCCTTTTCTGAGCCACACCCTGCAGCCAAGTCTTACAAGAACATTAGAACACACCCATACATGAATATGTACACACACACATACGTGCTCACACTCCTGCCCAGACGTTTGTCATCGGTGTCCAAATGTTTAATGTTGATAAAAAATAAATGGCACATGGATTAAAGGATTCTAATTAGCTCGTCCTGTTTCTTATCTGTAAACAGATTTAGGATGCCATGAAGCTTTAAAAAAGGGAAGACTGTCATTAAGTATAACAATAAGTTCTGAAACATCAAGAGTGAAGTGATTATTAAATTAATGTCTAGATTATGGTGTAAAATTACTTCCCAAATGTCGTGTAGTGATGAAATTTCTAGGCAGAAAACTTCATCTGAAATGTAGTAACGTGGAATTCCAAAAAAGAAAGTTAAAAAGTAAAAAAAATTCCATAAATATAAATGAAAAATAATGGAAAATACCTTTTGTTGTTTATAATAAACATACACTGAAGAATATACTATTGTATAGCAACCGTATCAGAAATAACAAAACCAAGCAATTAAAATTAATATCTGAATTAATATTATATATTATTTTACTTATTTATTTTACTTATTTATTAAAGTAAAAGAAGGTACATTTAATCTGCTGTATATCAGCATAAAAAGTCAAAACTGGTTTAAGTTTTAAATTAATATTTGGACTTGAAAGACAACCAAATGTCAAAGCAGATAACTGAGAACGAACAACTTATTAAAAATATATATATTTATTTATTGACTTACTAATATATACATTAATAAAATATAAAAAAATCTAAAATTATGCTGAATAATTAACAATTGTATACTGTTAATGTCTATTGTATACTAATAAATATTGTTTATATATATATATATATTATATATATATATATAAATGTATGTGTGTGTGTAATTTTTTTTCAAGGGGGAAAAATTACAGTTATTTATCATTTAGCAGACGAAAGTTATTACAGACCATCTTAATAAAAATCAAGTTACCTAATTATATATGTCATTATTTTCTTGCTGCATCAAAAACAAGAAAAAGATGAATCAAACTTTTGAAGAGTTGTGGACCAGCACATACTCTCAACATCCTGTGTAGCGAACACACCTTCCCTATTCATTTGTCCTTCACCTGAAAGGGTAAGTGGGTTGGATCACCTGGTCAATGACTCTCCCTGCAGCAGGGTGGGCAGGCGCACCCAAACCTGCTCGTCCGGTGTGTTTTTGTGTGTGCTGGGATAATTCTGTTGCTGGCCGTCCGAGGGACTAGCCATCCATCACGGCACAGCACCAGCCCCGAGGCTTTCCTCTAATACAGAGGACAGACATGGTCCCAGGCTATGTGGGACACAATGGCGCTCTTTCAACAGACCTATAAATACATGATCTGTCAGCTCGGCGCGCCCACGGGCTCTGGCGGCTAACGTTCGGGCCCCAGGCGGCCCATCACTTATGTTAAGATATTCAGCAGCTCGGGGCCATGGCTGAGGCTCAGTTCATTTCAACCTCTCATCAAACCACAGCTCTCTCCCTCTCTCTCTTCTTTTCTCCCCCCAAGTCATGTGAATAACTAAATATCAGGAGAGTGGAGGGGGAAAGGAACACACAGCGTACACACAGGAGAGCCAGAGAGAGACAGGGTTTATGCATTATGATTGAAGGCAAAACCATAACCAAGCAGCCCAATTAGAAGAGAGGCCAGAAACGCTGTTGACCAACAGGAAGACCTTGGGGAACGTAGCAGTCTGGTGATGAGGAGAATTTCATAAATATGTCTGACGGTCAGCAAACAATGAGGTCATGACATCAGTCCTATTATTACAGTGTCACTCCAGCGTCTAAACTGCTGTGAAATGTCAATAACAGACAGTAGCCACTGTATATATATATATATATATATATATAATATGAACACTAACAATTTGGTTTATTAAAATGATTTGGTTTGGTTTAAACCATTTTCCATTTATTCTTGAGCACCATATGTTTGTCATCCTTCTTTACAGAACACGCTACTCTTCCTGTCCTCTTTTTCTGGGACATGTCCTCTTTTTTGGGATACAAGAAACGCATCCAGTCATGACTTCACCTTTCGCATGGGATTTGCCACATGTGCACACATCTGTTTAAGCCCCGCCATCCCACCACCACTATTGGTCTACTGAACTATACATGATGCAATACAGTCGTCCAGGTGTACCATGTGCTATTATGTAAGGGCTGTTCATTTTGCTATGTCATATTGTGAAACTGCCAGTCGAACATCGCTAAGTGTTAATAAACTTCTGAGAGACCTGTATTAACTTTTCAACACGGTACCATTACAGAAGGGGATCTTATCTGCATGCCTGGTATAAGCTAAAAGAGTGGAGTCGTGTAGGTACCATGCAGTGGGAGATTCACTGATGCTTAAGAACCATGGTTTCCAAGCCTTGTCCTGGAGGCCAATCTGAGACCAGCCTTTTATGTGAATTGTGAATTATAATCAATCTTGATCTGCAAATCTTGATTCCTCTAAATACTGATTTTACACAAATTGACAATAAAATAACAGGAAGCATTGCTGTGGGCAGTATGGGTTTGAAGAGTGGCGGCCTCATGTTGACCACTTGAGTCCTGCCTTTAATTAAACACTGACCCAACTACTGGTGTGATGATCTGGGGAGCCATCACAGTCACCCCTAGTACTCATATGATATATGTGCAGGACATCCTCCTGCCACCTCTCTTGGCAGGGCTTCTGACTGGCATTTTTCAATAGAATAACGCTACCACACAGGAAGGGTTTCCCATCGAAATACTTCTTTGGCCTGCCCACCAGCAGGTTTATTGCCCATGAAACATTTATGGGACCAGCTGATACACCAATTTCAGCAACCTATGAGTGTGCAGGATCTACTGGTCCAGCTGGAACATCTGTGGGTAAATGTGCTGCATCCAGACTAGAGGCCCAACAGGGTACTAGAGCCTTCTTTCCATTGTACAAATTTCCCCAAAACTTATCCTTTCACTCTAATATTATCTTCTTCTTCTTTTTCTTCTTCTTCTTCTTCTTCTTCTTCTTCTTCTTCTTCTTTTGGCTACAGCAAATCATCTGCCTCCATCTTGCCCTATCCCCTACCTCTTCTACCAACCATCTCCACCTTCACTACATCCATAAACCTTCACTGAGGTCTTCCTCTTCTCCTTCTGCCCGGCAGATCCTCCATCTCCAACATCCTTTGTCCAATATATCCACTATTCCTCCTCAACACACATCCAAACCATCTCAACCTGGCCTCTCTGGCTTTATCTCCAAACTGCTCCTCCTGATCTGCTCATTTATATATATATAATGATTTATATATATATAATTAGTGATGATGACAACTGATGTGATTTCAGGACAGAAATGACCCACCAGACACCACTACCACCATTCAAGCTGTAATGAAAGGTTATAGGTCAGCGAAGCTCTGTTCCAGTAAGGGGATTTGCTGTCTTGCATGTTCCCACGAAGAATGTAAGGCTGTAGAGTATCCCATTTTTAATTTTATAGTTCAGTTAGCTGCTTACATGTGCCCTGCGTGGGCCCTTAGTATGCCCTTTAGCAAAGCCTGCACTGATGCAGGCTCAGCAGTGGTCTCTTACCCAAATTCATCGCAATCCAGTTGCCTGAGCAACAACAGAATTTGCCTGAACAACGTGGAGAAGACTGTATTCGTGTATGCTTGTAATCTAGAGGCAGACGGGAAAGACAGGAAAGATGGGAAAGTTTGCAAATTTTAAAGACAGGTAAGAAGCATAATCAATAACGAATCAATCGATCAATACCAGCATTGCCTGTGTCTCACATAAGTCTCTCCCAAATGTCAACTTTTAAACTTTATAGCCTTCAGGACTTGGGTTCTTCATAGCCATTCTGAAGCCGAATCTCATATCCCCATCCTGATTTCACTCCCAGAGACGTTATACACTAGTCAGTTGCAGTGTTATTGGGAAGGAAGATAAAGGTTAGCAGGAACAATATATGATTAAATATTTAGACTGATATGATCAATATCTATTGATCTACACATACAGAAGTAGTGTGTCTCAGTATTGTGTTGGGTATAACACAATGTGCCAGACATCTCAGCATGGAGTTGTAGAGGGGTTGGAGTTGTCCTCTGATAATCCATCCCATGCATCTTCAATAGCCAAACGCACACAGTGTACTCTCTCCTGAAAACAACCATCCATCTGCAGGACTGTGTCGAACACTAGGGGGGTTGACCAAGGACAGAGTGTCAATCCACATCTGGGTAAACTGACATACATTCACTCAAATACACACACACACATTTATTCACACAGCAGGAAACTCCACCCAGATAGGGCCTTGAACCCAAGACCCCGGAGCTGAGAGGCAAATGTGGTAACCACCAAGCCTTTGCCCAAATACAGTGGTCATCTCCACCAAGACCAAGATGATACTTTCCATTGACGTTGACCTGCTGCCTTTCTGAGTGACTCCATGACAGTCTGGCACAAGAACACTGGAGTATTTGGTGACATGGATGTGGTCTCCTGATCACCAACCGATCTCTTACAGATCCACAATTTGTGGGCAGTCACATGCCGTATTCTAGGCTCCATAACTCAGGAGCAGAGTAACATTCAGACGTAATGCAGACATTATCAATGAGTAATCCAGCTAAAATTCACTTCTTACCAACTGAATTAAATCCCAGTTTAAATGCAAAAGAGTCTTCCAGTGCATGCTCTGTCCATGTGTACACGTTCAACCTGCATGCAGACTCTGACTGATCAACAATACTGGGTGGTGCTAATGACACAATTCCACACCTGTAGTTGGTTTGGTTTAGTCCCAATCAGTGGACAAGTTTAGAAAATAGCAAACTGACTTTAGGCCTTGTTGCCCAAGGGGTCTCACCTGGCAGTTTAAAGGTGAATATCTCTGTAGCCAAATGCCAAAGCCAACAGTACCTCCTGCTGTTGTATCGACAGCTCAGTGCTAGATATGAGCATTATCCATTTTTTCACCCAATAATATAGAACACTAGATTACTAACCTTCAGACATGACTTGGTGCCTCCCTGCCACATTTCTTACGTTTCAGACACAGCCTTGGAGCATTTTCCCCTTTGGTTCAGTTTGTTTTCACACAGGGACGAGTTCAATTTAACGTGACTGAAAAGTGCAGGTGTGAAAAAATGACCTGAGACCAGTGTGAGGAGTTTGCAAAGTTAAAAGAACATGTATATATTTTGAGACAACTCATTAATAAGGGCAAAATAGGAAAATCATAAGTCAAATTTCTCTCTTAAAGCATGATTATGATTCCAGCCCCTGGTCTGTTTTGGAAAATTCCAAACATCTTCCAGTAAAACTGTCCACCACCGTGATGAAAAGGTAAAAGTCAGTAACAAGTAAACAGCTCTTGTGCAGCTTCAGGGTCAAAATCTCGGGCAATTCACAGTTCAGTCCGTTCTGACAGGTTCTGAAGGCATCCTGAATAGACCTCTCCAGATAATCTTCTCTCTGCAAGCTCAGGAACAGACTGTCGATGTGAAGGTTTACACAAAGCTTTGAATTTATTCACACCGATCTTACTTTGGCATAAAAGCAAAGCAGACCTTGGGCCTAAGCCTCTGTCTGCAAGTGCATCTTACTCAGTGAGTCATTGGACCTTGAGGGTTGTACGTCCTCAGCATTTAGAAACACTAATACTAACAATCAGCCTTGTCTGCTTCTTTCTCTTTAATGAGGAAAGTGATGGGTTTGGCCTTCTTGGTGTCTTCTGCGGCGGCTGCTCTCCTCACCTCCAGCAGCACCTATCTCAGGTGAGAATCTGCTCCCATGCTGGCCCTCGGGCCAAGATCACCAATCACTGTGGCTGTTGCCGGGCAGATTAGTTGCGTGCCGTGGCATGGGGGAATGTTAAATAGGTGTGCGTTGCCATCTCGTATAATGTGGCAACAGCACTGCGAGACACTAGAGTGTGTTTATGTTTATATATGTCATTTGACTGCAGGCTGTGAGGTTTAGGAGGTAAAGAGGAATTATAGCTGAGATAAGACGACAGGCATGCTGCCTCTGTGCATTTGGAAGTCACATAAACCGCATGGCTGAAGGGAATTAGATGCTGCGAAATGCTTGATCATGTGGGACATATTGGGAACCATAAAAGAAAGACAGTCTGTCAACTTTTACGCTGTCAGTTCTATGTAACAAACTCTAATTTGTACTGTATTGCTGTTTTAAGCTGCTATAAACTCACTGTAACTCCACTTTTCTGGTGTACTTCTCACCCTAGTCCTTGAGGTACCCCTGCCCTTCACATTGACGTGGATTCCCTGCATTAACACATCACCTGCAACTGTGAAAGATCTTGATAATGAGCTGAAAAGTTGAATCAGGAGCAGGGAAAGCACTAAAATGTGCAGGGCATGGGGTGCCCCAGGACCAGTATGGGCTACAGTAGGACCAGAACCATTTCTGTAGCACATTTGTTGATCAGTAGCTCTTTGTCAATAGTCAGTTTTGGACAACAAGGCCCCTTTTGACTGGATGTTCTTGGACGTGGACTCAACCTAACAGTGACACAGACCCCTGTAGAAACCCCAGCAGCGCTGCTGTGCCTGATATGCTTGTGCTAGTGCCATACACATTACCATGAACTCTACCATGTCTGGTCATGGTAATATCCAAATTGTGAACTCTCTTTAAAAAATAGGGGGCTACAAAGGGTTCTTTGAATGATACCATAGACAAACCATTTTTTAAAGTTACTTCCCACTCATGTCTCTTTTTATGCAACCAAAATGGTTCTTCTATGGTGTCACACAAAGAACTCTTTGTAGTAATTTTATTTTTCAAGAGTAGTCCTATGGTCAGAAACCCCAATGATGAATAGGGGAGACTGTCCAGCAGATGGACTAATTGTGCACCTGTGGAATATTGTAAGTTGGGACGAGCTTTGGAAAGGTTTTTCTAGAAAGAGCTAAACTTGTTTTCTCTATGAGATAAATGACTAGAATTTCATACATCACTGAAGGTCATTATTCACTTGCAGCCCCCTTCAGAGATAAGGGGGCTACCACCCTTCAGGACCAAGAAATCCAATTTATAGGCCAGGAATTACAGGAAGCTGTTTAAAAAAATATGGAAGAATTTTCAAACAAAATGATTTTGCAATTGTGTCTTAATATAACAACGTCAGACTAAACACCGACTGCAATACGGAGGATTTCATTTCTGTCATTCCCATTCTGGGCCGGAATGCTGCTACTTGCCAGAACTGCTTAATGATGCATAATATGAGTCATATTAAGAGGAAATCCTGCACTATTACTACTACTACCCCCACAGTTCACATGCATCTTTCACTTCAGATGTCAGTTCTGTATCTCTTAGCTTGTCAAAAAAATTCACATACGATAGAGCTGTAAAGCGTGGTTTGTATTTGCTGTAGTGGTGTAAATGTAAATGGCAGCAGCAAGAGATGAAAGTGTGGACATGAAGAATGCTTAGTGTATTTAAGTGTATATTTAAGAAGACTGCCATTACTTGCATTACATATATTCATTCATATAATCATATCATTATCATTAATATTGATATTATTATTCATATTATATTCATTGTCACAAACCAGCTTTAAAAAGAACTGGGCCAAAAGCCCCTGCAAGTGGACCTGAGGCAGAAAACTCCTTTGAGCTTGAATAAACCTTGAAAGGAGGCCATTCTTCTTTGGCTTGAACCAGATAGCAGAGTTTACAAAGCAGATGTTGGAAAGGACAGACATATTGAAATCTAAGATAATTACAGAATGACCCACCCATTACCAGCAATGATAGGTTGACGGCAGACATAACAGTAACAGTAGCAGCTAATTAGCATCTGAAAATGAACACTCAGTGTGCTTTTGAGCTGGAAATGCAGGAATCTTGATGGATTACTTGTAATGATTAAACTAACAATGGGATTAAGTATAATAATTGGTTCTTTAAAATCCTTGGCAGTGATCCAAAAAAAGACCTGAATGTCCATTAATATTTTTATTTATTACCCCTGCTTTCTCATTTTCCTCTATAACCCAATGTCTGGTTCAGTGACATTATCAAATGGTCAGTCAGAGTCTGTGTGCAGGCTGAGCGTGTACACGTGGACAGAGAAGTAAACATGCACTGGAAGCTGCTTTGGCATTTAAACTGGCATTGAATTCAGTTGGAAACGAGTGAATTTGAGCTGTTTTCCGAGCTGGTTTATTCACTGATAATTCACCACACTATGATGAGAACAAGCGCCATGATTGATAGGATAAGTCTTGTAGTCATGTCTGTACGCTACTCTGATCCTGAGCTACGAAGCCTAGAGAACAACATAAAACTTGGGTTCTGACTTAAGAGTTGCTAATATTTATTCATGATGTTGCTGGTATATTATTCATCCATGAAGTCAATAAAAAAAGTAAGACAGAGATGAAACACAACGCCTTCCACAGCGTGCACAGTGTGTTGTGACATCTATAACACACACTTTAGTTCTAGTTGATGATGATCAGGCCCAGCGTGCAGCTGAAGTGGGATTTCTATGGTGCTGTTATTGTTGCCAATTGATCTGATTCTCATATGCTGTTGGACTCACTGGGTTTGATTAGTGAGACATTTCTTCACCTCTGCAGTTTCCTCCAGGATGAATGAAGTTCTGCGTTATTGAGGGTCTGGGTTGTATTAAAAGCACAGGAGTCCATCTTACCTCCATACAACCGTTTGGTGGTAAATGGGTTTTAATTCTATCTAACACACCACACATGGTAGACACTACTTGGATGATTAATCCAGTCCCTTCGGCACTAGAAGGAGGGGTGTGTGTGTGTGTGTGTGTGTGTGTGTGTGTGTGTGTGTGTGTGTGTGTGTGTGTGTGTGTGTGTTTGTGTGTGTGTGTGTGTGTGTGTGTGTGTGTGTGTGTGTGTGTGTGTGCATGTGAGTGTGTGTGTGTGTCGTAAAGAGGCAGCTCAGAACAGCTTCAGGTATGAACTTAACCAACACCTCCATCTCTCTCTCTCTCTCTCTCTCTCTCTCTCTCTCTCTCTCTCTCTCGCTCTCTCACGCTCTCTTCTGCACTCTCTCTCCTCCACCACAGCTGTCGCCTTGCAGGCCATCCCCCAGGCCTTCAGTGGGCCCTGCCACTGCTTTCTCCCCTCCAGCCACGGAGGAAAAGAAGGAAAGGAGGGAAGGAGGGAGGGGAAAGAGAGGAAAAATAAAACTTGGGGCACATAACGCTAGGCCATCTGGGTAATCTTGTTCAAAATGCTCCAGGTGATAGCTGCAATTTACACAAGGAAGGGGAGGGGGGTGGAGAAAAAAGGGCCTTATTACCATATCCAGCAGCCCTGAGCAGCTGAAATTGAATAAACCAAGAATTAGAAAAGAATTACATTAAACCAATACAGAATATTTAACATGAACGCAGTTTGCTCTCCTAATCGTTCATACCAACAAGGTGAACTGGGAATTGGTAGCGAAATAACCGAAGAGACAAAGAAAACATACATTCTTCCTGTCATCAGTTAGATGTTCCACTTCACTTGAAGACTGCCCACATAAGGACAATGAGAAACACACAAACAGCAATACTTCCGTCTTTATGAACAGCTTGTGTCACTATCCGCCTGGACTGGAGTTGTTTTGTTAACAGCATGACTTTGTACAGGTATGCACATATAAGTGTATCCCAAGAAATACATAATGTATGAATATATTTCACATATGTTATACATATATTACAATTCACAAGGAGCTCCCGTCCACTGGTGACCCTGTTTTGTCAAATACACATCAAGCATCAGCCTGCTGTGTACAAAAGAAGATTAGAGAACTCAGGGCCCATTAAAGGACGAACACTCCTGCAGAAACAGTCAGAATTTCGCGTCCTATATTGTAAAGGTTAGGGTTAAGTAAAGTTTAGATTATAGTTAAGGTTAGGGTAAGGGTTACATTACGTAGGGTTAAAGTAAGGACAAGGTGAAATTATGGTTAGTTTAGATGATGGTTAAGGTTTGAGTTTGAGTTAGGGTTCAGTTAAATTTAGATTATGGTTAAGGATTGAGTTTGAGTTAGGGTTCAGTTAAGTTTAGATTATGGTTAAGGTTTGAGTTTAGATCATGGTTAAGGTTTGAGTTTGAGTTAGTGTTCAGTTAAATTTAGATTGTGGTTAAGGTTTGAGTTTGAGTTAGTGTTCAGTTAAATTTAGATTGTGGTTAAGGTTTGAGTTTGAGTTAGTGTTCAGTTAAATTTAGATTATGGTTAAGGTTTGAGTTTGAGTTAGTGTTCAGTTAAATTTAGATTGTGGTTAAGGTTTGAGTTTGAGTTAGTGTTCAGTTAAATTTAGATTATGGTTAAGGTTTGAGTTTGAGTTAGGTTTCAGTTAAGTTTAGATGATGGTGAAGGTTTGAGTTTAGATCATGGTTAAGGTTTGAGTTTAGATCATGGTTAAGGTTTGAGTTTAGATGATGGTTAAGGTTTGAGTTTAGATCATGGTTAAGGTTTGAGTTTAGATGATGGTTAAGGTTTGAGTTTAGATCATGGTTAAGGTTTGAGTTTGAGTTAGGGTTCAGTTAAATTTAGATGATGGTGAAGGTTTGAGTTTAGATCATGGTTAAGGTTTGAGTTTAGATGATGGTTAAGGTTTGAGTTTAAATGATGGTTAAGGTTTGAGTTTAGATCATGGTTAAGGTTTGAGTTTAGATGATGGTTAAGGTTTGAGTTTAGATCATGGTTAAGGTTTGAGTTTGAGTTAGGGTTCAGTTAAATTTAGATTATGGTTAAGGTTTGAGTTTAGATGATGGTTAAGGTTTGAGTTTAGATGATGGTTAAGGTTTGAGTTAGGGTAAGGGGTTATGGTTAAGGTTATGAAATCATACCGTTTGCTTTGTTCCATTCCCTGTTGAAATATGTCAGTGTGTCTGGAGTGTGTATATACGAGAGGTTCACACTATATTATTACATTACAGAACCGTCCAGAATAGAAAAATGAAGGTTTGGTTTATGGAAGTATATTTGGTATAAGATCATAAACCTAATGGCACCATGCTTTTTGCAAAGTGTGGGCTAGAGGGGTATAAAGCCCTCCAGCATTGAGCTGTGGAACAGTGGAACTGTGCTTTCTGGAATGATGGTGTTCGGTTACTTCAGAAGAAACAATGAATTGGCCCTCTATGTCTGTCCACATAGAGGGTGAATGATGCTTCATAACAGTGTTATAACTGAACACACATTCATAACTTTAGTTTAAGGTGCTTTGTGGCAGGTTTGATATTAAATATACAGTATCCCATGTTTATACACGTGCGTCCCTTACAAACTCATTTTTGCAATGACCTTCAATCCACTCTACAGTCCAGAAAGTCACTGCGTCATTTTAGAGCAAAATTCCTGGGGAAAAAAAAGCAAGATGACCAAAAATCTAGATCATATAATGTTTAAAAGGTAAAAGGTATAATTGGTTCATTTTAGCTGAATATTCAGTCGGTCTGAAGCATCTGTTTTGCATCCAGATCCAGGCAGCGAATGGAAATGCCCTGCAAGATCATTTCTGACATAAAACGAACATGGACACATAAACACTTAATGTTCCAATTATACAGCAGCCAAGGGGAGAAGGGAGCGTTTTTTCTGGTAAGCCCCTGCAGTCATATTTAGTCAAGGAGGGTTGTGTGTGTGTGTGTGTGTGTGTGTGTGTGTGTGTGTGTGTGTGTGTGTGTGTGTGTGTGTGTGTGTGTGTGTGTGGTAAACATTAGGCCTAAACATTTTGCACATTAGCATATGTGCCATGCTTGTAGTGGGTGAGCTGCATCCTCTGAAACACTGAAAGTCAGTCATGTGAACAGTCGTGGGCATCAGGGTGTGTTAATGCCATCACTGTAAAAGAGCATGAGCGCACACACACACACACACACACACACACACACACACACACACACACACACACACACACTTCAGTCCATCAAGACCACAGAGCAGGTATTATGTGGGTGGTGGGTCATTCTCAGCACTGCATTCACACCGACATGGTGGCGGTGTGTTAATGTGTGGTACAGTGGATCAGACACAGCAGTGCTGCTGGAGTGTTTAAACACTGCATCCACTCACTGTCCTCTCTATTACACACTCCTACCTAGTTGCTCCACCTTGTAGTTGTAAAGAAATTTTGTCGTCCTCTAGTCCATCATCAGTGCCCACAGGACGCTGTTTGATGGATATGTCTGGTTGGTGGTCTATTCTCAGTCCAGTAGTGACAGTGCTGCTCTGTGGTGGTCCTGTGGGGTCCTGACCATTGAAGATCAGGGTGAAAGGAGGAGAATAAAGTCTGCAGAGAAACAGATGAACTACAGTCTGTAATTATAGAACCACAAAGTGCTCCTGTATGGTCAGAGGAGCCGATCAAATGGACAGTGAATGTGGAAACAAGGACATGGTCATACTACTGGTCAAAACATATATCATGGCTGATCAGTGTAGACTAGTACCTGTCAAATCTCCGGGTTCTCCCTCAGCCTGTGTGGACTCCACAAATTACATTTCTCATAACCCCTCACTCACTAATGTCATCACTGATTGTACCCACTTATGCCCTCTATATTAAAATCTCTTCTATGTTTTACATCCGAGAGCATCTGATCCATTCAGTAACATAACAGGAATACCAATCCCACAATACTGGATACCACAGCAGCCACTTTACAACTACCTGAGACACCATAGCAACCACCAGTGAAACTGCAACTGTCTTAAAACCACCCAGCAACATCCTAGCAATCAATATAAGCACGAATACAAAGCACTTAGTAACATCTTAGCAACAACCTAGCAACACCACAGCAACCACCTGGAATACCATAGCAACCAAGTAGCAACAGCCTAGCAGTAAGTGGGAAACATCTGGGCAATAATTCTGCACTTTCATATTTCACCCAAAGCTTCACAAATTCTTCAGAGCCCAGCTATAAAGTCGTTTCTCTGAAGTCTTGAACTCACTCTCAGCTACTACTAGTGATTAGATTTGTTTGTTTGTTTGTTTGTTTGTTTGTTATAATGACACCTGCTCATTCTCGTCTGAGATCAGAGGTATTAAAAGAGTTGATCCTGTTTTTATTCTATTTTTTAATTTTTTAGAGTAAATGTCTCTACTGTCTCTACAGGGAAGACTTCCTTTTACATTAGGAGCCCTGAACCTGGGCGAATTTGATTGCATTCAGTGGCAAGAGCTTTAGTCAGATCAGGATGTTGGATGACCACCGACCACCACCCCACCTCATTCCCAACTCTGTTGGATGGAGCCTCATCATTTCAGAGGATACAGATCCAATGATCCACAGCTCGATGTGCACACCTGGCATTAGACATGGTACCAATGTTTATCTGCTCCAAAGGGTCTGATTCTATTGGCACTACTTTTCTCCGGGGACAAGACAAGCTGTGTGTGTGCATTTGCACATCTGTGTCAGTGACATAAAGTTTTTTACACCTGTTTACTGGAACTTTGGACCACTCTGCTTTGGTCAGTTGCTCCATGTTGCTGAAGGTACCTACTCCCACCTGGGGTCCTTTGACCCTGTGATGGGATGTGTAAATCCAAAACATCTAAATTTACACATTTTACTTAAGAAAGGTACAACTCTTTCCACATGTCTGCACTATCACACTTTACTACTTTTATTATAGTTCGTATAAATTCACAGTTCACTTCATACCAATGTCAAAAATGAGATCAACTTGACCCCAAAAGACTTCTGGGGGGATAATTCCCAGGAATGCAGTGATCCAGATGAAATTTCCGAATTAATTAGAGAGCAGTCATTCAGAAAATGTGTCAAGATCAGATTTTGACCTCGTCATTTAATCAGAAGGCAAAAAGAGGAATGTACATACAATGTTTCCTCTTTTATATATTTTGATAGAAATACAGCGTCATAATTTTACAGTGCTCTTATTATGCAAGGATGACTGGGAATTTTGAGAAACAAGCAACAGGGCAAACCTGTGGACTCATAACAGCATTGTCCACGTTAACTCTTTGAAACTGAAATCTGCATTTTGGGGGAAGTTACATGCCATTTGCCAGTTTCATATTTCAGAATCAGAGTAACCTACAGACATAACACACATATCATAACCATGGTGGTCTCATCGTTGTGTGATTGTGTGAATTATCAGTGAGTAATTCAGCTCGGAAATGTTACTTATTTCCAGCTGATTAAATCCCAGTTTAAAAGCCAAAGGAGCTTCATGTTTACTGCTCTGTCTGTCCAGAGAAGAGATAATACTGATACATACAAGATAATAAAAATAATAAGATTTATTTTATTTTATTTTATTTTATTTTATTTTATTTTATTTTATTTTATTTTATTTTATTTTATTTTATTTTTATTTGGACCACTGTCAAATATTTTGACAAACATATTATTTCAAATATCTTTGTCAATCTAATCATTACAAATAATTAATCATCAAACTTAAACATTCTGGATCATCAAACACTCTGGATGATCAACCCCCAACAGAATTTCTGAGATGTAAAGTATTTTTTAGTCTTTATAAGTAAAAAACGAAATCATAAAACTTGTAACTGCAAGTACATTTTTGATCAAAACATGGTCACATTCTTACAAATGTATAGCAGTGTAGAACGGGACCAAATTTCTTGAGTTGTCGCAGAAAATACAAGTGCTGCTGGTCCTTCTTCATAACTGCAGTGCTGTGTCTGTCCCATCTGAGGTCCTGCTGAATGGTGGTGCTCAGGAATTTGTAGCACTCAGCTCTATTTACTGTGCAACCATGTATTTCCAGTGGAAACAGGGGACTGGGTTTCTTTCTCAAATTGATGATTATCTTCACAGTTTTTTTGTGTCTTTAGCTCCAGGTTGACTCTGCAAACAGAGTCACTGTTAGAACTACAGTCATTGGAGTAGAGAGAGTAGAGCAGGGAGAGAGCCTACAGCCCTGTGGAGCAGGTGTTAAGGTAGAGCATCCAAAATGTGCTCACCCACCCTTACATACATTCATGTTGGACAATAAGTTGAGGATCCACTCACAGACAGATGGGGGAATGCTGAGCTGCCACAGTTTATACAGTAGAAGGTCAGGAATGATGGTGTTGAAAGCAGAGACAAAGTCTACAAACAGCACATGAGCATAAGAGTTGCAGCCTTCCAGGTGTTGCAGGATCTTAGGAAGAACCAAATTAATGGCATCATCTACAGACCTGTTGGCTCTATATGCAAACTGCAGATGCTCCTGGAGGAGCATGAGCTGTGATGCTGAAGTAAAAGTCTCTCAAAGACTACACATGTTAGGGCAACTAGACTGTAATCATTCAGGCAGGAGATCTTCTGATTTTTGGGAACTGGTATGAAGACAGAGGTTTTGAAGCATGCAGACAGAGCAGCCATGGTCAGTGACTGATTGAAGAGATCAGTGAGGGTGGGAGAAAGCTGTTCAGAACAGTGCTTGAGTGCTGCAGGTTACACGCCATCAGGCCCAGGAGATCTCCTGACCTTCTGTTTCCTGAGAATGTGGCTGACCTGCAGTTCAGTGATAGTAGTGGGTGGTGGTGGAGAGGGGTAGTGGGTGTAGGTGTACTGGAACCGAGAGCAGATGGGGTGAGGTGTGAAGAGGCCACAGACTGTATTTTGAATAGAAGTTATTTGGTTGGTCTGGCAGCAGTGGGTCTATTGTGATGTTTGAAGATTTGGGTCTGTAGTTTCAGACAAAAGAATTGTCATTTAAAGAGAACTTGTGCTCTAGATTTTTGAGTGCATGCCCTTTTGTACTCATCACGTTCCCCACTAAAAGCCCGTTTCTTGGTGGTAGTCTCGTAGTCTCATAGTCGATAGTCTCTGATGGAATACAAGTGTCCTCACAGAAGCTTATATATGAGGTGACTGCACCTGCCAAGTCATCCAAGCTGTTGTCAACCAATCTGAAGGAGTCTCGTTTGGTTGATCCTCGGTTGGTCAATTTCTCAATGGCATCAGGAGACCACATCTTCACAGATTTCACCTCAGGCCCTGGGGTTTTAAGCTCTTGCCTATACGAGGGGTTGAGATGGATGAGGGAGTGATCACAGTTTCCAAGTGGGGTACGGGTGGTCGCCTTGATTGTGCTGTAGCAGTGATCCAGGGTTTTGTCTTCTCTGGTGGGTCTGATCAACTGTTTATACTTTGGTAGTCCAGCACTCATGATGACAGGGGAGTCTGAGTGTCCATGTTCAATGTCTATAATCTGATCAGCCAGCTGTTGTTGTGCTAAGCTGGCTTGTGCCAGTGGGGGAATATAGACTCGACCAGTATTATAGAATGAAATTTGCATGGGGAGTAGAATGGCTTGCAACTGATGATAAGATTTTCCACTTCAGGAGAGCATGTTCTGGCCAGAGCAGTTACGTTCTTGCAGCACCGGTGGTTAATGTAAACACACGGTCCATTCTGTGCAGCGAAAAGCCGGGTAGATGCACTGCCATCTCGAGAGTTGCATCCTTTAACCACGTCTCACTGAAGCAGAACTCAGATGTAGTGAAGTCTTTTGTCGTTCTTACCAGTTCTTACCAGTTCATCCATGGTGTTGTTGATAGCAGAGAAGTCTGCTGGACAGCACCAGTTTAAAGCCACCACTAAAAAGGCAATGGCTGCATCTTGGGTGGCATCACGTTTATGTTTTAATGAATTAAATTATGAACAATTTACAGAAAAATGAAAAATACAGAAGCAGCATCTGAAGTGAGAGGAGAATGTGGAGTGTGGAGTAATTTTACAGGATTGTACATGAAAATGACTTCTGGAGAGAGTTCGATAGTGATGGAGATTCCATTCTCCCTGTGACAGTGAGTGGAGACATGATTCTGAAGCTGGTATTTTAACATAGAATTGCTTCAGAAAGTTGCTTTTAAATACTTTCAAGTCAAGTATTTGGACTGTAACACTGTTCCAAAATAAATTATACTATAATGAGAAATTAATATATAACTATAAATACAATATTATATATAAATAATATAAATAAATATATTATTATTATATTTGCTAACTTGTTCATATTTGATGATGATAATAATAATAATAATAATAATAATAATAATAATAATAATAATAATAATAATAATAATACTTTCTTCAAGCCTTCCTCAGTGGTATCTTAGTGAACCTTGGTGTGGAAAATACAATCCCTTGATCAATAAACCAGCTCTCTAACCACAGATCCACAACTACCCTCTTGGCCTGCCTGAAGTCTGGAACCCATGGACATCAAATGCTGGGTGTCCTCCTCTGAAATGTCCTCATTCATTTCCATTCATTCAGTTTTTTATTTTGAAATCCAATTTGACTCAGATTTCCAACCACATGCAAATAAGGTTTCAGTCCACTTGGTAAAAGTCAGATTCAGTGTGGAGATCAGATGCGTGAAACCCATGGAGGTCACCAAATGTTGAGTTTCATCCATGGAGATGTTTTTATTTATTTACTTATTTATTCTTGATTCATTTATTCATATTGATTTGCTCTCCCAATATCCAACTCCTTCCATGTCCTCAGTTCTAACATGGCTTGCCCTGAAACCAGATGCAAATGAGGCTTCAGTCCAGTTGGAAAAACTCATGGATTTGATGTAGCTTTTTGTTCTTCAGCCCTCTCGATTTAATATGAGACACATAAGTGGGGTTGAATTTTCTGAACAGAACCTTAATGGTAGTTGGAGTGCGTTTGGGACCTTGCTGAGCATTAGGAGGTCCAGAATGTAAGCACTGGAGGCTACAGCCTGATGGGATTCAGATTTAAATGTATGTCCATGGGTGAACTTAGTGACCTGAGATGTTTATGTTCATGCCATGTGTGGGAGTGTGTCTCATCATGTTGCTGATGTATTTAATAATGAGCTTGTGCATGTGCATGCATGTGAATATATCTGTGTGTGAGTGTGTGTGTGTGTGTGTGTGTGTGTGTGTGTGTGTGTGTGAGTGGGGGGGTTGCTGTTGCTAGCCTGTCTTACACCCCTCGCAGGCTTATTCCATCAGGGCACTGAGGCACAATGTGTCCTGACAGAACTGATGTGATGGCGCTGGCTCACAGGTCAGTCCCTGCTGCCTGCTGTCTTTTCTCCTGTGGTCAACACACACACACACACACACACACACACACACACACACACACACACACACACACACTAACACACATATTTTAGGTCTGAAAACATGCATAGAAATTAGATTTGCAATTCTCTGACCTCATGATTCAATTCCATTATGGTTCTTTAGGAAATGAATCAGTGACTCATTCAATTTCAGCTCTGATGTGATTCTTTTTAGTGTGATTCAGAATTCAGTTTTGTGTAAAGGTCAGAGAGCACCGTGTATTTATATCACTTCCAGTCAAAACAGCCATGTTATTCATTTTTAATGGTTAAAAAAGACACTTAACAACAATGAGAAAAGTCTCATCAGCTAATTCCTAACAACAGGAGCTGCTGTGCTTTCAACTCAGCCACTCAGATATTTTCATAGACTTTCATACTTTGATTCTTTATTTATAGGACACAGCCACACATGCTGGTGATATTGTTATGCTCAGGTGATACTTGGCTGCTCAACTTTGTCTTCATTTGAGATGAACATAACTTAAACAGAAAATGAAAATTTTATGAATCTTGATTTTAAAAGATTACTTGCACTTACTAAGAGACACTTCATGTCTCAGAAATCCTATTTGAAATTGTTCATCCAGAGCATTTTTCTCCTGAATTTGCAGTAAAGTTTTTTTCAAAATAATTGACCGCAGTATGAAAAACAGTCTGAATAACCTAACCGCCTGCTACTGTGAATGATACTGAAATGTATTTGTAGTCTTAATAAACCAAGATACTGTAAATGAGAGATACACAGGAGTGGAGTCCCACAGGAATGTGAACGTATCTACATTTTATGTTTGAAGTGACTTTATATGATTTGAGAATTTCACAATGAACAGATCAGTACAATTTCTTCCACCGAATTCCAAAATTTGGAAAGCCGAGGTTTTAGCTGTGGCTCAGTTATTTCATTTGAACGAATCTACCAACCATTGAAAATTACACTGACACACAGTCACCACCAGCTGAGCTGTACCTCTGCAGCAACTCCCACGAGCAAGCTCTGCATTTCGCTGGGCTTAAAGATAAAGAAGGAACGATTGAAAACAGACGTCCGAATCTATTGTAAGCATTCGGAACTGGCCACCAATCAGAACTGAGAAGGATCAGGACCATTATGTATGTTCCCACACGAGTCATGTTTGATGTGTTCATTAAGATTTATTGATTTTGATTTCATATTTCAAAGCACCTCGGGCACAGGACACCTTAAGCAAACACCCATGTATGTAAGATTACTGCCTGCTCCACATAATCAATCAGCACAGAGCAGATCACTCCATTGCTGTACCTCAAGGCAACTAAAAATAAACCATTTAGAAACTATTTATAATAGGAGCAAGCCAGCGAATGCAGTCTTCACCATGAATAAATCATTCAGAAATGTTTGTCCTTGTTGGTAATGCATGAGTGGAGCCTTTTTCCCCTCTTTTCTTGTCCCTTTTTTAGCCCCTTTTTTACCCCCTTTTTTTGGAGTGATGATGAAATGCAGTCCTGATTTGCTTTATTTCAGCTTGGTTGGCTGCCGACCCTGTAAATGCACTGTGAAGTTGCACTTCAGAGTGTAGAAATACTCCTACAAGCACTCAAATCTCCCCACTAAACATTATCATTTTATAGATTTGATCATGTACAGCTGATCATGTCTATATTGGGTTCGGATTATAACTGTTGGCAGCAAACATTTAAGTGTGAATTCAGTTTTTCCAAAATTATAGGCATGAAATGGCTTGGCTTAGTGTAAAATTCCACACACACACACACACACACACACACACACACACACACACACACACACGTGTGCTTTACACTTCACACTTTACACGGTGGCATGCTGGGTATGTGTGGTCCAGCAGCCGAGGATTGAGAATTAGGTCAGATCTATAGGAAGTTGTGGGGAAAAAACACCCGTAGGCTCCACAGGCCGAAATGAGAGTGTAACCCCCTTAGGGGGATTAGTCACCGATATCCATGGCAACCTTCAGTTTCCCCCTGGCGAAAATGTCTCAGCTGGTCATTTGGGAGCAGGTCATTAGCCTGTGTGGAAATAGATAGGTAATGACTAAACCTGAGTGAGGAGTAGAAATGTTCATAGCTCAGGGACAGGTTAGGGACCAGTGGCAGGGACTGGCTGTTGTTATGGAGCAGTGCGAGTCCCAAGAGATGGTCAATGCACTCTGGGTCCACCAGAGGACAGTATAGATAATGACATATCTGGTCTTCTACCACTTAGCACTGCATTAATATATGCAATGTTCATACCAGTTATAAAGTAGTGATGCATCTTTTTAAATAAACCTTTAGTTTGGGTCCATTACAGCAGTGTTTCCCAACCCTGTTCCTGGAGGCACACCTGCCCTACACATTTTAGCTTTGACACACCCCTTGCAACTCTGCTAATGAGCTGATTAGTTGAATCAGGTGTGTGGGGAGCAGGGTAAGCTCTAAAACATGCAGAGAAGGTGTGCCTCCAGGAACAGGGTTGGGAACCACCGCATTACAGGACAGTAGTGAGACTGTGATGCTATGATGTGTGGTTTGGAGACTCTGTCTAAAAGACAGGAGGCTGAATTGAAGGTGGTGGAGATGAATATGCTGAGATTTTCGTTGGGAATGACAAGGATGGACAAGATTAGAAATGAGCAGATGAGAGGGACAGCGAAGGTGGAGCAGTTTGGAGATAAAGCCAGAGAGGCCAGGTTGAGATGGTGTTGAGGAGGATTAGTGGATATATTGGACAAAGGATGTTGGAGATGGAGCTGCCGGGCAGAAGGAGAAGAGGAAGACCTCAGAGAAGGTTTATGGAGGTAAAGGTGGACATGGAGATGGGTGGTGTAACAGTAGAGGGGGCAGGGGATAGGGCAAGATGGAGGCAGATGATCCGCTGTGGCGACTCCTAAAGGGAGCCGCTGAAAGAAGAAGTTTGCTTTGGTCTGCATCAGTTTTCTAATCATGGAGCATTTTCACAGGTGGTTTGGATTGTTTTCACACAAGGAAAATCGAAGTGCACCAAATTGCATCACAACAAACCATGTTACGATGTTCTCTCCACGGATTGGTTTGACCTGTCTGGGGCGGGAGCATGAAATTATATTCAGGAGGGAGGCCAGTGCAGCTAAAACTCCTAGATAAAGGTCAAATTATTGTTTCACTTGTTTTTTATCTGATGGAAATGTGATTTTTCAGTTCATCTGTGATTTTCGAGGCTGTGATTTGCTACAAAACCAGTAAGACTTCTGTATATATCAGGAACCAGACATTACAAGAACCTCCATTCCAGTTTCAACTAGTGACTGGTCTCCTCAGTAATATCTAATATCTCCTCCAGAGTCCGTGTGCATAAGTGTACGAATGTGTGCCTGTATGCCATTTGCCTATATTGCCAATATTCAGTGTTAGTGTTTAAACACTGCTGTATCTGATCCACTCTCACATGACCCACCACCCACATAATAGCTGCTCTGTGGGGTTCTGATCATTGAAGATCAGACTGAAAGGAGGAGAATAAAGTCTGAAGAAAGAGAAAACAGATGAACTACAGTCTGTAGTTATAGAACCACAAAGTGCTCCTGTAAGAGATGGTGTGAGAAGAGAAGCTGATGAAATGGACAATTAATGTAGGAACAAGGATCATAATGTTATGGCTGATCAGTGTATATATTTATATATTTATAAAGGACATTTATTTAATTTGTCTAACCTGCTTGAATTTGGCAGATTTTATTAAGACTCACACTTTAAGTATGCATTTAAAATGGGTTTAAAAACAAATCCAATGTCAATAATAACATAATTTGTTTTCTTAAAATGTATGAGAATATTTCTCCATCTGCAGCTCCATTCATCATCTAAATGACTTTCTACAGCTTGTTTAAAATCTAGACATTGAATATTGACATCATATTAGAATCATTTCATACGTTTGTCTGTCGTTATATACGAGTGAAAACAGTGATTCCAAGTTCCCGTCAGACGAGGTCTTGCTTTCAGTAATGAAATAAACAGGATTAGATTAATAATTAAAAACAGAAACAGGAAGTGAAGGTGACAGATTTACCCTTTGAAAGTAAACAGGCAGTGGCTTGATTGAAAAATAAGCGGAATGATCACCAAAGGCGGTGCCTTGGGCAACATATCTCATTAACAGCTCCCACACTGCTCTGTTTTCCATACAGGAGAGAGAGAGAGAGAGAGAGAGAGAGAGAGAGAGAGAGAGAGAGAGGGAGAGTGCATAGGAATAATGTAAGCCATGTTGTGTATACCTTTATACCTCATCATATTGTACAGTTCTCATTCACTTCCATCAAAATCCATTTGTTTATATTCTGTTCAGTTACAACAACAGCACAGTGTTGTCTAAAAGGATGATTAGAAATTCAACAAGAACTCGTTTTGATGAATTCACCTCCTACTTAGAATGTTCAAATTCCTCCTTATTGGTGCTCATGATCAATTATACAATGAGGAACTGACTAATGTGTGTACAAGTGATGTCAAAGAAAGAAAGAAAGTAATAAAGAAAGAAAGAGAAAGAAAGAAAGAAAGTCTGGAGAAAAAGGAACACTGTGCACCAACGACAAAACCTTATTCCAACTTTAAAGCATGGTGGAGGGAGAGACACTGATTGAAGGGCTTGGACACCTTGTGATTATTCAAGCAACAATTAATGCATTTTACTGAAGAACGTAAGGGAACAGTCCACGAGTTACTGGTTGCAATAAATTAATGACCCAAAAAAACCCAAATCAACAAAAAATCTGTTAAAAAAATGAGAAGATGTTTTTTGGAATGGCCAAGATCAGGAGATCAGAATCAGAACCAGAACTACTTTATTAATCCTACAGGGAAATTCCTACAAATGCACTCATAAAAAACAACAACAACAACAACAACAACAACAACAATAATAATAATAATAATAATAATAATAAAGAATAAGCAGAATAAACACTTTGAATAAACATGAAAGCCACTAATTATGATATAAACATGAACATCCAGAGTTATTACTGCACAGATCAGTGAAATGAACAGTAGTGGTTTGTAGTGTCACCCATTAAGGGAGGAGTTGTACAGTTTAATGGCCACAGGTACGAATGACCTCCCGTGGTGCTCTGTGCTGCACTTTGGTGGGCCTTGCACTGAACGTGCTCCTGTGTCTCATCACTGATTGGTGGAGTGTAGATTGGGTGGGAGTCATTGTCCATAATGGCCTGCAGTTTAGAGAGCATCCTCCTCTCCGACACTGCCATCAGAGAGTCCAGCTCCTCTCCACTGCATGCTGTTTGCATGTTTGTGTTTCTTGGTGAGGGTCTGGAAATCAATACTCATAGACTGGGTGGTCTTTGGGAGGTCTGGGTGGTGTTTGGTGCCTGGGAGAATGATCTCAGTGTTCAGGATTATAGTCTTAACTTGGGGCCTGTTTTGTTTACTTCCATTTTATTTAGACCGTTTAGCTCTTTGTGGTGACCAAATGTCCCCAGGACGGATGGAATTCAAGTACGCTTTTGGAGACACTTGGTTTCTCCCATGAGGAAAATTGTTTATTCTTGCAGCTTTTACAAGAAAAAGCAAAGGATGTTTGTTTCTGAAGTTAAGCTCAGAGTTGGGTTAAGCTGGGTTAAGCACTTACAGTATTTACATACAGCCATGCGCAAGAACATACTGGAGCTAATTTTGATATTCGAGAAACTTTAAGAGGTAGTGAACGGGTATGTGATTAAACACAGACAAGGAAATAAATAAATAAATAAATAAACAATCCATGAGCACCAACAAATAGCCTAATATTTGACATCTAATTGTTTTATTATTCAAAAATGTTGTTCAACAATTAACAAAACATTCAAAAACAAATTCTTCTGAAATGGATTAAACTGGTTTGATAAGGGTGGCACCCCACCAACTGGTTGTTACTGCTGGTCCACCCTTGGCCTACTCTGTACTTTTTACAAGATATGTCAGCTGTTTAATCATTTCAAACAGATTTTAACTTCACATTTATTCATTTTAGAAATAAACTGAACTGAAACGTCACGAGCACCTGTGAGAAAAACACTCATGAAAATATTGAAGACCAGGTTTAATATGAAGTGATTTAATTGAAAATGTCGCTGAAACATCAAATTACTTACGAAACTCATTTAAAAAGGATGAGAAGTAAAAAAACACCCGTTAACGTCTTAGTAATGGGGCAGAGGAGGTCCGTTCTACTCATCCAGACAGAAAAAGGCCATTTATGCTCTGTCCAGGTATATGTATGACGTTGTTTCACCCTGATCTTTAATGGTCAGGACCCCACAGGACCACAGGTCATTTCCAGCACTGCAGTGACAATGAGTTGGTGGTGGTGTGTTAGTGTGTGTTGTGCTGGTATGAGGGGATCAGACACAGCAGTGCTGCTGGAGTGTTTAAACAGAGTGTAGACAGCAAATAATGGATCAACTGTTAAACGGTCTAGATGTGCTTACTGGTGAGCTTAATGGTGTTTTCATTACTTTATGCTTATCCATTATCCTTGTGGATGGATGGATGGATGGATGGATGGATGGATGGATAGATAGATAGATAGATAGATAGATAGATAGATAGATAGATAGATAGATAGATAGATAGATAGATAGAAAGAAAGCCTGCAGACCAGACTGTGGAAGATGAAGACAGATGGAGTTGACTGAGCGGACGAAACAAACAGATAAAGACAAACGAAACAGGTACACACGTCTGCTCATCAGGCATGCTCTCCAAACACAGATATTCTCTTCTTCATTAAAGTGCAGAGAGATTCTCTCCCCACCGCACTTTTACAGCCATGGCTGCGGGGATGATAACACTCATCCTCTCTCTCTCCTCGGGGCGGACGTCACTGCTGCCTCTCTCCTTAAAATGCCTTTGTTTGTTTCAGTGCCGTTCGAACATCACCATCTGTTTGCCATTTGATTTTATTTCTCTTTCTTTTCTCGTCCTTCGCATTACGATGCGAAAAGGCAAACATATCACGTTCTTAGATCCATCTGTTTTGGTCTCGCCTCTGTGTTGTGTGCACTTGGGGCGATGCCTGATGCCTGGGAAAAGAGATTAATAGAAGTTTAACGGTGCAAAGGGGGAGGTCAGTACGCTACTTTATTAACCACTGATAAACCTTATTGGAGTGAGCCGCCATGTGCATGGCAATGAGTCGAACTGGTCAAATTCAGCCAGTCTGGTCAAATTTGCATCAGAGTGCATTTAGTGAGTATTTCAAGTTTCTGTCTGATGTATAAATAATAAGTATATGGTTTTGAAAAATAAAAAAACAGCAGGTTGTATCTATGCTCCTCCTCTAGTCCCTGGCTTTCGACTTTTTTTGGAGCTGCTTTTTCCCTTCTGATGTGTGTTCGGCTTCAAAATGGTTCAGCTGAGGTAGTCCGACTTGTTTTCAGACAACGGAGAGAAGAGTAAAACATTTACTACCTCTTAGCCTAGTGCAGGGAAAGCTGCACTCTCAAGGCCTGATTCACACAACAATCCATATTCCAAGGTCCACAGGGGCGGGGGTGGTTCCCTGGCTATGGATATGTTCATTTGACCAGGCGGCCAGTCGGTTAGGGACCCCCATTTACCCTTGCATGGACCCCCAACCACGCAGAGCCCTGGGTATTGCTAGGTCCATCTTTCCCTGCCCCTGAGAATTCCCATAACCAACAGAGTAAGGAGCTGATGAGCTGCTTTCTAGTATCAACAACATCATCTTTTTTGGAATTATTATGTTTTTTTAAGCCCTGGACACACACTTGACCACAGCTTATCAATCGCTTCTCCAAACGTGCCTGTAGACCAGTGAATCAGACGCACGCTATCCTGATCATCTGCTGGATGATCATGGTGTTATTATTGTATTCTTACAGCTCATAAAGGGTTCAACTACTGTTGACTGCAGTGCCAGAACCGTGAACAGGGATATATTTGCTCGAATGGAAGCTTAACAGCACTGAGTTTTTTAGAATATTCTTAAACCGGGTCCTAGAGGCACCCCTGCCCTGCATGTTTTAGCACACCCCTGCAACTCTGGAGGGCTTGTTAATGAGCTGATTAGTGGAATCGTGTGTGGCGGGACTAGGGAAAGCTCTAAAATGTGCAGGGTAGGGGTGCCTCCAGGACCAGGGTTGAGAAACACTCTGTTAGGGGACAGGACTGAGAGACTACCTAGGCACACAGCTCAAATGTGCATTTGAACTCAAATATTATGGTTATGGTTATATTATAGGTCTTCTGGGGGAAAATAAATAAATAAATAAACGAATAAATAAGCAAAGATGGGACATGTCACACCGTAGCCGCCACCCGTCAAAGATTTTAATCATATTTCATAGAAAAGTGGATGAAAGTGTTTAAAAGAAACAGGTAACAACTGCTACATGTCAGTGTTGTAGTTGTAATTCATGTTTAAAATCATATACATTTTATTTTGAAATTTGATCAAAGTGCAGTTAATAATATTTTACATATTATTTACAGTGATCTTTATAATCAACTGAATATCTATAAATTATTTGTCAGCAAACTGTAAATTAATCTCATTTAAGGCTTCTTATCTTTTATTCCAATTACAGGCCTGCTCATAACACTTCCAGTCCTGGTGATCCTGCACTATACACACATTTTGCTTTTGCCTTCTATCACACCTGATTCAAGTCATTTACTAAAGCTCCTCGTGCGCCGGCTCAGGTGTGCAGAGAATAAGGCCCTCAGGACTGACTTGGGAACAGCTGCCTTGGAGGCTGTTTTTGTTCCTGTGCCTTTAAGGCTGGTATATGTAACCTCTGAGCAACGTTATTACCTGAATGTGAACGGATGAGTGTCAAGGGTAAATGGAGTGAATGTGTAAAGGTGTTTATGGATGGGACACGACAACTACGATGGTTTCAAATCAAACTGTTTCTGCGTAGAAGCATCAAAAGAACAGACTTTATTTTGTACTTTATGTCATATTTTATATTCGTTATATTTAAAGCAGCATATTTCAATGTTATTTTATATAATTAAAAATAATTTTTATTATTGTAATTGTCATGTCTGTCTCGTCAGCCCTGTCTTCCCTGTCAGCGTCCCCCATGTGGTCCTTAGCACATGGTTTATGTTTGTTTTGTTTCTGTCTCCTCCTTTGCTCCGCCCATTTCCCCACCTGTGTCTCGTTTGTAACCCTGCCCCTTTGTAATCAGTAATTTCAGGAGTGTCCAGTGTTTTGTATTTAAGACCCTTTGTTTCAGTCTGTCTTGGTCAGTCCACTGTTATGTTACCGTGTATGGAGTCAGTGTTTCTTTGTTTCTGTTTGATCCTGGTTTACGTTGTTAGTTTATGTTCTGTTTTAGTCAGCTGTGTTGTTTGTATTGGTTAGTGTATTTAGTTTGTCTTGTGCTTTGTTTGCTTATTAAACAATCAACCCCAGCGTTTGCTTCCGCACCCTTCGTCATATCTTCTGCCCGTCCGATCCTGACAGTAATATAAAATTAAATATACAGTAGTCAGGCAGTCTGGATTTCTATAGCTATAAGCCATTCTGATAAATAAATAAATAAATAAATAAGGGGGGGTGTTGCATTTTCATTCATTCGACCAAGTGGGGGATATAAGATTCAGGGCTCATTGAAAAATATTCAGAAACCATCTGCTGGTGAGACGAAACAGAAATACTCAGCATTCGTTGTGAAATTCAGCACTAATGTGATGGCACTTTGTGCTTTTGTAACTTTTATATTTGAAATAAACGGTGCTCCTGGTGGCGCTTCTAAAGAAAAGGTCGTAAAATCGTCAAAACTTAGCTCATCTGATGCAATGATTATTTATTTTGATATGTCCTGAGGCTCATATACCTCCTGTGTTACCTAAGCACCTAAGCATCCGGTAACTTGGGAATGTTCTTCCCAATAACACAAGACCATTCTTCGCTTTCTAGGTATTGAGAAGCACCTACTGTTAGTACCTTGGTGCTGGATACCACGGGACACCTTCAGAGGTCTTGAATGGTCAGTTGTGTTGTGGTGGCACAAGGGCAGACGGTGTTGATGTAATGGTGGAGTGGTGCGTCATATGCAGGATCATAGTTTTGAATATTTCTGAAAATCCAATCTTCCCTTTATTCAAAGCTACTAATCTTGTGGACGTGAATATAGAGCTCCTGCTCATACTGTTACTCCACTGCGTGTTGATCAGTCTATGCAGAGAGAGAGAGAGAGAGAGAGAGAGAGAGAGAGAGAGAGAGACAGAGAGAGATGTAAGCTCTCTCTTACATGCCAACTTTTTGCAATAGTACTTAAGTTTGCTTCTGCTCATTCTCTTGCCTCAGGGCCCGACTCTGTCTCACTCCAGTATTAGACTCCAATTAGAACAGGCTCCAATTAGAGGGCTCCCTCTCCCCTGGGCAAGGAGAGGGAGAGAGAGGGAGAGATTGAGACTCCGGGAAAGATAGAAATGGGAGAGAGAGAGAGAGAGAGAGAGAGAGAGAGAGAGAAGGAAAGAATAGAGAAGGGAGAGAGAGGGGGGGGGATGTAGGACTGAGAGACGGAGAACTTGACAACATGCTGGCGCAGCCAATGCAAACAAACTTATTTTGTTGATCTCGACGGTTGCTATGCAGGCGTCCCCGGGGAGTCCGCCAGCCGACTCCACTAAGCTACGAGATAAAACAAAATAAAGCAGCGCGGGGGCCCCGGGGCCGAAACATGAACTCGGCGAACACGAGGGCTCTGACACCATGAAGCAAACGATGGGGCCCTGAAAATGAAAAGGCCCTCAGGCCCTTTCCATTTAGCAGAGCAGAAAGCCAGCTTACTCCTCGGAGCCAGGGGAAGGATCAGACTCCCAGCTTCAGCTGCCGAGAGAGAGTGGGAGAGAGAGAAAGGCAAAAAGACAGAGGGAGAGAGAGGGAGGCATGAAGTGCAAAGGTCTACAGCATGGTCAGATGGATATCTGCACAAACCTGGGACTGGGAACAACACTAAACGTAGAGGTTTTATTCATCAAACGTAGACTAAGACTTTTCATGAGGACTCTGAATGAAATGAGAAACGGACTCAGTGCTGCTTGCCAACATGCTTGTACATATCATGAACATGTGGCACTAGGGGGCAGTGTTGCATTTACCAGACCTGAATGTAAACAACAAGAAAGAAGAATACAACCTATTTTAGTGCTTAGGAAACGTCCCATGGTGCATTACAGCAGAGAGAGTAGACCTCTGAACAGATGTGTGATCCTGTAGTCAGTATGCAGCTTCAGGTCTAAGCCACTGGTCTGTCTGAGGGAAATGAACCTCACTGAAACTGCTGGTGCTGCCCCCTGTGGTGCACTAGTGCATCACAGGAAGTTAAAATAATGTGAAAAAGTTCGCTATTCTTCACGGTTTTATTTATTAGGGGTGCTGGTCCTAGGACTTTTGAGCAATCCCCATGTGTTTGGTATCAGAATGCTCAGCAGAGTGTGATCCTTAATAATGATCAAAACAATTGACATTTGTAAACAATATGGACACAATGTGCAAATCTTTGCAGGGACGAGCCAAATTTACTCTGACAGCTATAATTTTTGAATGCTTAAATCGAATTAAATGAAAGATTGCACATATGTTCAGCACATTAGTCCCATCACGTGTGGTGTACGAACATCAAAGGGGGTGGGGCTAAATCCAGTAAAAAACAAACAAACATCTGATTATACTGAAATTTGGTGTACAGATTATATAGGTCAGTCTATAAATGACACGAGATGTGTTCCAGACAAATTTTCAAATATAAGTGTGTAAATGATAAAAATAATCACAAAAAATGATCAAAATATTTTATCATTAATTGTTCAAAAATAGCTTTTTCAAACTAGTCTCTGGATTTTTGTCCAAATGCCTCAAATGTGGTCTCTGTGGAGTTTGGAAGTAAATAATTATTCCAAAATAGATCGAATCCTAATCCTAATTTGCTATAGCTCATCAGCAGGTGGTCGGATCATCTCTCAATTGTGCAAATGTTCAAATGTTGGTCCACATTGGGTTTAAGGTGGCTGCTACAGCTCTCAAAAATAATATCAGATATAGAATCAGTTAAACGTGTGTTTGGTGTGGTGAAATAGATAACACCACCTGCAAGACACCACCTGTGGGAGACTGGGGTTTGATTCCCAGTAAGGGTGTCTGCTAAATGCCGTAAATGTAAGTACATCAATAAGAGTCCTTGGGCTAGACCCCTGACACTACTCTGGTCGGCTTCTGTAATATGAGTGACCTTGTAAGTCACTCTCGATAAGAGAGACTTGATGATGATCTTATATATTCTTAAATTGTTTATCGAATGTTTACCCCTTTTTCTCCACAGCCAGTTAACGCCCCCCACTCACTAGGACTCCCCCCTTCACATGCAATGATCCCTGTTCTAGGAGAGTGAGGCCAAGCACATGCCTCCTCCAATGCATGTGTATGTCAGCCTCCAGCTCTTTTTGAACTTTTGCTAGTGCAGCATCACTAAGCAGCCAACACATTCAGAGGAAAGTGCCAGATCCCCAACTCTGATACATCAGCCAGACAGGCTCCAGCAGAGCCATTTGGAGACCCATTGCTTTAATGTTGATACTGTTTGACAAAGGTGTTGGTTTGAATGAGAACAATAGGGTGTTTCCCTGCAAATATAGTGTAAAGAAAGAATTGTCCCTATCGATATTTTGATAGATAATTAACTTTATTGATCTCTTTGTGAGCGTTTCCTCGGGGAAATGAAGAATCCAGAAGCAGCATCAATTATTATTACACTTTATTTAACTACTATTGCTTATAGTCTGGTTTGTGTTATGCTAGTCAGGCTACTGCTCCTGTCCATCTTCTGTCGTCCTGTTACCACTCCTCACCCCGAGAGTACAGTTTGATGGCGTGAGGGTGAAAGGAGTTTTTACATCTGTTGCTCCTGGACTTTGGGAAACAGCAGTCTGTCACTGAATAGGCTCCTCTGGTAGCTGATGATGGTGTGCAGAGGGTGACTGGTATCATCCTCAATGTACATTAGTTTGTCTATAGTCCTATTCTCTGGCACCAGCTTCATGCCAACCACAGAGACAAGTTTTATCTATATAAAGTGATGGTGTTGACCTGTTCTGGTTGACCAGTGTGGTCAAGATGGTCATGCTGGTCAGGATGGTCAAACTCCTTGGTCATGGCAGTCATGGTGGATGCACTGGCCAATCAGCATGGTCATGATGGTTATGTTTTGGTCATGTTTGACCAGTTTGACTATTCAGGTCAAGAAGTTTGATCACAATTGGCATAGTCATGAAGGATTCACTTGTCAACTTGTATGGTCATGATGGTCATGTTGCTCTTGATGCTCATGTTGGTCAAGCTGTGTAGTCATGATGGTGATGCTTTTCAGCCAGCATGGTCATGTTGGTCTTGATGGTCAACCAATTTGATCATGCTGGTTAACAAGCTTGGTCATGTGGGATGCCCAGCGTGGTCAAGTTGGTCATGCTGCTAGACAAGATAATCAATCAAACTCAAACAAAAACACACCCCCTGTATGTGCTGGTCAAGAGCAGACATTATCAACCAGCTTAACCAGTTTGACTAATGGCATATACTTCAGCCGTTCCAGTGATCTGGCTGTGTATTTTTACAGTAACAAAGTAAACTCGGGAATGCACAGCCACTTATTTTTCCAATGTCACGCCAAGCCATGTAATGTGATGTACCATGTGACCAGTGGCCAATGATAATGCAGCTCTTATGAATACTACTTAAAAAGCCTGAGGAGAAATGAAGATCTGGAGATTTATAGATCAATAAAGATTAAAAGACATGGCAACGATAAAGAAACATCGCAGACTGAACACAAACTGAGAGTGAGATATAAAAGCTCACACAGCCGCTGATTTAGCCATTTGTCCCATCTGTTCATTAAGCAGGAGGAGAGGATGGTGGCCATGTTGCACGCACATGTGTGTGTGTGTGTGTGTCTGTTGTTTTGACGTGCCCTTGCCTCGAGCACTCAAGGCTCTCCCTCGGGCCGCGAGAGCAGGAATTGGTTTGTGAGTGTGGGCAAACCTTGACCCGCTTAGTAGAGATGCAGAGAAACAGGGAGGACGCCCACCTTGACATCGTCTTTGTTTCCAGGGATGGCAGGACTATGTGGGGAATGTTAACCAATAAAGCATCATATTTAGTTGTATATCTTACCTCATGTTATATATTTTTAACCCCTTTATTTCCTTCCCTTGTTTGATTTTTTTATTTTATTTTATTTTATTTTATTATTTGTTTCGGCATGTGGTGATTTTCTGGGATCCAAGCATAAATTAGTCCAATGAGGCCCAATATGTCAGTATGGGACCCATTCCCGCTCTTCAGGCCTAGTGGGCTGGTGGTTAGGGAACAACTCTTGTGAGTGGAAGGTTGCTGGTTCAACTCCCTAAACCGTTGGGACATGACTGAAGTGCCCTTGAGCAAGGCATTTCATTCCCCAGCTGCTCCCCACGGACTGTGCATAGAGCTGTCCATCGTTCCGGGCATGTGTGCTCACTGGATGGATGGGTTAAATGTGGATACCTTCTGGTCTATGACACAGATGTGCAAATGCACATACACACAGTTTGTCTCATCCCTGTAGATAAGCACTGCCAAAAGAATAGGACTCTGGATCAGATAAGGAAGAACCTACTGGCACCCTGCCTAATGACAGGCTTTGGTCAGAGGGGTATAAAGCCGCCCAGTACTGAGCTGTGGAGCAGTGGAACTGTGTTCTCTGGAATGATGGTGCTGAATGATGGTTCAATTAAGGCACCAGTGTGTCAAATCTGCTGATTATTGATGTTCATATTAATATCTTAACTGTTCAAAAATATGGTTCTAACATTTCCTGACTCTGTAGAGATCATACGAGATGCTTATATTCTTCCTCTTCCTTGTTCTGAAAGTTTTGATATAAAACGTGGGCATTATATTATAAGTATATGGCTTTAAAGGCGGATAAAGAAGATGGGGTACAAATGCTGTGTAGTGTTGCATAAGAAACTATGAATTCCGGTTCTCCTGCAGAACAATAAAACATACTTAAGGGAGTTTAAGCGATAAAGGTTTTGTGATAACACTATAAAATCATGATGTCCAGTCAACATGGCTAGAGCAGGTTTGATGAAGTGTTTCCCACCTCACCAGTGTGGTGTATGTGTGTGTGTGTATGTGTGTGTGTGTGTGTGTGTGTGTGTGTGTGTGTGTGTATCTGTTGTTTTTCAGGGGGCAGCTGTTTGCACCGCAGGCCTTAAAGCTCCACAGCTGTGCCCTGATTCTCACGACCCCATCGGCTCATGGCCTCCGTGCTATTCCACACTGCTGCACTGTAAAGCAGGCAGAGGTGCAGCTCCATCACTCCTGCAGGAGAAGGTACCGAATGTATTGACACAATCAACACTTTAGCAAATATTATATATATATATATATATATATATATATATATATATATATATATAGAGAGAGAGAGAGAGAGAGAGAGAGAGATTATAGATAGATAGATAGATAGATAGATAGATAGATAGATAGATAGATAGATAGAGAGATAGATAGATAGAGTGGAAGAGAGAAATGGGATAAACAAGAGTAAAAATGTGAAAGAAAGTGTGAAATTCTGAATTCCTCTGGTTAATGCAACTACAGGATGAGGTGAGTCATTCCCTTCCTTCTGATAGTTTTCCTTCTTCAGGAAGACTGTCATAAGATATACGATGCTTTCGTTTGATGCCATTTGAACTCCTGTGTAGAAGAATTTTCAAATGCATTTATAAATGTTAGTAAAACAAACTCACACCAGTGTCATTTTAAATATGTTTGAGTACATTTATGTTGATGGCTCAGCACCGTATGCCTATAAGTGTTGTTTGCAAAACTCCTGACTCTACATTCTCCTACTTGTGATTCAAATGAAATATACTGGGGCTAAGTTAATGTTATCTCTTTTGAGGTTCTTTAGGGTTTAAAGAGTTTAAATTCACACACAAAAAAAAGATTGAATTCAAATATATCTTATTTTACATTTGATCATTTATTTGTACTTTATTATTATAGTTGGGAATGAAGCGATTTGTGGCTGAGATTGCAATCCAGACACTTTTTTTTGTGTGTGTGTGTGTGTGTGTGTGTGTGTGCGCGCGTGTGTGTGTGTGTGTTTGTTCTACATGCGGATTCAGGCCTGATTGCACTTTGCAAATGTACAAATGAGTCTTTTCAACTTTTAACCACCTCTGCTTTTAATCAGGAGCCGTTTTTTTTCGCCTATGACTGTGTTTCTTTTCTTTGGCTAATTTGGATTGGGAAGCTTCCAGGCTATAGAGCTGGCTTTTATACCGCTCTTTTCCTTTCTGCTTCCCTTTGCATCCCATCATCTTTCTGTGGAGAGAGAGAAAGAGAGAAAAATTTGGGGGTGGGGGCTCTTTTCTGAGGCTGTGATGCCCCGCAGCGGCTTGACGGCTCTTTTATTTTGATCATCACAGCACAATGGATTCATGCCATTCTGGCAACTTTTTCACCCACGATCAGACCCAATTTACATACAGATAACAAGTTTGCAAAGAGTGTTGATGCAACTGATCAAAGTGCAACCACTGATTTTTTTTTCTCCCCTCCACTTATGAGTAGAGAGGGGTAAGGCTATCTATCAGAGTGAGAGAGAGAGAGAGAGAGAGAGAGAGAGAGAGAGAGAGAGAGAGAGAGAATGGTGCTATGGTGATATGCTGATAATAAGGTAGTGCTCGAGTGTCGTTTCTTGGCCCACAGACCTGTAACAACCTTTAGGCGGGAGAGAAAACTGTGATATCCTGCTTACACCTGGAATTAAAATGAGAACTGTATCTGCATTCTGGATTTCCGATACTGAGGAATGTATTACAGTGCTATCACACCTGGCTGTGTGTGTGTGTGTGTGTGTGTGTGTGTGTGTGTGTGTGTGTGTGTGTGTGTGTGTGTGTGTGTGTCTGTGGATGGAGACTGCCTGGCAGACATGTGATGATCAGCTTCATCACACAATTTCCACAAAACTCAAGCAAGGAAAACAACAATCATGAGATGTGAGGTCTTGGAGAGATAATGGTAGAAGTATAGACAAATAGTAAGTCAATAAGAGGTTACTTAAAGAGACCCTCAAAAGAAAACCTGCTCATACTTGAATAATGAGAGTTCGGTATATGGAAGGGAACAATTGAGCGAATCCTGGGTCATGCTGGTTGCCACTGGCAGTTGGAGTCAAGAGGGAGAGTGAAATTTGCCTGTTCTCCCTCTCTGGGTGGGTAAATGGCGCTCTCTTCCCACATCACATACTCAGTGCGATGCTGGTCGGCACAGGCATCTGTCAGCCATTGCATCAGAGCTGATGATTTCCTCTGAGCATGTTGGCTGTCCAGCAAAGACGCAAATGATGGCAGTTTGAAAAGATCAGTAGGACTCCCTTCCCACACTGAGGGATGGGAGTTGGGGCAAGGCTAAAATATCACTGAGAGGACACAATGAGTGGACAGTAGCACTGTAACATCTGGAAAGATTACAATGTTTTTGTTGCAGTGCTAAAACTATGCTACAGTATTTACTAATTACTATTGTAATATTTCAGAAATAAAATTAGCAATAATTTAATGTTCACATGCTTTAAAGTATTAAGACTTAAAATGTTTTTCTTTGTTTGTTTTGTACATTATATTCCTAGAACATTTTTGAAACATCTGAAGTAGATATTCCAAAAAAAAAATACAGTAACATTGTTTGCATTGCTTTCTGAAATATACTTAACAAATGTGGAAAAAACCCTGTTTACTTGTGAGAATAAATTAATAAATGTAATTATAAAAATATTCTAGGAACTTCCAGAAAACTGGAACATTCAAATTGAAGAACCCAAATCATGACATTTAGAACATTCACATAATGTTCTACTTACCAAAACTTTCTAGTTGGGTCAGAGCAGAAATACGAGTCATTCCAAAAGATATAATAATAATAATAATAATAATAATAATAATAATAATAATAATAATAATAATAATGGAAACATAAAAGTCCTCCGAATAGCAGAATCACTGATATGTCATATAAAAAATGAATGAACATTTCATGAATGTTGATTTGAGCATTTATGAATATCGTATGAAATGTAAGATGTTTTTAATGTGTCGTTACCATCAGTGTGGGGATCGTTCTAGACATCACCTCTTCCCCATCCCTCTGGTAGGAGAATCAGAGCCATCAAAGTCAACACAACTGCACATGCTAATAGCTTTGTCCCCAGAGCTGCAGCACTGATTAACCTCAGTGGACACTTCTAAACTGAACATCACAAACCTTACTGTGACCCATAACTCCACACAGCCCCATACTGCACTCTGCACTCTAATCGAATCTGCCAAACCTTTAAAAATGGTCAGTCTCTCTTTCTGCCCTTATGTGTGGGCAAAGTGTTCCTTCCTGACTTATTCGTGGATATGTGCTTGAAAACGGAGGACAGGACAATCCCACTGGACCCTGGGGTCTTCCTCCAGGCATAGGTGGTACGCCTCAGGGTAGCCTAGTGACCCCTGTATTTTGCCAGTAGGATGGCCACTCTGTTTCCGAACATCCTGTTCCCTCGTATGCTGTTTCACAGGGTGGAGTTACAGAGAGAATGTCAGGCAGCCCTGCGCGAGAGGAGGAAGCAGCGGCCCGTAGGATAATTCGATCAGCCGGGGGCAATGCTTTCCCACGATTCCTCTCTTTCCACCCACTCTCTCCCATTGTGCTCCCTGGCTCTTGTGCCATTATTGAAGAGTTTCGATATTGGGTGTGCTCTGAGGCATCCACACAGGCAAGAATGTAAATCTGAGAGTGTGTTTGCCCATCCATGTGACATTACTGTTTGTGGGTAGCTGTCTTTCTTCCTTTTTTCTTTTCTCTTTTTTTTGCTGTATATTTACTATTTAGTCCCAGCAGAGTGCAATTAGCTCTTGTGATGCTCTAGTCTTAATAGATTAAAGACCTGCTAGAATAGCTCAGAACAACCACAGGCTGTTATATGAGTAAAGTAAGGAAAACTGGCCACGAATCAGTCACTAAGGGGTGTAGACAAAGCTTATTTTCAGGCATAGTTTGGAGAAATTGTTCATTTACACTATTATCATTATGCAAACTCACTTTACTGAAAGGTTACACAGGATTAGGGTGACCGTATATCTTGGACATGACGTCTTTTAGGAATTAAAAAAATGTGGTCAGCCAGGATTAAAAATTTTGCCCTGATTTTAATGTCGGCATTTGCCTCTAGATTGGGTGAGCGGATTGTACAGCTTTAAAACATGTCTCATTAAGCCCCATTTTTTGACCCAAAAACTGGTCTTCATTGCTATTTTTGGAGTGAGACACAGTCAAATTTCTTTCTCAAATCAGATCTGTTGACATGACTGTTTGAACTGTTATTTGCAAGTGATCCAATTGGATTTGCATGTCCAGACATCATAAATCTATCTGTGTTACTGTGGTAACGATGAAGATGTCTACATAGTCACACTGGTGCCATACTCTTCTTAGATTCCCTCATTCTGATTTGGATGTATGTAGTACGTAGCTTTGCAACTGATGGAAAAGACGTTTTGAAATCCATTTTCAGCGTCCAGAGTGTCCAGAGTGTCCAGACTGCAACTTGTACTAAAACCTGTACTAAAAAACTAAAAAATGAGAGTACTGTGAAAAGTTCATTGTTCATAAATTTAAAATAAAAGTCAATCGTTTAATATATTAATGAAGTGTAAAGTGAAATATTTCAAGATCAGAAATAATGAAAATAATGAATTTTTGAATCAATCACTGTCAACATTCAAATAAAAAAGGCTTGAAATATGTCACTTCAGATGTAACAAATATAAAATATCACAGTTTACCTTTCATGGTATTTTTGAGATGCACTCGTTTATTTTTATTTTATGTTTTCATTTATTTTTTTATCTTTTTATTGATCTTTTTAGAGGTTTTAGAGGTGTTTAACTACGTCAGACACACAGACTGCCATGATCCTACATTCTAGGCCTTGGAGTATCACTGTCCACACTATCCGATCCACACCAGACGCTCATGTTCGAGTTTTCTTTACAAAGGTCATCCCATACAACCTCAACACAAGCCTTTAAAGGCAACTGATATAAAACGATCTAAGTATTTATACAAAGGGTTATTTCAACATTTTCTGACGTGACATGACAATGACATGGAATAAGCCTTTTTCACTGTTCATGCAAGATTGTCCAGTTATCACAACGTTCCCACAGTCTGAACCCTAATCTACAGTGGAGTGTATATAATCTATAGTATAGGCTACTTGATTGTGTGATTCAAACCGCAAACTGTGGAAACATGGACCGAAGTGTGGAAAAAATCCAGTCTTCAAGGCTGCTTTTCAGCGATGCTGCATACTTTCGCCCGTTTTTATAGCCAGCGGAATGTCATAGAGTGTCAGAAAGCACATAAGCAAGTCTGTTTGAGGTTACTTAACAACTCGACGTGGTTTGAAGCAAGCGGGTGATGATTTAGGCATGCAGTCTGCATGACGTTAATTGCCTCAAGGGGAGCGTGCTCCATAAGGCTACATTAGGCCTCATAGTTCCAGTGCTCATAACTAAAGAAGCACAGAAAACTTCACACAGTGAACACGTCTTGGTTGATTGGCTCCATTTTGGGAAAGGGGGAAAATTGTGTAAATTTGATTTTTTTTTCATGTAGTTATAGCTTTTATGCCACTTTGGGTTTGCCGCTGTTGGCTGCGCGGGCCGGGAGATCAGACTTGTTCAGAAAATGGAAGAGATTTCAGTGGACATGTGACGGGTAGCAAAGGGACACTGTCGTCGTAGTGCGCAGCTCCCTTCGTGAGTCAACGCACCCTGACAGCTTGCTCGCCGCTCCAGGACAATGTCACGTTTTTGTGTGTGTATGTATGTGTGTGTGTTTGTGTGTGTGTGAGAGAGTATGTGTGTGTGTGTGTTTTTTTTTTTTTATTATTATTTATTTATTTATTTTTTGTTTTTTTTGCCTCCTTTTTTCTTCGCCCTCTCTCTTTCCCTCTCTCTCTATTTTTCCCCACCCTCCACGACAATCGAGAACAATCCAACTCTTGAGATGGATTCGGCTGTTCTAATGTGAGGCCCCGGAGGCGAAATGTTCAAACAGATTGAAAGAAAAACATGTCAGCGCTCAGGGTTCACTGTTTGCAGTTTTTTTTTTGCCCTCGCTGTCATTCTTTTGGCCGGTGAGATAAAAGGAGAGAGGGGATGAGTGCCCTGCTCTTGGGGCAATATTGCCATCTGCTGGTGCCTGAAAGGTGCTTACAGTTATTTTGAGCACAAAGTGATTTGTTTCTGGGAACAACTGACTTCATCTGTCTGAATAGTAATATCAACAGCAAAACATGGAATGGATCAAAAGGAACTGCGGGTGTATAATAGAACCCCTGACAGGAAGCAGGGGGTCGTTCAGTTTAGGACAACTGCAGTCATGCTGCTGTAAGTATACGATATTATATACACTTGGAATGAATTTAATGAGGATATATGTAAGTGATTCCAATATAAGAGTTTATTGGGAAAACTGTACAATGGGAAGGAGGCTCTACTACACTGTTGGGCCTCTATCCTACATACAAGGTGAGATACGGTTGGGCACGGAGGCGTACAGATTCTGCATGGCATCCTGCAGCACATTTGCAGACTGATGTTCCATCTGGACCTGCAGATCCTGCACACTCGTAGGTTGCCCTCGTCCCAGCTGCGATTTTTCACCAGTGATGCCAGCTTTCACAAACTCTCTAGTGCTATGGTAACAGCCAACTGTGACTGGTGAAGAAGAACATTTTACCTCCTCATCTGTGGAGCTGCAAACAGAGTCGAGCTGAGCTGAAGTGCTGTATCAAAGCATACGTTCATATAGGTCCATCAGCGGTGGAAGACAGGGAACACCAGCATGTTTAATGGTGAGAATTGTGAGTGAAAATTGCTTTGCTTCAAGGCAAGAATTGCATCTAGAAGTCAATGCAGGTCTTTTACAGCCAATTTCTGAAAGAACAATGGAGTGGAGTGGCACACGAGGCCTTTCCAGTTCAGATCCCATGCAGGAAAGAAATGTATGGGCAGGTATTTCTTTCTATGTAATTTTAAACTATGTTTCAAACAATTGCAGAACATTAAGGAAAAACTATTTTCACCTTAAATTGTTTTTCATTCAAATATATGGAAATATATGAAAAAATGTAGATGTATATGTAAATGTATATACATGTACTGTAACTGTTTGGGAGAGCCTCAAAATCCAGCATGGCTGCACTGCATATCAACAGTAGTAACAGCAGTCGTGTTAAACAGTTTATTAACACATCCATCTATTTGTATCTCGATAACCTTTTGACCCCTGGGCCCATTTTGTGGGATGTTTTTTATTTTGATGTACTTTTAGTTACCAGCAAATAAAAAAAAAAGATTACAGGAGACACATCAACACATGTAAGATATTGTTATTTTCAGGAGATCCTAAGCTACTCAAGTTACTACTCGGTTACACCTAAATTCTGTTGAACATTTATAATCCAGAGTGTGTTTGGCCTGACAAGGGAATCATTTTAATGAGTAATTTGTAAGTTTTTACAAGGATATTTATGAAAAATACATTCTTTAAAACACTTGACGGTGATCCAAATAAAATAAAACAAACTCTAATTGTACTTTATTATTTGTGTTTGTTTAGTATGTATCATTATTGTCCCTCTTTAGGACTTTTATTCTGAAACATGAGCACTGTGTCAACAAGAAATTGAACAAACAGCCCCTCCATTCTTGTTTTCCTCAATATCTGGATCAGTGATTAGCCCCGCCCCCTCTCACTGATCAGTCAGAGTCTGTATGCAGGTTGAGCATGTACATGTGGACAGAGCAGTAAACATGCACTGGAAGCTCCTTTGGCCTTTGAAACTAGTAAACTAGTTATGATATGTGTATCATGTCTGTAGGTTATTCTGATCTTGAGTTATGAAGCCTAGAATACAGCATGGTACTGCCTGCAAAGCGAGAATCTCAGGTTCTTGGCCAAAAAAGGTACTTTTGATTGGGGGGGGGTTGAGTTTGTGTGTGTATCAGTGTGGTCTGTCCTTGTTCATACCATTGTTAGCTTGAGTCAAGGTTTATGCATGTGTTTATTTCTTTATTGTGCAGCTTACAGAGTGTGCTGAACCATTTTTCGCTTGGCCAGACCACCACCCCAGGCATCGCTCCCCCGTCAGTGACCCCCAGTGCAGCCATTATTTTCTGCATTAATGATGATGCCGCCTCTCTGCAGCAGGAGATGAGCTTTGTGTCTCGCGGCACATCAATACTGATTATGAGCAACGACAGTCTCCCCATCAGCACGTGAAACAAAAAGCCGTCAGGCTGCTCAAATCATAATGCTCTCTCCGTCTATTGATGTGATGGGGTAGATACAAGCTAAGCTCTGTTTCCAGCGGATTAGGCTACTCGCTGTGAAATGAAAAATTGTTTAGGTTTAGATACCTTGTTTTCCTTGTTCCTTGACTCTGACATTCTTTCAGACTGAGTTGGATGGATTCCATGTAGAGATTGTGGGCTGTGAACTTGGTAAAGCTTCTTATTATTAGTCTTAAATTCAGTTATAAAGTTGTTATTTTAAAGTTGAGAAAACAAATCAATCTTGCTTATTTATTTACCAAAAGACTGCTCAATACATCAGGGTCAGGGCACTGAACTGGTTCATGCTTTGGAAATCAGAGGTCTGTGCAGAACCCATTTTTTAATCCTGCTCCTGCAAGAATTGCTCCCACTTCTGTCAAAGATTGGTAGCATTTGTCCTGCTCCCACCCACAACTCGGCCTGGTCCTACCAGCAGATTTGCCTTTAGTCGATTTAGTTGTGGTGAATTCACATTTCTACAGGCTCCTGTGGGTCCCCTGGGCAGTGTCCAGTGAGCACTGATGAAGGACTGAAAGGATGGCCATCACAAACTGTGCAGCACTCTGTCTCTGACGTCAAGGTGGATGACACTGTGTTTAAACACTCCAGCAGCACTGCTGTGACTGATACCAGTACATAACCATCACATACAATGTCAGTATCATTAGAGTACAGTTGGCAACCCAAAAAATAGATGGACTACAGTCTTTGAAGTGCTCCTGTGTGATAAGCGGAGCTGATGTAATGGATATTGGGTGTAGAAACAAGGAGGTGATGTTAATAAAGTGGCCAGTTGGTGAAGTTTTGGCCAGTTTTTTTTTTCTTTAGGAACACAAGAATGTAAGGGATAAAAATTGGCTTTACTCAAAGAAAAGTGACTGATTGTAATGTGCGTGAGGACACTCAGTTGTCCACATCAAACCACAGTTTCAAAGCAGCTGAAAACATGTTGCTACCACCACCATGCTTAACAGTTACTATTTAGTTTTAAACATCTTTGTCTCATACGTCCACAGCCATATGAAACCCAGAAGGCTTTTTCTTTGTCTGAGTTCTCTTCTGCAAACTTTATTTGAGCATGAAGGTGTTGATTTTGGTGGCTTTGTTCTTTGACAGCAGCCTCTCAGTCAATGGCAAAACTTGCAGTTTCATGCTGTTTCCAGGCTTCATAACTTAGGATCAGAGTAACCTACAGACACGAAACATAGGTGATAGAAGAACATGGGTTACAGAAAATGAGAATGGAGGGGCTGTGTGTTCTCTTTCTTTGCTCATAAATTTCAAAATAAAAGTCTAATAATACTGATCCATAAATAACAAAAACAATTCAGATTATTCTGATTGTATTTAAGTACAATATCTGTAGTATTTTATTAGTCAATAATAATATAAAATATTAAAATAATCACTATTTCACTATGTAAACCAGAGGTCACTGCAGTGTCATTAATTCAATGGTCATTACTATATGTAAATCTGTAGCTATGACAAATTTGACTTGACTATAGTCTGATTATATATACACACACATGTCCAGATGTTTATGGACAGCCCTTCTAATGAATGCCTTCAGCTAGCTTAAGTTGCACCCATTGCTGACCTATTGGTATAAATATGCTATATTCTCTTGGTAGTTCTTCTCTACAGGGACTTGACAAGCTGTGTGCATTTGCACATCTGTGTCAGCAACTGGTGCAACCTAGCTGAATGCATTCATTTGAAGGGCTGTCCACAAACATTTGGACATGTAGGGTCTATGTACATCTCCGAAAACTATAGAATTGAAAGTTCTCAGTGTTTGTTGATTGACAGGAAGTTTAAACTGAAACCATTTTTATATGATAATCCTGCGACTCAAGGTCATTTACTGAATTTCTGGTATACACTACCGGAAGCAGTGACCATGAGCGCGGACAATTCAGTCGATGCTGTCCGTATTTCAGCCACTAATGCAGTATTGAGAGACTCAACTTGTGTGTATAATTTATTGAAGTGTACTTCACCCAGACTTCATGCCTGCAGTCATGTTCTTCTGTGGTGGACAGCATAATAAAGATGCTTATTTTTCACAAACCTCCTGCAGTCAGCGGACATCATGATGCCTGTAAATTACTTAGAACATAATTCCCATAAAAATATAATGTTCCATAAAAGAATGTGGAAAAAGCCTTCAATAAATAGTTCTTTCTTGAGACACAGTAGTGAGATGTGTGTGAACAGTTGTTAACCTTTAGAACCCAAGGCCAATTTCATGGGACATTTTCACGCACTTTTATTCACCAAAACATTAAAAGATTATTTACAGGAGACACATATTACAGATATTGTTATTTTCAGGTGATCCTATGGTACTCAGATTCACCTTCATTTGAGATGTAAAAATGCAGTAAAAATGATAGTTGGATAGTGACAGACTGCTCCTTCCCAAGTGCAGGACCAATAGACCTAAAAACCAGACTGTACAACTCCTCTCTGGGGGGAGGAATGGTAACAGGAGGACAGTGGATGGGAAGGAGCAGTAACCAGTAACTAGTAAGCCACAACCTGACAACACAACCAGACTGCAAATAACAGTTTAACAATTGTAATAATAATGTGCAATAGCCCCTCCTACAGGACTCATTTAGCATGCACTATTATATACATACCTGGTTCTAGACCACAATAATTGATTAGTATGGTGTTCTAGGGCCTCCCTTTGCGGCCAATACAGCGTCAGTTCGTCTTGTGAATGACATTTTTGGATACAATCCGTGTTAGCACCCGAACATCCCTTTCAGACATCGTCCTCTTGCGTCCACAGTTAATCCTGTTGGATGTGGTTGGTCCTTCTTGGTGGTGCTGACATTACCCTGGATACCGTGGCTCTTGATACATCACAAAGACTCGCTGTCTTGGTCACAGATGCGCCAGCAAGACGTGCACCAACAATTTGTCCTCTTTTGAACTCTGGTATGTCCCCCATAATGTTGTGTTCATTGCAATATTTTGAGCAAAACTGTGCTCTTACCTGCTAATTGAACCTTCACACTCTGCTCTTACTGGTTCAATTAATGAAGATTGGACACCAGGCTGCTCCAATTTAGCCATGAAACCTCCCACAATACAATGACAGCTGTTTCACTCTTTCTACTCTTTGCTGTACTGTATTGATGAGCCTGCTGGAACCTTAATTTCCATGAGGGAACCCTCCCAAGAGATCAATAAAGTTCTATCTAATCTAATCTAGTTCATCACATGACGTGTATCATGTCTATAGGTTACTCTGATCCTGAGATATGAAATTTAGAAAAATGACATAACAACCCGTATAATATGCAGATCTCGGATTGTACAAGTTAAAGTTTATAAAAGATTCTTAAACCAGTGGTGTTCAATAATTGCTAAAAATTCTTAAAAGGTCTAATCTACTTCCCCTACCACACAGAGCATCTGTTACCCTGTGTTCACACTAGCAGGCAAAGGAGCCACAAACACCCTTCCATGAAAGTGAGTAATTTGCAAAAATACAACTAACTTATGATGCATTGAAGTGACGTTCTTAACGTCTTGCTTCACCAAATTTTTTGGACCAGTTGTAGATGTGGACCACCTTCCCTAGCTTCTGCTCTCTGACATTTTATTTCATGCTGTTCCTATTCTCAACAGCATGGTGCAAGAAAGAGATGCTGATAACTGCTGTTGCTTTTTCCATGATCTTACCTGAATAGGGTCACAGTTAATCCAGATCCTACCTGGAGACATTGGGAGGAATAACCTCTGGACAGGGTATTCCATCGCAGGGTACCACACACACTCACACACTTGACCTAGGGTGAAGGTGAATTGGTGGGAGTACTGGCAAGAGGAAACGCATGATAACACAGAGAAAACACACCAAACTCCTCACAGTGACCTGAGAGGAGATCAAACCCACAACCCCAGGCCCCTGGAGCTTCACATTACCTGCACTACCTGTGGCGCCACCTTATTTTCTTTTGGCTGGAAGCCGGACCTTGTACGTGAAAGCCTGAATCATTTAAATGCCTGATTCCTTCTTAGTCCTTGTATATGACATTTTTCATCCTAATATAACACAATACATATAACATATTCGAGTCATATTCGACGGGTGGTGAATGACTTCATGAAGCCATAGAACTTGTCTTGCTTGTTTCACTGTAGAACACTGTAGAATTTCAGCTACTATGACTAAACTTTTCTTATTCCACCTCCTACTGCTCATATGATTTGACATTGACTAATCTGAGTTCTTCAGATTAACTGGAAAACTTGGGAAACTTTTTCCAGGCATTCAAATCAGCTGCTCCACAGGACACCTTGGATGATGTCCTGCGACTCTTTCACCGTTTTCCAGCTCTCCAAACTGTTGCACTTTGTTCTCGAGGATGATGTGAAGCTAAGTTAGGCCAACCTTGTCTCACAAAACTAGCTGCTGATCAGAAGAATACTAATGAAGTGAATGTTTTCAGCTTCTTTGAAGTTTGTGCTGATCGAGTGCAGGGGTTACACCCAGTTACATCACTCCTCACAACAAGGGACCGTCCGACTACCTTCAACAATTCTCACCAAATACGAAATCAACAAACTCGAGACTTCATTTACAAAGAGCTCTTGCACTTTAAAAGTATACCCACTACACCCAATATCTCAAGATGCTTTCAGCTGGTGAGATGCACACATACTTCAAAGGCCAGACTGACCACTGAAATTCACCAGTTCAGTACAGCACACATGGAAACAGACAGCCTCATAAACCACCTGTCAAAAAAAACAGACTGAGCTTTCAGTTTGACTTCATGAATCTCATTCCTGCTTCATCCTACCAGCATGAAAGGAGGAATGCAGGTCTACATTCACAAATGAAGATCCAAAAAGGGTTATTTAAGGCAAAGCCATAAAAAAATGTCTGGTTCTTTAAAGCAATAATTCTTAGACTGTGCCAATATTAATGACCATTGCTTGAACAAGACATTGTCTTACCAAAGAGATGCAAGACAGATGCAATTAGACACCCCCCTCGCAGCCTGGATTGTTGACTACCTGACCGGTAGACCACAGTATATACGCCTGCAGCACTGTGTGTCAAAAGAGTGGTTACCAACACTGGAGCCCCTCAGGGAACTGTCCTCTCCCCCTTCCTCTTCACCCTCTTTATCAAGACTTCATGACGACTTCAGCTACTGCACAAAGACTTGCCATTTATCAACAGGGGTGATGAGGACAAGAACTGGGAGATTATGAAGAACATGCTGCGAGCTGAACCGTCTGGAGCAATGTTTCAAAGACAAAGGAATTAGTGGTGGACCTGAGGAGGAACAAGACACAGATGACCCCTGTGACCATCAGGGGGGTCAGAGGGGACACTGTGGTGGACAGGTGTTTTTTTTGTTGTTTATTTTTTCAATAAATGCATCATATGTAAATGAAATATATATGTAATATGTAACCAGACAGGTAGTCTGATCTTAGTAACTCATCTAACACACTTGTGAAACTAAAGACCCAGACAAATTTCATACTATTATAAAAGTTTGTTTTCTTGTTATAAACAGGTGGGTCTTGAGACTTACAAAGCACTTTTGTAAGTCGCTCTGGATAAGGGCGTCTGCTAAATGCCACAAATGTAAATGTAAATGAGAATGAGAAGGTTGAAAACCCTGACTTGAGGGTCTCTGAACCAGTGCATTATTTTTGGCAAAGCAAGTTAGTGTGACGAGGTGGTAATTTTCCTTTCCCAATAAATACATCATTTGTAAACAGACTTATGTAATGAACATATAGAGTATAATAATCTTGAACATAAAGGTTTCATAAATAAAATAAAAATAATGTTGTTATTCTACATGGTCAATACAGTCAATTTAAAAACAGCCAAACAACAGAATTTCACTTATCAATCAAGCAGCTCAATGACCAGCTCTCAAGTCTGGACTAAGCAGGTCTTGCTGGTCAAGCTGGTAGAAAAGCTGGTCACCCACCATAATGGCCTTGCTGATCATGCTTGACTGGTTTGGCCTTGCTGGTCATACTGCTCAACCAGTTAGGTATACTGGTCTTCTGGTTTGTTCAGGTTGATCATGCAGGGCTCTCCTTGTGTAGGTCAGAAACTGATCTGGTCACCTTGTCCAGCTTGAACTGCGACCCACTTTCAAAAATATGGAGCACGTGATTAAACATCTTCAAAACCTGAGCTCTGAGCATTTAGAGGTGGTGACCCCTCAAGCAGCAGCTCCTGCAGCTGCCCCCAGGCCCACACCCCGCGCAGCGCTGACTTTAATGCCCCTAAAAGAGGAGTGTAGGCTTTAATTCTGTCTGCATGGAGCAGAACAGCTGCGTTTTGCTGCCTACTGGACCGAACCATTCCGGGAGAGGGGGGGGGGGTGCGGCGTGACCCTGTCCGTGTAAATCCGTGCTGTGAAGCCGGCGATTCCGCGAGGACACCCCGCGTCCTTTCACACCTTTTACTTCTCCGTGTTGAACATTTTAGGCCGGTCCGCCCCCGCTTTCCACAGGGAAGTCCGCGCGGCGGCGGAGTCCCCCCCCCCCCCGTAAACAGGGGAATGGTAGAGTCCGAGGCTGCGCTGTGGCTGCGCGAGCTGCTTTAAAGACGAGCCGAAAGACTTTTGACTCTAATCGTCGTTTTCCGTCGTTTTCCGGCCTTTAATGATGTCGGTCGCGTTCGCGCCGCACAGACAGCGCGCTAAGGGCGACATCACCCCCGCGGGGATTCAGAAGGTAACGTTTATGAGGCGCAGGCGGCGAAAACCGCGCCAACGTCTTTCTGCGGCGCCTATGCTATGCTAAGCTAAGTGGCTAACGGGGCTTCGCGGAGCTCCGGTATGAATATTCATCGACGGTATGAATATTCATGTGAAATGTTCGTACTGGACGTAAAGCGCCGTGAAGCGGCCGCGGACTGATCTGAGACCCGGACGGACTCCGCCTTCAGCCCGCCGCTCCGCTCGCTCTGACGGCCCCTTTGTCTGAAGTGGAGCTCGCGCAGAGGAGGGGAAAGCTCGTATCTCCTACTGGGCAGCTTTGAGCAACGATAGGTCAGGGGTGGGAGGGTGGGTCGGCCTCTAGGCCCAGGTAACGCCACGGTACTTGTTGCCCTGTGTGTATATACACACACAATCATATACACAGTCATACACACACACACACACATACACACACAGTCATACGTACATACACACACGCGTGCACACAGTCTTACATAGACACACAGTCATACATACACTTACAGACATAGTCATACATATATACACACACATACGTACATTCACACATACATATACATCCATATACACACACACACACACACACTAGAGGGTTGGGAACCATAACAATGCTGGGGGTAAGAGTGTAAACCCCTAGCTGGCTGCTCGCCCCATGTTTCTTTAGGGATCAAGCTCTTTGCTGGGATTTGATTGCATCCAGCCACTCCATCAGTAGAACCAGATCCAGTCATGTTTGTCACAGCACATGGGTTTGAGGGAATCTATAACTGCATATTAAGGAGAGACACTGCGTATATAGAAGCTATAAAAACCTGTCTGCCTTCCGTTTACATGGTTGTAGAATTCAGAGAGGCTTGAGCAGGGCTCCTCAACCTGTGGGCCCTGAACCGCCTTCAGTGGTCCCCTGGATCATCCTCAGCCTGACGGCTGACTGGGGTGGACACCACACTCCGAATAATGGGCCTGCAAGAAGAAATGATTTGGTTGGAGTGAAAGTCGAGGGATTGGCTGTGTCCAAGCTGTAAAATTGAACACATTTATATAAAGACAGCGTTGCAGAAAAGTCGCAAGACCGATCAGATGGTATCAGTTTGAGGAAACGGTTGTGAAGAGGTTGTTCTTCTTGATTTGCTACTGATGTGCTTCGTGGAGAATCAGAGTTTCCTCCAGTAAATACGACAATCGTGGCGTTCATGTGCCCTCGTCTAGAAAATGACTTGAAGGCAGCATTAACTGTTGTGGTTCGATGTAAGCTGAGAACTGGGCAGAAGGTTACAGTTACACTTTGCTGACTGTTTGTTGACTGTTTGTTTGTTTGTTTATTGTGGTCAGCTCCGAGAGAGTGTTATTAATGTGATTGAAATGTCATTCCATTCCAGCTTCTTGATGAAAACAATCAGTTGATCCAGTGCATCATGGACTTCCAAAGCAAAGGGAAAACTGCAGAATGTTCACAGTACGTTCCTCTTTTACATCTGGTACAATCGTGGTTTAATTTGTCGTTGTGGGACATGAACTGGATGTGACAGCACGGCCAGATGCTCCTCATGCTTTGGTTAATGCTTGTTAACAGGTTTTGGGTTTATAGATATTGCTCTTTGATGACTCGTGATGCATTTTTTAATGAAGTATTCTTGGACTTTCTTAAACCCCAACAGCTACCAACAGATGCTTCACAGAAACTTGGTGTACTTGGCCACAATAGCAGACTCCAATCAGAACATGCAGTCTCTTCTACCAGCTGTGAGTACCGGTTATGTCTCTCGATGTGTCTAAGGCAGGTTACGGCCTCTAACGGGGTTCTCCTAAGTTCCAGTCTGTTGGGTTCCACACTAATACAACACACAGTTAAGCTCATGATGCACACACTGGAATTAGACCTCCGCATTTGACCCATCCCCTCACACACACACACACACACACACACACACACACACACACACACACACACCACTAGTGAGTTCACACACCAGGGGGCAGTGAGCACACGTGCCCAGAGTGGTGGGCAGGCCTATCCTCAGCGACTTCCAGTCATGAGGCTGGTTTCCTAACCACATCTTCCAGCTCCTGTCCAGCTGATCAGTCTACTGATATGAGGATCTTAAAGTACAAGTCACATGTTCATCCCCTGCATATTCATTGAGTGAAGAAAGCACACAGATGTTGGTTTGTTAGAAAATACTCCTTTTACAGTTACACTACCAGTCAAAAGTTTTAGATCACCCTTATTGCAGCTCACAGGAGACAGCTCGACATCTCAGCTTATCAGAAAAGTCTATACTCTATAATCGGTGGACGAGCACACGGCACCATCACCACCGAGGACTCCGCCTTCTTCTCACCCCATTTATCTTCTGTGAGGTTATTGGCTGGTTTCAATGTAGAAATCGGAGTTCACCCGAATGCATGACAGTACGTTTATTTTATTGCAGACAAAATCAGATTTTGTTTGGTCTTCATATCATTTCTAGGTTAAATGGCTTTTATTTCTTTTTAACTGCTGTTATAAGTTGACGATCACTTTTCAGTTTGGAATAAAGCTTGTCTTGACACGACTGTTAGAATTCTATCAGCTCTTCAATCCTAATATCTTATGTGTCTCTTATTTGTTCATACGTGCTCCGGCCGTGAATTTTTCACGACATTTAACTCGAACAAACAAGCGTGATTCCGTTTACCGTGGTCTGTAATTGTCTGTGAAGTCTGCATAGACACACACTCTGCGTGTGCAATATTATGCTGAAGCGTGTGCCTCGTAAAAGCACAATTGATTGGGTTCTTCAAAGACCGATTATCAGAGTTTCTCTCTCCACAGCCACCCACCCAGAACATGCCCATGTCAGGGGGAATGAATCAGAGCGGCCCCCCTCCACAGGCCCCCCATGGCCACAGCATGCCGTCAGAGGGCCCCCCTGCTCCACACATGCAGAACCAGATGAACGGCCAGATGCCTGGTAAGTGAGCGCTGTCCCACTCTGCAGCTCTGTCTTCATCTTGCTGTCGCTTAGCAACGCTGCAGGCTCCCCTCTGGATGATCTCACTCGTTCTTTGTGCTGTGTGATGTTTTGGATGCACTGTTGCACCACCATTGTGTTGAGTTGGGTTTCATGTGTGTGTGTTAACAGTCATGGAAACGTCAAATTATATTCAAACACGTAGATGTTCATTTGAACAATATTGAGAGAGATAATTAAACAACAGAGATGTTTCTTTTTAAAGGAGTGAGTTCTTCTCACTCCTCCATACAGAATTCGTTTAGCTGTATGATGGTTGAGGGGTTTCATGCAGCCACAGCCCACATCGGATCATCCTGCAAAACCTCGGTATCACTGGGTTTCCGAGCGGCCTTGCCCTATATGGCTAAATGGATGGTGCTGTCTCCTCACATCTCCACGCACACCTAGTGCAATACCGGCCAGCATAGACATCTGTTAGATGTTGTATGAAAGCTTCAAAGCTGGGGACCTGGTGGGTTCCTCTGAGCACATTGTCTGCCCAGTAATTAATCATACAAAAGAATGACTGTGGCTGGAGTCACAGGAGCCTCGTACTGTATGTGAGGGAAGAGCATGGATGGGGTAAACTGGCCCTTCAAAACTGGGGTGAAAATGGGAGGAACAAACAGCTTGGGCTTGTATTTTAGTGTGAACTGCAGTAGGTTCACGATTCCACTACGAGGAACTGAAGCTTATACTCAGCAGCAATCTGACACACTGTTTGTGCTGCTTAGAATGTACCTGACATATTTCTACTGTCATCACAACACCGCTGTATGGTCTCTCTCCAGGACCCAATCACATGCCAATGCAGGGTCCAGGTCCTAACCAGCCTCCCAACATGCAGAGCGGATCCATGAACATTCCTCCCAGCAGCCACGGCTCCATGGGGGCATACAATCATGCCGTACCCTCATCCCAGGGCATGCCCAGCCAGGGCCAGATGAACATGAGCCAGGGCCAGCCAATGGGCAGTTATGGTCCCAGACCCAGCATGAACATGCAGCCCAACCAAGGTAGTGTAAAACGTTTTATGGACTTTTATTATTTTTTTCCAATTTTTGGATAGTTTGAAATGTTATGATGTCGAGGCTTTTTGGTTTTGACTTAGATTGTTCCTACTCCTGGTATGTGGGACATACTGGACTTTTATGTGATGACGGTACCAAATAGAACATGCTGTATAATCAAACTGAAGAACGTTATAGATTTTTGATAATAAATCTGCTTTTGTTAGATGGTTTTAATGCTTGTGGTTCCAGAATCTATGAAGCCTTTTGTCTTATACTTGATAAAACTGAATGAGAGGACATTGATTGTGAATGACCAGTTTTAATATGTATTATTTTTGTGGCCTTTAGGTCCTATGATGCACCAGCAGCCTCCTTCTCAGCAGTATAATATGCCCCCTGGTGGAGGTGGGCAACATTACCAGGGTCAGCAGAACCCAATGGGCATGATGGGGCAGGGTAACCATGTGATGGGCCAGAGGCCCATGCCTCCGTACAGGCCACCTCAGCAAGGTTTGACTTTATTTACTGTCTCTCAGCTCCAGCTACACCGCTCTGTTGAAGCTAATAACAGTATGTAGAGCTTTAGTTTTTGTTTGGTTCCACGTTACATACGTTCCCCTGAATGGCGTTTCAGTGCCAGTCTGCTGTATATGCAGTGCTGTGTAGATGGTTATGGCATCTGAGCAGATTATTAAAATCCATGTATCTGCACCGTTAGTGTTTTTGCTTCTACCAACTCCAGATCACCCTGGAACAGATGTAGGTAAACATCTTACTAACAAGAAGAATTTCTCATTCTGAAGACAGTAGTTGCGAGTCGTGTGAGCTAAAGAATAAAGTTTGCTTCCAGATTTCTCCTGGATGCCCAGGATGCCAACCTGTGGGTGTGTTCAATTCCATCACCATCACCTGGTCACCTAGTTAATCATATAAGCACGAATTTACCAAACCAGGTGCATTCTTGCATCTGAATTAAATCATAATGCAGTTATTCCTGTACTTTGTACACTTGCTTTGCAAGCCGTTTTATTTTTTAAGTGGTTAACATGATGTACACGTTGCCAGGTATATTGAAATGCCCATTCAGTATAATCTTACAGCCCTAAGCTAAATATCAGTGGTGTTTTTAGGACCTCCACAGCAGTATCCAGGCCAGGAGGACTATTATGGGGAACAGTACAGCCATGCAGGCCAGGGGGCACCTGAAGGTAAGAGGCCTCGTCATCTTTCTTTTCCTATTACCCTCCCCAACCTCCCTTAGAATCCATGTCACCTGACACTTCTCCACCTGCACCTTTCTTAACTACCTGCGGTACCTTGGCACACTCTTTTCTGGTCCATGCCCTACATTATTAAATCGCCTATGTTGCTCCATCTTGACAGCTTGCACCAGTTTTGTGTAATTTGATTGTTTTACCTTTCGAATGGGACGGCGTTTGCAGGTTAAGAGTGCTTCGCTGTACGTTTACACACTTTAGTGTGTGTCCTTTTCTCTGCAATCCTAGAGACCAATGTTCCACAAGGCTTCTTGTGTTTTCACCAGATTCAAAATCCAAAACAAGACTGTTTTGAACCAGTTATAACTCGTCATAATAATTTATCAATATTTAAAACACAAAAAAAACCTTTAGTGCATTTTAGAATAGGTTGCCTTCCTGTTCAATAGGGTCCATGTACGCCTGAGCTTATGTAGAGACATGAGGCTCATGGTCTAGAAAGAGCATAACAATGCCTCTGCCTCAAGCTATGCAGGGCTGGAGTCCTTTCAGGGTGAGGGTATTAATGTACAGCAGCTTGAGACTGCCACCTAGTGGTCATTGAGCAACTGACACCAGCAGTTGTGGATATTGCTGATATGGATTAATGACCACAACCATAGCTACACCAGCAGTTTAGGTGGTTTGATTTGCAGTTGTAAATGCATTTTAATAGAGGAAATGATGAAAGAATACAGGAGAAATGGTGGAAGCAGCAGTGATGTTGTTGTTAGTATTATTGTTCAAATATTTCAAATAAAGTCTTACAAATAAATAAATAGGTGGCATATCAAAAATTAGAAATGCTGGAAAGAGATTATATTAAAATGGGAGTCTTAAAATCAGCTGCGCTCTCTCTTGTGTAGGAAACTCCCAGTATGGTCAGCAACAGGAAGCCTACCAGCAAGGCCCTCCCCAGCCTCAGGGCTACCCAACCCAGCAGCAGTACCCAGCACAACAGGGCTACCCTGGCCAACAACAGGGTTACGGTGAGTTGTACAGACTGAGCATTTCCACGAAACCCCAAGTGCGTTTTCATGCACTCGGTAATCCGATCTTAATTTTCAGTTTGTGATTATTCAAGTGGTCTTCTAAACAGCATACTCTGGTTTTGGGTCTAGAAGTCTGAATGAGAGAGCTGGTCTTGTTCATATTCTTCTGCGGGATCATTAGCTGGTTACAAAGTAGAAATATTACCCAACTCAGAGTTACTGACAGTCTGATTTTCAGCAGGATTTAGATTATTCACATGAATTTAGTGTGTTTATATAAAATTGTGCAGCAAATCCCAGTAATGGAGCCATAATCCAGCCAGTTCAGAGTGATAAAGGTGAGTCTACATCGCTGTTAGGGTCTTTCCTGTGCTCTGCACCCAAAGAGCCAGATTGAAGATCTCTTAGACTATGGTTTGAGTAAGTTGGATGAAGCAGTATTCACTCAGGTGATGATGATGATGATGACCAGGTGACACAATGCTATATAGTGTATACAGAATGCTTTCTATATTCTCACTATAGACCAAGGTGGCTGGCTTATGCAGTGCAAGTGGGAGTGGGGACTCTTCGTCCTCATCCCTCTCCCTTTTCTTTCTTTTTCCTTCCATTCTCTAATCCTGTCAGCTCGTCTCTCCCTCTTTCTCCGGCTGAGCCGGAGGCCTCTCACATCTTAATAATGAGCTGCTGGAGAATCGCACACACATGCACACACTTGCACCACGAAGCTACGGGCACCATCTGGAAGACGCTCTCCCGAGCCCCCACAAGGTTAAGATGGTCCAGCGCACCTAATGATCCTGCGTGGGCTCGTTTTGAATGAGGAGAATCAGAGCGGGCCCAGTGTGTTCCGTAAATGGCCGAGCGCTCGGCCGGCCCACGTCAGTCTTAATGAGCCTGGGCTTTTTTAAATCAAGCTTTATGGACTCCTTGATGTCGGGCCACATTAGCAGGGCAGCATGCTCCTTGTGGGTCCGCTGCCGCAATTACATGCGGTGGAGTTCGGAGCCGGCCTTCATCCCACTACTACTCCTCTTCCTCTTGCTCATCAGAGTCGGTGTACTGATTTGCTCTGGGGCGGCGTTGCATTTGATTCCCAGATGCCATTATTTTGAACAGAAGCAAGCTTGTTTGACTTTCATGCAAACAATTAGAAAACAGCACACTGTGGTGTTTGAAGAAACCTTGGGTCTTCCGTTCGATTCCCAGAAGCCGTAGTTTGTAAGGAGGCACTGCTGTTCACTTTGCATTGTGGTTCCAAACTTTAAGTAATGAATTGGTAAATAATCTAATTTAATTAAAGTTTTCCTTATCCCAGATGTAGTTGATCAGCCAAGAGATGTTCCATTGAAGTTTGCTTCTTTATTCTTCTAGTTTTGCACTGAAGATTGGAGGCTACGGTAGCGTACAAGTCAGCTCTCATTTTAAAGAAAGTAGTTGAGCTCTGGTGAGAGAGTCTGACAGAGCTTGCATCCAAATTTCTCCTGAACCAACCAGTTCCACCACCAGCTCACCTGATATCTCAACTTGTTGGATGAGAACTATAAATAATACTAGACTCCCGTGAGGAGAGCTTTGGATGTTTTAATGAACGTGGTGATTAAAAAAAAAACTACTTGTCAGGTTTCTGTTTGTGTGTTTATTATTATTATTATTATTATTATTATTATTATTTTTATTATTATTATTATTATTAGTATTATTATAAATACACACCTGAAGTGGTAGTAACTTCATGCTCCTGTAGATGGAGTTGCACAAGGATGGTTAGGCTGTTGATATCTGTTATAGATGCAGGATGTAGGACAGGATTCATAGATATTGAAGTGGTGTCACAGTGCAGTAAATGTCTCGTTCAGTGTGTGGACAGTAATGTAACAGTTGTGTGAATAAAGTAGCTACATTTACAGGTGTATTTAAGAATGCGATCATACTGGTCTACCAGCAGTGGCCAAAATCCCGTTCTACAGGAAATCCTCATCAAAACTCTGTCTGAAAGATGTAAATGACACTCGAGGACTGTTGTACGGCTTCCGGGCAAGAACTGCTTCTAGAAATTGACAAACGTCCAATAAAAACACTGAGAAGTTTGCTACTATATGGCCCTGTACAATCGTACGCTTTGATACTCCCGCAAATCCAGCTTCTTTCTTCACAGTATGGTAAAATGGAACGATTGCATTTGGACATGTCAAAGGCCATTTTCCACCTCAGACGTAACATTCGCCGCACTGAACTTTTCATCTCAGTCTATAAATCCTGTGGCACACCCTGCAGGTATTTACAGCCTGATTTCAAGCCTGTGTTTTAAATGGATAGTGCCGTTTCTCAGGCTCTGTTCTCGGTTTTCTAAACACACACAGGCTGAAGTGTTGGTGATGAGTGGTGGGTTCAGGAATCTAAACTTGATTGCTCTTCTGCTTGTCGTCTAGGGCCCTCTCAAGGTGGTCCAGGACAGTACCCCAATTACCCGCCCGGCCAAGGGCAGCAGTACGCAGCCTACAGGCCACCTCAGCCTGGACCTCCGCAAGGCCAACCACAGCGCCCATATGGCTATGACCAGGTAAGGCAAGGGGCAACAGAGAGATGTTAGGGTCCTTTTAATGCATTTGCTTAGATAAGCTTTCGTAGGAAAGACGATCCTGATTTTCTGTGGTAAGTAAACTGGTCAGTTCAACCCGGTCCTTATGGAACGTGGAACCATGTCCACACTTTCATTGTGTTCCAGTTCTGAATTGGTGCATATTTCAGGAGCACATGGCCTGTTTGTAAAATACTAATATTGGTTTATTACTGGAAACAAGCTGTTCCACTTCCCAGTTAAACATTGCCAGGTAATCAAGGGCTGTCGAACAGACTGCCTGGCTCAGGTGAATTTAGAGCTGGAGCAGAATAAATGAGTGCGCTGTCAAAATAGCTCCGATGTGGACTGGGCTGAAGCAGTAGAAGTTTTTGTTTTGTTCTAGAAGGCGATGGTAAGGAGTAGTCTCCTCTTGAAAGGGTGCATGGTGATCACAGTTAGGTTTCTGTAAAAAAAAAAAAAAAAAAAAAAAAAAAAAAATTAAAAATCTTTGTGCAAAAAGCTCTTATCGCTGAGCCACGCACACATGCACAGATCTCTGTGCTTCCTGTGTTTCTCTGTGGCCCTCACTGAGAGGCCACCGTGTTCCTTTCATATCTCTATCTTTGAACATTCAGGGGCACATGAGGAAATAGCGGACCGAGTATTTCAACCCCTGACTAGATCTGTAAAGAAGCAAAGGTAATGGTTGCCATGAAGAACGCCATCGTCAAATCTAGACGTTTTGACTCCTGGACTTTATTTTCTCCCTCCCCTCCCTTCCCTCTTGTTCTGTTTTCTTCATTTTCTGATCTTTTATTTTACATTCTTTTGTAATCAGGGGTCGAAATATTTCTCAGGTCCCTTTTGTTTCCAAAGACAAGATTTCTGGGCAATACTGACTGTTTATAATTGTGATTTGTCTCGACTTATATGATCTGTGACTGTGCAAACACAGTAAAACCAGCCAGACAGCCAGACCCTGAACACTGGTGTCCAACTATTCCTTATCTGACTATTTATAGCGCTGCTAGCTTGTCCAGCCGTTTTCGACCCCTGTTTAGAAATTTCCATGTAAAATACTAAAAAGGCTGAAAGTCAATGGAAAAAAAAAAAACAAGAAGCCAAAAAACCACTTCATAATTTGACATGTGCTCGTTCTGTCTTTCTTGATCACTCGCTCTTACTCCCTCTCTCAGCATTCACATCTCTCATTCATGGCATTGCTGCCACCTACTGGTTAAATCTAGTCAACAACATGTTAAAGAGACCTGTGAGTGCTTTAACACCTGACTTAACTAACACAGTGACAGCTGGTGAAGGTCAGAATTCACTCCATAGAACATTACATACAATGGCCTGGTCTGACGTGTCTGAGTATTTGGGTGATTCTTCAATTGGGGGATTAATTTTAAGCATATAATCATTGGCTTGACATGAATAAAACCAAATCAACAAGTAAACAATTGCAGCCAAGACTGAGCTTAAATGCCTGGTGACTTAGTTTGTTCTCTAGTCTGTATACATTCATTACCTTCTCACTTTATGATGGAGTATAAGATGCACTTTAAACTCATAAATAATCTGAGGATGGTTTCTCAAAAGCTTCCTAGCTAAAGATGACTCTGAGATGGTCAAGTGAGCATCACTCAGAGCACTCTCTCTCCCTGTAAAATTGTTCTTAATGCTAAGATGCTTTTGGGAAACTGTGCCCTGCAGAGTTATACTCTTAATGACTCTGAGTTAATGTACTCTTATGTCCAGGAGGAGAATATATGGGTAAATGGTGGCAAAATGAATGAAAACCGGCACAAAGCCAAGCTTTTTTGTTTTGTTTTTTTGCCCCCACAAGTTTATTTTGGTCCCTATTGATCATTTTATTTTGTAATAATGTATTTAGGATGAATTTACCCAAATAGAAGAATCACCCATTTGTAAATTTGTTCTTCTGTCTAATGTTCTTGGATATTTTTCTGTGAAGATTGGACAGGTTTTTTTAGAGCCGAGTAAGATTTACCAAGCATGTTCAAAGCAAAACCACAAGCCAAGTTATCTTTTTAAAGCACGTCTTGCTTTTGTTCTACGTTTCAGTGAAGCTACTAAGCTTTGTTTACGGTCCTGCTCATACCAATGTCAAAGCATGTTGAAACACTCTTCCTATTTTCTCTGTTCATTAAAAGAAAGAAAAGAGGATTCTGCCAATAGCTGATGATTAAGGGGAAGAGTTGCAGCCCCTGGTCACGTCACGCCTCTTCTGTCTGGCTGTTTTCGCATACTTTGACGTTGTGTATGTGCTGCTCCTAATAAACACATGGACAGCCAGTGTGAAAGCCTCTGTGAGGAGCAGCAAGAAAGGAATTTCAAGAAAAGGAAAGAGGGAAGCTCACACTCTTCTGCCGTTCTTCTTGCTTATCCACAGGGTCAATACGGCAACTACCAGCAGTAAACGACAACCGCTATTCTTCCTGTTCGAGCGTCTCTGTGGCGCTGTCTTTCTGGACCTACGGAAGGGCTACCGCTCTTTGAGACCCCCCCCTCCCCCCTCCCAATAAATCTTCCACTCTGCATTTTTTAAGCTATGAAGATATGGATGACTCTCTTCACCTCCACACCCACATACAGATTTTAATGGTGTTATGTTCTGTGGTCACTGTTTGGTTTGTCCCCAGAAAACAGTCACTTTCACAAACTTCACTGAAATATTTATACTGTAAAATTAGCACCTGTAATTATCACATTGGTGAGAAGACGGGGCTCATGGTTCTTCAGTTTGGACTTCCTTATTCAGTCCTACAGTCTGGGTTCTGTCTCTGCAGGTCAATACGGCGAGCTTTTCAGCAGCAAAAGTGAGAAAAATGTGAAAAAAAAACAAACCATGCGCTTCTTTTAACGAGGCTTTATTAGGTTCCAGTCCTTTGCAGTCCTCTAATCTGCATTTTACCAGTTTCATCAAAAGCCATCTCGAGAGCAGCAATGCCTTAAAGACAAATCAGTGCTGCCTTACTTGCAGAACAATTTCCACGGCCAGTGGGGGGGATTTTGATCAACCCGCAGCATCGAGTCACGTTCCTTTTGCAGCGAGTTGGTAGACATCTCTTCTCACCATTTCCTGAAAGTTTGTTTAGATGAAGCAATAAAACTGCTTTTGGGGCGAGGGTGGGGGTGAAGGAGCCCAGAGAGATGATCTTGCACAGGGAATATTCTTCTTACATGTCAAGGTCAAAGTTCTGTCATTGTGTACAAATGTATTTTATGCTTTCCAGATAGAGCTTACTTTGTACTGAAGATTTGGAAACTTGGCTCTAAATATTGTACTTTTTGTTTTGCTAAATGTGTTTTTGTTTTTTTTCTTCTATATTTCCCCCCAAAATGTTGTCCCTTCTGTAGTGTAGTGTCTTGGGTTCTTACCCACCATGCTGAACCTTGATTAAACCCATCTGCTACTCCAGTGGCTTGCATGTCGATTGTCCACAGGGGGCCACTTCGTTTTAAGTGTAACGACTCGGCTGTACATTGAAATTTCCCCAAGAGTGGACAGTGAGGAGTCGCATTCAAATCGGGGTAATAGAACTGAGTTACGAAGGAATGCAGACTTGGAACGCTGCCTTGACCAGCTGTTTTTTTTTTTTTTTCTTTTCATTTTTTTCTGATAATGAAATTGGTCTTTGGCCCACGAATGTGAAGAATCTAAGACTGTAACATTGCAGAGGTTTAAATAAAAGGTTTTCCAGCATTTGCAGCTTTTTTTTCTTGATTTATTTTTCTTCGAAACTGAATTCGAGGAAATATTTTGAACTTACGTCAATATTATATCCAGAGTGCTGCTGCAAAGATGATGCTGTCAGAGTGGCCATCATAATTCGGAGAGCCATGTTGTAATAAGACCTTGGTGGACTTGGTACTACGGTCCCTGGTTCTGTAGGAGATTAGGACGGACAGACGTTAACAGTCTACACTGTAAAAAGTGGTTCATCTGTTCACCTGAAACCAATACTCATGTGGTACCATGCAAGCATTTGAACTGGGAACATTCAGCTCAATCACTTTGAACGAACCATTATTTAATTCAAGGCATTTGAGTTGAATAAACTGGGTTCATTTGCATTGTAGTGTGTAATTCCTTTTTGCAGTGTACCCTAAATGTATTGATATACTTATTGTGTATATATCTCATCACTGTAACGCAAAAGACGCAAAAATGTTCACGTCTTGATATTGAATCTGGCAGTTTTGTTTGTGTCTTTTGTTTTTCTTTTATCATGTCTTAGTTTCGTGATGAGTGGACCAATAGAAACGCTCCAAAATGATTTGCAGTGAAATCTTTCACCGTTGACTTCCATTCAAAGTCATTTTTTTTCCCCCTAAAATCATCATTCTAGAGAAAGGAAGTTTTTGCGTGTCAGCGATGATCTATACGATGTGAAAAGTGTGAATTTGGGGAACATTCCTTCATTTGAGGTTCCTCACATAAAGCTACAACCAGTATGTTTTTACGACATCTTTAGAGAACTTCAGTTTCTGACCGAACACTTCAGAGTGGTCATCAGTAAGCGTTGCTATACTTTGATATTCCTTTCCTTGGATGTAGTTCATATCAGTTGGTTGAAACTATTGTTAAACTCTTCTATCCCACAATCATGCCTTTTTATTTTTCTAAGGTTTTAAATCAGGTACTGATTGTAGCTTTTATTTTAAAATGTATATAAACTTATGATGTGTATTTCAGAGCATGTACAATTAAAAAGTAAGTCTAAAGCCAGCACAGTTACCTTCACCTGTAGTTAGTTTTTCTCCCTCCCTTCGCTTTTTTTTCCCCCCCCTCAGAGGGGAGGGAGGTGGTGGGGTTCCAGCTCAGAATGTATGAGGACATTAGTGCTGTTGAGAAACATTCATTTGGTGCTCTTGTATCATGATGCAACTGAAAGGTGCCATGTGTGTATCTGTTTTTGCGACAATGTAAAGTTGTACATCGTTGTAATTGAACAAAACAGCTGAATAAATTATTGTCATTTGGGTTTTATTTTCATAGCTCTCTCATTTTGCTGCTTTTATCTCTTGAAAGTTCCAGATCTTTTAAAGGCTTCCGACAATAGGTTTTTGATGTGCACACAAATTTTATTTATTTATTTATTTATTTATCAGCACTTGCTGACATATATATATACACATTTATCAATGAGTGTTTACAGGGGCTCAATAATCAGATCTTTGTCTGGTTCATTGATGATGTAAACAGCATACTTCAAATTCTTAGATCGGAAAATCGGAGGGAACGTTTTGTCTCAGGAATCCGATTTCTCTGCTCTTGATATTGTTTTTTTTTTTTTTTTTTTTTTTTCACGTACTAGCTTACTTCAGCTGTGTCTGATCAAGGTCCGAGCACGCAGCTTGAACCAGCAGGGACTCGTTCCACCTTTATTCAGGTTTTTTCTGTGAGATTTTGGGCTGGTTGGACAGTAGAAGTCTTAATATGACATGTAAACATGTAAAGCCAGAGTTTTCACGTGATCTAATTACCCAAGTACATGTAATTGTTTATTGGATAACTGACAATTCAGATTTTCTGCATTTATTGGATTTTCGAGTGCATGTAACCACTCACTGTTAACCATGAAAATGGTCCAAGTTCCCACTTAGTAACCATTTATCTATTTTTTGCAGCTCTGTGGCCTTACATACTTGACATACTCATACTCAGTCCTGTACTGAACATTACAGAACACAAGTCCAAAGTCTTTTGTGCTGGAGTCGCAACACTCAGTTGTCCGTTCAGGCTGTTTAGTGTCAAGTTAAGAAAACAAATTGAGGGACATATATTTTTGACACTATGTCTCACGATCATCCATAAAGTTACATAAACAAAATGTAAGCTTCAGTTTAACTGCGACTATCACTCATTGCTTCAACACTAGGTTGACCATATGTTTTCGTTTTCTTGGAAATGTATTTTTGGGAATGAGAGAAATGCGTCCAGCAGTCTCCGCTCATTCTGTCTGCAGATTTTTACAGCTTTAAACATTCTGTTTAAGATCCACCTTCTCACTGCCGCTACTGGTCTGCATGCACTTGCAGCTACATCAATCATTGGTCAAACTGCTTCCCACCATATCTGACTGACCACAGGCAAAATGTGCATGAATGCAAATATCTGATTTAATGTTTACAGTTCTGCCACTGTTTTAGAACTTAGACCTTGTGGAAATCCCCCAGCCACAACATTGTAACCAGGATGGACACCTGTTTTCCCCCAATGTCCTCTTTTTTGAAAACCAAAATATGGTCACCCTATATGATGCAAAATTAAAAGAAGCAAACCACAGACAGCAAACACATCTTGGCTGACTAACCATGTTTTCCTGGCATATAAAGGACTAGATAATCAGCCAAACAATCAGTAATGGCTCTTTTAAGCTGCCATGGTTCTGTCTAAGTCTATATCCTTAACACATAAATCATTTTTAATGGTCAAGTATTGAAAAATCATAAATATTCTGAATTCATATTTCTAATCTCACGACTAGAGCATTACTATTCATTGGCCTTCCCATCAGTAATATTTGCAATTATATAGCCCTTGCAGCTCTTTCTGATTCTGATTAAGGCGGTAGGGCTGATTTCCTGAACAGGGATAATGCTTAGTCATGTACTTTATGCTTTCCTTTAAAAAAATCACTTCAAACCATTTATAGTCCAGGAATGGGCTTAAGGTGCTGCTGTTTTCCAGTAATTCACGTAGGACATCGTCATCTTGTAATGTGGGAAAAGGAAAGTTTGCAACGAATCAAAGTCCAACCTAGAAAGCTCAGTAAGCAGCTGTATCATGTGTGTAATTCCAGAGTCATGTAGAAAGTTGTGTAGTGTGGAAAAGCGCTACAGCAGGCAATAATTGCTACATGAGTGATTTACACAGTCAACATGAATGAAAAAAGGTGTTGAGGGGGTTTGTGCTTGTGTGTGTGTAAATATCTACACACACACACACACCCTTCAATGGCCATTCAGAATTGTTTACCTCTTTTCAGTGCAAAATGCTTGGCCTGTGAAAAGATCCGTGTAAAATAGTGACTAGGGAATGGCCAACATAATAGTAGTTGTTAAAATGATGAAACTGGGGTAATGGCACACAAATATCACGGTTTAGTTCACAGTGCTGTTCGGGCCTTGTGGTTTCAGCATGTGTTTAGTACAAGAAGAAAAACAAATGCATAAAACTAACCACGGGTTCAATTATTTGAACAGTGTTGAAAGTTACAGTTTGTTCTACCTATTGTCGTAGTGTCCCCACCGAGGTAGTGAGTATGGTCCGTAGTTTGTACCCATGCACCCCATCTTCAGCCTCTGGACATCACACATGCAAAATGCCAGACTGTCAAACACTTGTCACTGCAAACAGAACAGTGAGAGATAAAGAATAAAGCGAGATCCAAAAGCATACTTTTGAGAAGGACCGCTAATGATGGTCATTCTCTATCAAAACGGAGACAGAAAGGGGTGGGCGAGACATCCAGACTGTAGTTGCCATTGTGATCCTCCTAAATCCAGTACAATTCCCACAACTCCATTGCCACGTGTGTACATTATGGAAGGCATTATCTCCCACAGTGGACAGTGCGGTGGTTGCTCACTGATGCTTAAGAACTGTGACCTGCGACACCTGACCAGAAATATCTGTGTGAGCAGACCAGCATCGGGCAAAAATCACATCCGCATTCAACGCAGGAGCCCCACACAAGTTTTCCACAGCTCAGTGCAGCGTTCTTTAGCTTCCGTGGAAAATGGAAACAGAAGACCCAACAGGGTGGCTGTTAACACCTCACCTGGGCTCAGGAGGTTGCTAAATGGACCCTAGAGGACTGGCAATATGTGAGGTGATCTGATGAGTTATGGTAACAAATGTTTTGAGTTGATGGTAGGGATGAAGCCAGGGGTCCCTGCTCTCAACAAGGAACTGTGCTGGGTTGGTGGTAGTTCCTTACTGGTGTGGGGTGTATTCATATGGCATTGGTCCATTTGAACATAATTGAGTAATGCCTGCTATGTTGCTGTTCTTGGTGACCATTTGCAGCCCATCATGGACTTCATGTACCCCCACAATGACGGGATATTTCAGCGAGTGAGTCCGTCCAGACGTCTACCATCTGCTTGTGAAATCGATGCCACGTCAAGTTGCTACACTTTGCCAGACAAGTAGGGGTCCTACATGATACTAATTCCTGTCTCGTTGGCATTGTAGTGTATATCTTGCTCAGCTCTGCAGATTAAGCACTCCTTTTAACACGATTGTAGTGGTAGGCAGCTTGTGGCATGCATCAAAGGTGGTCATCTATAAAGACACACTGCTAGCATGAATGCTTTGGAACGGGGAAATTCATTTTGTGACGTTCGTCAATCTCAGTACGTAACTACAGGCTATTGTTACACTCCCAGGTAAAATTTGAACATTCACGATGCAGGGCATGATTTCCTAAATTCCTGTAATAAAATCAGGGTGAGAGCAGAGACGTACTGTACACGCATCATACAAAACCACCAAACCTGCTCTTACCGCAGTTCTGCTACATCTGGCAGAGGGCAGAAATGTCACAGTTCTCGCTGTGGTTACCCTGTCAGGTTTAATAGAGAAATGAGGCGTTAGCGGTGTTGAAAGTGAGGCTGATGAGGCTGACCCTCCCTCCGTGCGCTCCTCTAATGTGTCCAGCTGCAGCACCACAGCACAGGGACGTGTTCACACCTCTCCTCCTCTCTCCAGCCTGACGACGGCTCTACCTGTCACATCAGAAGGGGGAGATACAGATGGCACGCCAGATGTGTGGTCAGGCTGTGAAAGTCTGTGTGTACGTGTGTGTGTTCAGGGGTTAGGGATGGTTAGGACGTTGTGTTGAGGGAGTGCTGGTGTGGCGGTTTGTACAGAAATGAAGCAAATGCACTTGAATTTGTTTGAGGAGGATGCGTTTGGATAGACCAAGTTTCATACCTGCTCAGGTTGGTCTGAGCCAAAAATAGGTGTGAAACGACCACGGTCAAGACCAAAGGAGCACAATTTGGGGGTTTTGATCCACATTAAATACAAGCTGTGGACCAAGTTTGGAGAAGTTGAAAATGCAGAAATATAAGAAGTTGATCAAAGGCAGTGGGACTCTTCTATCCATCTGTGATGATATAATTGGAGCCCATTCAGCTCTTTCTTGTGGTGAAGTTCTGTGCTGGAAGTTGGTGCTGCTGGTAGTACTGCCGTCCTACCATCAGTGTAGTGAAACCGAAACCTCTTACAAACCAGGCCCCACCTTTCCATTTGCAAGCCGTTTGTGCGACCTGCAGAGGGGTTCCTCCTGCAATCCTTTTCTTTCATTGGTGGCAGGGAGGGGACTCCACGCAATCCGTTGATTAGAGCCCTTTTAATGCAGTTTCAGAAATGGCAGTTAGCCAGACTCTAGGAGGAGGGTGAAGACAAGCACATGCCTCTTCTATGTGAAGTCAGTCTTTTCAGACATTGTATTGCATTGCTGGGCAGCCAACACACTTGTGCATCTCCCATCAGCGATACAATGTAACCAACATCAGGAGAGAAGGCCATGTACTGACCCACAGAGAGCTGCAGTCCTCAGATCATAGTGCAAGCGCATCAGAGCCACGTGGAGCCTTCAGACCCCCATCTTTTCATTTTCATACACTGAATTCCACTGAAAGCTCCTGTAACTTCTGTAGCATCATTCAGTCAAACGGTCAAACCAGGCTCAATATCTCAAAACTGCTCAGAATACAGATAGAACCTTATAGTTCCAAGGGGACGACAAGCTTTTTGTAATAATTTGATAATTGAATTCTGATTTTCATGAGCTATAAGCCAAACTGATCAACAGTAAAAAAAAAAAAAAAAAAAGGATAGAAATGTTTCACTTTACCTACATAACCAATATAAAATATGACAGTTTGCTTTTTTGAATGAAATTATGAGCACAAATGCATATTTTCACTTTCATATTCTGATTTTTGGAGATGCTCTAACACGAATTGTACTCTTATGGACCGGCTGTAGGCGTTTATTACTTATTAGCTAATGTATGTGGCTGATCTCTCAGTGTGCTGAGTGACAGAATGGCTAACTCTCTAGAAAAGAAACAAACCTCTTTCACATCGGTGTTCAAACAAAACATGCGTCTGCAGTTGCTGTACAAACCCTTGCAGTATTCATCAGACGGAAAAGGTGTGTAAGCAATATGTCCCTGTGAGTGTGTGTGTGTGTGTGTGTGTGTGTGTCTGTGGCATCTCTGCACCACTCTCACTACCCTGCTGCTCCACAGCTGGCCACCCCACCCTTCCCAGCTGCCACTGGGGCTCCCCCCAGCCCAGCCTCTTGGCGGAGGCAGGCGATTGGGCCTTTGGCAGGCGGCGCACTCAGCTGCCAACCTGCAGACGCGCCGGGGTCGCACAAAGTCACTCCTACGATGGTGGTGGCGCGCGCGGAAAATGACAAAAACAGAGTGTCAACATCAAGAAGCCAATGTGAACTGGGACCGGGCGGAAGCAACATGAAGGAGAATTAAGAGGCAGCAGCAGGCCGGCTGTAGAGACGCCTCTGGGAAAACGAGCAGAGCGAGAGAGAAGCTTGTACCTGAAATATGCATTCAACTTCTGTTTGCACCTTTTTTTTTTTTTTAATTCGCGAAAGGCACGACAACAGCAGGCCTTTCCCCCACGCAGGTCTTGGCTAAAAATATCATAGAAGGCTGCGGCCGGCCTGGTGTCGTCTTGGTGGATCGTGTCATTGTCACGTTGTCTGCCATCGCTGCTGTGGGTGACAGTTTCATTTCAGAGCGTGATTATTTCATTCAATATTCTGATATATTATTATTATTATAATTCAGGGCACCTCTCAGAGCAGCACGGCAACCGCAGTGGGGAAAATGACATTGCGATCATAGCTGGGAGGAAAGATATTCTCTCTCTCTCTCTCTCTCTCTCTCTCTCTCTCTCTCTCTCTCTGTCTCTGTGACTGGAGGCCTATGGGGAGGAATAAGGGGTGGTTACAGGGGGAAATGTAGCAGCCTCCACAGTTTAATTGGAGATGTGTCACACTAAATAAATGGTGCAAAAACAAGCAGCGGCCGGAGGCTTGAGCGGAGGGCCCAGGGGAGACGGTGGGCTTTTATTGGGCTGCAGCTCCGCTGCTCCAGGGGCCGTATATGGGGTGTGGGTGGAGGGGTCCCCGACTACCTACCACTGTACTCTTGCAGCTGCCAAACAAGCACACACAACACAGCTTTATGGCGGAAAGGAGACAGGGGTGACACCACCATTAGGGCTGTTAAGACATTGGCTATTATGGCTGTAACTGACTGATGTAATGTGGAGCTCCAGAACAAAAGCACAGCTTCCACTTTACTGGGCAGCTTTTGAGTGAAGACGTGGAGAAGGATTGAACTGTAGGGCTGGATCTAATGATTATTTCTGTAGCTGAATTAAATTCATCTAATAGTTGGACCAGGAGTCCTGTCATTTCCTTTCACGGCACCTCGGCTATGCAGTGCCATAGAGGCCTCCATTGTTCCCTCCACTGTGGTCTGTCAGAATGACCATGAGCGTCAGTTTCCTAAAGGATGAGCCATGATTGAAACCATTTTAAAATGTCAATATACACCTAACAGACATGTTTAAACCACTTACAGGTGAAATTAATTACATTGATTATCTTGATTATTTCATTTTTTTTTTTGTGAAAGCAGCATAAGAATCTTTTAATGGTTTAAACTTATTTATTTATTTATTTATTTATTTCACCAACTGTTCCGATTCCTGAACCCTTTTACTAGGAGTGTATGTGCGTGTCCTGTCACAGTATTGATAATAGTGTAATTAACACGTTTTAATTACATTTTAATTAAAGCCGTTCCTGTAGCCCGAGAATAGAAGGTCTAAAGGACTTCAATAACAGTGTTTCAATAAGAGCAGAGTTTAAAGTGATCCGCGCATCTGGATCTATGGGAAAGTCATTGGTGAGTAAGGATGGAAATGAGGCTCTAAAGTGCACTTTTGGGGGCATCATAAAAAATGTAAGGCTCCGTTCACACTTGGCATTAACCTGCATCCTGGGAGGTCTGGTCATACTACCACCACCATCTTTGACTGTTGGTATGATCTTATTGTGGAATGCCGTGGAAAGCAGATCCCTTGTCTTCCATGAGGTCCGATTTCATCTCATCCACTCCCAGAACTTTATTTCAAAATGTGTGGGTCATCAAGATGTTTCATTTTATTGCAAATATCAAATGAGCCTTTATTTTCCACTGGTGTAGCTTCGGTGTCTACGTCATAGCCGTTTCCCGTCTTCCTCTTTTATTCACTTCCCTTATCTGAGTTTAGTAAAGAATGACCAGTGACTCAATCTGAACCGAGCACAAGAAGTACGGTTTTCAGGCAGTTATTATGGGATTTCTTGTCGGATGCTGCAACACCGTTTAAGGTGGATCTAAATGAGTTTGTCTGTAATATTTCTGTATGTAGGTACCGTCCAATATACGCTGTGTTCCTCACCTCCATCTCTACCCACCGCAGACCACGCTGACTCCATCTCCCCGCCCATGACCTTCTATCATTTTGTGTGAATAAACAGCGCAGTAAGCTCTTGTACCTCCATCTGCATTAACATGAAGCACAGGAGTTTTGGGGGCATGTTGGACTTCATTTTGGATTTCCTTTATTCGGGATAAATATCTGCAAATCCCAGTAGGAAATGAGAGATACCCAGTCTTTCTCTAATATGCTACAACTTCAGAAGTTGCGGAGTGCACCCAAGGCTTCAGCCTGCTTCACATTGCTGTAGAGGTTCTGTTTAAGTGAACTTTAGATTCAGCAGGGATTGCAGTGATCCAGCCCTGTTGATCCCAATTATCTCAACTAAATGTGGTTAATTGATTGAGTGCCTGAGGGGTGTGGTTACTTTTTCACACAAATTAAATGAGATGCAGAAGCCCAACGTCAACAGAAGTGTTGACTTTTTCTTTCCTCGGCACTCATCTTTACAGGGGTCCTTATTAATTTAATCAATATTCCAATTTATTAAGAATAATCCTGCTGTTCGACTGCATTGGTTGTTAGAAGAATCGATCATTGAGATGATTAATAATAACACTAACCACACAAAATAATGACCTATTTGATCATCCATTGCATTTTGACCACCTCCATTATACTCCTTGTTAATTCTATCAGTTTTCTTACCATACAGGACCCCACAGGACCACCACAGAGCAGCTGTTATGTGGATGGTGGGTCATGCTCAGCACACTGCAGTCACACTGACACGGTGGAGGTGTGTTAGTGTGTGTTGCTCTGGTACGAGTGGACCAGAAACAGCAGTGCTGCTGGAGTGTTTAAACACTGTGTCCACTCACTGTCCACTCTAAACACACCTACCGAGTGTCTCCACCTTGTAGATGTAAAGTCAGAGACAGAAGCTCGTCTGTTTCTGCACAGTTTGGGTTGGTCGTCCTCTAGTCCTTCATCGGTGCTCACAGGACGCCTTTGGCTGGACATTTGTAGTTGGTGGACTCTGAGGGGTTTAAACACTCCAGCAGCACTGCTGCGTCTGATGCACTCATACCAGAGCAACACACACTAACACACCACCACCATGTCAGTGTGACTGCAGTGCTGAGAATGACCCACCAACCACATAATAGCTGCTCTGTGGTGGTCCTGCGGGGTCCGGAGCACTGAAGATCAGGGTGAAATGATGAACTACAGACTGGAATTGTAGAAGTACAAAGTGCTCCTGTGTGGTCAGAGGAGTTGATAATGGACAGTGTGTGAAGAAGGAGGTGGTCATACTGTTCTGGCTGATCAGTGGATTTCTTAATATTAAAGCACCATTAAGCTTTGAACGTGTGAACATCAACATCACCGCTGACTTTGTTGACTAATCATTGCGGTCCTGGTTTTAGTGCCCAAATTCATTTGCATTCGTCCTCCTGCCTGAACCAGACAGCTAATCTCTCAGTAATTTCATCTGAGGCTTCGGTCTCGAAATGTAGAGCCACATGTGACAAGACATAAGCCATGCAGAGAGACTATCGATCTCACGCGCTCGTACCAACGGAGGCTTCATCACTGATATTCAGCTTGAAAAATCCATAAACACACATGCTCTCGGCCTCACACACAGATTCGTTTATCTGCCCTGGAACCATTCGCGCTCATTTATATTTTGCCACCGAGCCCTGGATTATTTCCCTTAGTAACTCAGTCCTAACCTTTCGGCAGTATTAGATCTGTGTGCTTTAATGAACACTCGTGTTTTCTGAAGCAGCTTCATATGTGTAAACACAGACATGTTCATTTCTATCGTCTCCGCTGATCACAGGTCAGTGATTCAGACTGCTGGTTGTCGGGGAGTTTAGACTTGCGGTGTGGTGTAACTCTTAGAACCGGAGAGCCGCACAGTTACATGCCAGGTTTCATATCTCAGGATCAGAGTAACCTACAGACATGATACACATATCAAAACAAGCTACAAGACTAACCATTGTGGACCCCGTGTGTCCCATCATCGTCTGTAGAATTATCAGCGAGTGCAGCTCGGAAAACAGCTAGAATTCACTCATTTCCATCTGAATTAAATCCCGGTTTAAATACCAGAGTAAACGCAGTGCATTTGAAAAGTATTCATAGTGCTTCACTTTTTGCACCTCTTGTTATGTAACAGCCTTATTCCAAAATGCATTCAGTTCATTTTCCCCTCAAACTTCTACAAACAGCACCCCACAATGATTGAGAAGCATTTACTAAAAAATAAAAAACAAACAATATAATGTACATAAGTATTCACAGCCTTTGTTCAGTACTTTCTTGAAGCACCTTTGGCAGCGATTACAGCCTCAAGTCTTTTTGAGGATGATATTACAAGCTTGCCACCTGTTTTTGGGAGGTTTCTCCCATTCTTCTTTGCAGAACCTCTCTAAGCTCCAACAGACTGGATGGGGAGCGTCGGTGCACAACATGTTCAGATATCTCCAGAGATGTTCAATCAGGTTAAATGATCAATTAGGAAAGTAAATGCTTCATGTTATGTAATAAGCAAATAGTGTGTGTGTGTGTGTGTGTGTGTGTGTGTGTGTGTGTGTGTGTGTGTGTGTGTGTGTGTGTGAGTCCATCAATAATATATATATATATATATTAAATGAATAAACCATTCAATAAATCATTATCAAATATATTGTTAAATTTGCAGTTGGACATTTTTAGATATTTTTTCTTTGTTTCTTTGTTTTTTAATTGTTGTCCGTCCTTCCGACGCTAAACCCAATGACACTAATTCCTCTCTCTGATTGAATGGTTCAAATAGAGGTAAGATTATAGTCCCTCATTCATCTCTACATATTAAAACATTTTTATTTTCAAATCATCTCTGTTTCGACCATTTTGTACAAAAGTGTTTGCAGACATTCGCTTTTAATTCAATGTGGTCATACAGAGCCCTGAAAGGGAAATTGCACGTAAATAAAAATAATTTGTCCCAACTCAGTTCGAAGTGGGTGTGAGTTAGTAAGACTTTATTTATGACAGTGTAGGGGTGTCATTTGTCTGGTTTTTCACATGGACAGTCCGGTGCCAGATGTCTGATTTAGAATGTAATTTGTCATTTTGGAAAAGATTTTCCCCATTTTTCAGAAAAACAGTTCAACAGTTCATCACAACACAGGGATCTTGTGGTCAATCAGTGGTCAAAACAGCTACCTCCATCCAACCTACATGATATGAAACTAGAGATGATTCTAATTTAGGTATTGGATTGACACCACCCCACCTCGTTCCCATTTTGACCTTTAGTTTTGCTTCCAGCATGTTAAATGTTAATATTCATCAGTAAATGATTTTGTTTATTTTTATTAAATGGTGTTAATAGGGAATGAGAGTGAAACGTACTGCCCCGCGTCCTGATTGTCCACTCATCCATAAGTTCTTTCATTTTAAATGGACCGAATATAGAAATCCAGTCTCAGTGGAGTCAGTGCTACTGTTTATCTGACTTTATTAATCATATTTCTTTTGGCACAGCAGCCAAATGACTTTGAAAAGTCCTCAAATTTGGTGTTTGAGTCGAGCATGAGCACAAAGCACCGTGATGCCCAATCCTGTGCTGTATGTAGACCACACAGATAATGTTTATGAGCTCATACATTCCGGTCTGGTGATGATTGCGATCAGGAAAAGCTCCTTTATGTGTGACAGTATAGCCTATTATATAAGTTATTTCATAAAATACTTACCTCTACTCAAGCACCGTGGAGAGATTAGAGAGTCTCAGGTGCCTGATTAAGTCAAATATAAATAAAGGCTCTGCAAAGTTCTTTACATAATTCCATAGAAAAAACACTTTCGGTTCAATAAAGGACCATTATATGTCCAAATATTTGTGGCCACCTCTTCTAATGAATGCATTCATCTAGTGTGAGTTGCACTCATTGCTGACACAGATGTGCAAAGGCACATACACGGCTTATCTAGTGCTTATCTAGCATATTTCTCTACTTATATCAACTAAATCAAACCCTCATGGCAGTGCTCCAAAATATAGTGGAAAGTGTCTCTCGACCCTGGTCCTGGAGGCACCCCTGTCCTGCAGGTCTCTGCTTTAATACACCACATTTAACTATCAGATTAAAGGATGAAAGGTCTTGTTAATGAGCTGATTATTTGAGTCAGGTGTGATGGGAGCCGGGTAAGCTCTAAAATATGCAGGGAAGGAGTGCCTCCAGGACCAGGGTTGAGAAACGCTGTTCTAGGGCATTGCTTGCAAATAACAATTTTGTTTATTGCATTATATTACAGAGAAGCAAAATGCTTACCTCACCAACTTTTGTCCACTATGTAAGTGTCACTAAAGCACAGACACGTTTGTAAGTAAATTACTGTTCAGACTGTGTAAGTACTGTCTACTTCAGCACACACAGCCAGAATAGTGGGGAAGACTGTTGACCTGACAGCCGTCGATTTTCAACACCCTCCACAAAGAGGGTCAGTCACAGAAAGTCATTTCTGGTTGTCCTCAGAGTGCTGTATCAAAGCATATCAATGGACGGTTGACTGGAAGGGGAAAATGTGGTGGGAAAAGGTGCACAAGCAAACAGGGATGATCACAGTCTTTAGAGGACTTTGAAGAACAGTCAATTCAAGAACTTGAGACACTTCAGTGCATCAATAGCCACCATGCACAGATGTCTCAAAGAAAGGGCTATGATCTGGAGCATCACCTGACTACACAGAATCCTGGGATTCTTTTGTTTGCGTTGCGTTGATTGTAAGGGGTTTATCATTTTCGTTCCATCAACCTGGGGGGTGGCCATCATATTTGTTCAGTGGTCAATATCAAGCCCCTCCTGAAGCAGGGACAGCATCAGAAGAGTAATACTCAAACTACGGAGCAACAGAACTGGACTGTTGCTCAGAGCTCCAACGTCGTCTTCTCAGATGAAAGTAAATTTTGCATTTGATGTAGAGATCATGAGTCCTAGAGTCTCAACTGAAGCTCCTAGAGTCTGGAGGACGAGTGGAGAGGCAAACAACCCAAGGTGTCTGAAGATTGCAGTCGGTAATGGTTTAGGGGGGCATGTCATCTGCTGGTGTTCATCCACTGTTTTTATTAAGTCCAGAGTCAATGCAAGGACTACCAGGAGATTTTAGAGAATTCCATGCTTGGATCATGGATCTTGCCAATATCACAGTTGTTACTGAAGTAAAATAGTGATACCATCTCTAGTGGTAGAGATGGTTTTGGCAGATCTTGGCAAATTGCATGGCAGGCAATTGGTGCAAGACTGGGTGTGATGGATGGCAGCAAGAGTAGCACAATCCACTCTGGGTGACTGTTACATACTGTACAACAGACACAATTTTTTTTCCCGTTTTTAGGAAAACCTTTGGAAAAGCTCTGTGAAGTGACCAGAAACAGGTAGAACTGGGAGCATATTGTTCTGTGCTGGATGAAAATATATTGTTTGTCATCGAACAGTCACAAAATATTGCCATTTGAAGCTTTTCAGTTCTCAGAAAGCATCTTCATTATGAGTAATTACCTTCTGAGAGCAACGTTCCATTTTCCATGGTTGAAAGGATGCTCTAAAATGTAACTGTCTGAAAAGCCTACGTAAAACCATATGGCGGAGTCTACGTTAAATGATGTCTGCTGCACAATATTTATGATTATACCGCCGTCACTCTGATCAGAACCTAAAGCCTAGTTTTCATGATGCATCTCCCTCCCACCAAACTCTTCCTCGAAAAAATTGGTTCGAGTTGATCTTAGCTCTCATGTCGAGCATCTAATTGCTGTAATATGTGCTGCCTTCAAGTAATCTGTAAACATTCCTGTTTTCAACGGTTCTGGCACCTGCCCCTCAGCTCCAGCCCGGGACCCCCCTTACCAGCCCAGAAGGCCTCAAATAGATTGTTCCCCAGAAGATGCACGTACTCCGGCGTGGGCCCAATCAATGCAGGCCCGGTACGCACTGGGGTGTCGGTCGGCTTAAAAACCCCCTGTCTGCCGCCTCTTGCCATGTAGGCGTTTTAGGAAAATAATGCCATTGATCCAGCCAGGCATCAGGCTGAGCATGAACCTGGGCAGCAAATTAGAAAACGGCCAGTCAGGACGCCTTTCTCTGCCGTTTTCCACCAAACCACCCCCTCTGTTTCTGGAGGAGGGTGGAAGGACAGGGAATGAGGGTGGGGGGAAGCTTTCCTGCTGACCTGGATGATGACAGAAAGACCATGTGGCATCCCAGCGGTGATGAAGAAGGGGTCCTACTCTGCCCCGGGTCCATTACAGGAGCAGGATGGGGGAGCCGGTCGATCAAAGCCAGAGCAAGAGGGACAAGTGGGGTGTCTGTCCCGAACACAGTGTGACCCCACCAATACACCAAAAATCCACACTCAAACCAACAGAGCTGGACTTGTAGCTGAAAAGACAGAGATTTCTGAAGTAATGCCCTCTAATGCACTCTACTACAATGTTAGGACCCAATACACTGTACTGGGTTTGTGGTAAATGGTTCCTCATGCTCATGTTGGCCGGATGCCCATTTATAACAACCCCCCTTTTATAAAACAAAGTAAATTCAGTAAGAAGAGTTTGAAACCTTCAAGGCTTTCTAGGATTTCTACTTTTGTATTGAATTCACAGTGTTAGTAAGGTTAGGATTTTGGATGCTCAGTGGTCAGGATCCTAAATGGTCACCACCGCACCTCTTCCCTAACTCCCAAGTTCATCCCAGAAGTGTTGGATGGAGCACCATTGTTCCAGGGAACACAGATCCACTGTTCCACAGCTCAGTGCTGGAGGACTGTATACCCCTCCAGCTGTGCATGCATTTACACATCTGTGTCAGCAATGGGTTCTGCATAAAGTGGCTCAATGCATTCATGAGAAGGGGTGTCCACATATGGACATATAGCTGGCATAAAGCTGGCATCACATGCAAGGCTCACATTAAAGGAGAGTGTTCACTATGCGCATGCTGGTGTCTCCGACTGAGCCCGGAAACCGGGTGTTTTTTGACTTTGAGGCACATATGAAGAACACAACGTAACTCCAGCTGGACAGCACCGTTGCTGTTATTGTTATTGTTGTTTTTGAAGCTGGCCTTTCCTCTGCTGAAACGGAACATGTTAGCACGGTGGCCCACTTCTCCACGTCCTTGAGAGGCATATGTCAGAGCCAGGGGCTGGTGGTATGTGTGTGTGTGTGTGTGTGTGTGTGTCTGTGTGTGTGTGTGTCCTGTGGCGCGCAGCGTGTGCTCTGTGCCCGGCACTCCTCCGCACAGACGCCCGTCCCCTGCCCGCTTCTGGAGATGAGCCAAACTCTGGGGGACCGGCCGCCTCCACATAAGAAAGAGAGTGAAGAGTGTGTGTGTGTGTGTGTGTGTCTTTGTATCTATATCTACATCTATATCTGTATCTATCTATGTTTGTGTTAAAGAGCTTAAATGAGGGAAAACCAATATTGGAGTGAAAGAAAGAAAGGAGCAAAAAAAGGTTTGAACAACCTATTATGATTGAAACTCGGCTTGTAGCTTCATCAGTCTTACTGATTGTGAATAGAGTTGAACATTCCATTAATCATTCGATGGATTTGAGGTCACATCGCCCAGCAGTAGGAGGAGCCGATTACCCAACCCTGTCAGGACTCTCCCTCTATCACATTCCCTTCTCCTGACACTAGGACATGTGCGCATGCCTCCTCCGATACACGTGAGGCCATGTACCATGTATTTTGCCTGTTTGCCCATCATTGCTGGGCAACCACCACTGAATGAGAGTGACCGTATGATCAAATTAATAGTCTCGTATATGGATAAAGTAAATACATTTACACTATATGGCCAAAAGTACTGGGACAGCTAGCATTACTGTGAGTGAGGTGGGGAGAGAGAGCATGGCCAATTTTGCACTCAAAGACGGCAAGAAGCATGACCCAGGATTCAAACTTGCCTTCCTTGGATCGTAGTGCTGGCAAATTAGACCACGGAGCCATTCGGAGCCACGGGAACCATGTTTGACTACAACAGACCTACAACAGACTCTGCTGTGGCCATATAGTATATAGGCCCTATGGTATCATACAGATTTTAAATGATTAATTATTATATGCTGTTATATCTATATCTATATCATCGTTGCAGGTATAGATTTTCAGTGAATCTGAATATTGTGAAGATGTCAGAATGTCAATGATGAATGGTCCAGAAGAAATGTCCCAGAACACATTTACACTACACGGAGAAAAGAATTGAGACACTTGCTCATTCATTGTCTCTTTCAATATCAATGGTACAAAAAGAGTTTTGTTGGAGTAACCGTCTCTTCTGTCCAGCAAAGGCTTTCTACTAGATTGTGGAGCATTGGATTGACTGTCCAATGCAACCTGTGGTCCTACCTGGCCTACCTATGTCAACAGGACGATGCTCGTCCTCATACTGCTGCCGTCTCAAGCTCTCACCTTGAAGACACAGATACTATGCTGTTGTCAGTCTCATCTTCAGATCTATCCCTGATTGAAAATGTGTGGGATGCTATTGGACGCCCTATCAACACTCCACCCCTACCACACCATCTGCAGAACTGAATGAGAACATTCAGGTTACATGGGATGGATCATCACAGGACACCATTAGGAACCTCTACAACTCCATGCAGAGATGTCTGGCATGTTGCGTTAAACCTGATGCCGTCCTGAGAGACATGACTTCTGTATGAGTAGATCAATAAATATTGATCAGATCAGTTTACATTTAGTCATCTGTTGCTCCTGGTAACCTTTATCTCCCTTCCAAATAGCATAGCAATCCCACACTTTCTTCTGGGTGCAGCTATTTGAGCAAGTACTGTTTAACGATGAAGTGTATGAGTGTATAAGCCTATACTAATTAATAGGATCTGTGCACTCATCATGATTCCATCTATCCTACATCACTGCCGTTGGATGAGGGATAATTAGGATCAAGTTCAACCCACTGAACCACATTCTGATTTGACCCCATTGGTATGATGAAGGTGGCACATAGAGCGCATGCAGCATATCTCATCTTTCCCTCACCCATCTCTTCTTAGCCATTGTTTCTTTGTACCCCGATGCCGCCGAGGGAGCCAAATTCCTGCCATTAGCACATCAGAGGATGCATTGTTTCTCCTCGGTGTTGTCCGTCATCCCAGCCTTGCCCTGCACATTTGCGACTCATTCAGTGGGTGGCGTTTGTGTGTTTGCTATAATTGGTATGGATATTGGCCAAGAGCAAAGATAAAGATCCATTTTAGCTACTTTTGTCCTTGAATGGTGCGAGGTGGGAATTCAGCGGCCCTTTTCCCTCCTTTATTTCCCGGCTCAGCGTGGGGAATTGGTGGGATGAGAGGCTATTCCCTAAATAGCCCATGGCAAAAGGTAGTCTGATTAGCATGCTGTCTGCCAGGCACTCCTCCAGGCCACAAGCACTAGCTATCACTTACTAACTATTTGTATTTATAGTTTGTATGTGTGTGTGTGTGTGTGTGTGTGCGTGCGTGTGTGTGTGTGTGTGTGGTTATAATTGGAATGAGCTCCAAAACCGTGTTTGCTTTTGATCGGCTGCCAGCCTCTCCGAGTGCTGCCGTGCCACAGCCCTCGCCGCTCCCAGAGGATCACGGGAAACAGCAGTGGCTCTGTTCTAGAAAGAGCCTGACAGCATCTCACTCAAGGTCGAACAATAAAACGAGAGGGTTCGTTTCAGGGCCCTGAAACGAGTCAATATAGAGGTAAAGATTAATTGGTTTATTTATTGACTTGTCTTCTTTTGTGCATCCCACAGTCGCCGGGATCCAGGCAGTGCTCGGGAATCCCGAGAGGAAAACATGATAGCCTGTTATTTCGGAAAAAAAAGGATGAAATTTTTTCTTTACAAAACAAAAGTCGTACACTTTGCACAGGTGTCCCGAAATACCTCTGCTCCAGAAATATCTTCAAAGGAACGTTGGAAGATTCTGCTGAAAAATCCAGCTCAAGCTGTTAAAAAGCTGGTCATTCAAATCAAGTCCTGTGTGTGTAAACCAGCTGCTTAAACTGGTTAAACTGGTTCAACAGCTGACCTCTTGTCCAGAATAGGATGTGTTTTCATTTGACCAAGCTGATCCTCAGTCAAGCAGGTTGACCGGTTTGGGTCAGGTTGGTCATGTTGGTAGACCAATTAAACTATCAAACTCTAATGAAAACACTGGTTAAGAGCTCAGTTGGTTAAACCAGTTCAACCAGCTTCACCAGCTTGAGCTGTCAGGTGGTTTTTGCAAAGTAAAAATGAATGCAGACAAAATAAGATTTTTAAGCATGACGGACTACAGCATGAAAATACATACACTATATGTCCAAATGTTTGTGGACACTTGAAACTCCTAAATATGTTCAGCTACTATGTTGTACACATTGCTGACACAAATGTGCAAATGCACACACAACCTCACTAGTCCCTGTAGAGAAGTCCTGCCAATAGAATATGACTCTGTGGAACAAATAAATATGATCCTTTTGACTCCACGTCTAAACCAAATTTGGGCTAGAGGAGTATAAAACCCCCAGCATTGAGCCCTGGAGTAATGGAAGTGTGTTCTCCATCCTGTAGTTTTGGGATGAGTTGGAGAATTGTGGATGAGGTGGGGTGGTGATCATCCAACATACTGACCTCAATAGTTCTCTTATCACTGAATACTATGAGGTTCTCACAGCATTGCTCCAGAATGTCCAGATAGATTTGTTCCATATTACAAATGAGGAAATGGCAATCCAAGCATACAGCTTTTAACAAATCCAAGGCTGAGAAATTATGGTGACCATATGTTCCTGGGAATCTGAAAAATGTGTGCTGCAGGGATTTCTAAATTGTGTAAAGTCTCCGCACTGATTTCACTTCCATGTTTGTTTGTACATTCAGCAGACATTCCGTCTGTGGATTTTCACAGCCATAATCAAGCCAGTTTAACCCCCCCAACCCCCCCCCCCCCCCTTCACCACCACTGTTGGTCTACATGTACATCAACATTCCTGTCAAAGTGCTTCCCACCACAGTCAACTGACCACAGCTGAAATATCTAAATGCAAATTTAACACAAGTTAGACTTTACCTGAATTTTTAGTTTATTGATGTATTTATTAATTGTTTACATTTGCATGAAAATAAACAAAGATAATAAGATAATAGTATAAATTTGATCACTCTAGGAACAAAATAGTAATTGTGGCACATACAAAAGTTTGGAAACCCAGGTGGAAAGTGTTGAAACTTAACTAACTCATAAGTTCTTAACTAGAACTGGATAAACAGATCAATCAATCAATCAATCAATCAATCAATCAATCAGAGTTTATTTCTACAGCACTTTTTACAACTGATGTTGTTACAGAGCAGCTCTACAGAAGCCAAAATAAGAAGGTGAACAACACATCAACAACGTATGAAGACAAAGGGAAAAAGGGTGACACTGGCAAGGAAACACTCCCCCAGAGCTGGAGGAAGAAACCTTGGTAGGAACCAGGCCCTCCTCCTCTGGTCAAGCTACGTATACATAGTTAGGGGAGGATTGCACTGCTAGGAAAAGTCTCCTCTTGAAACTCTTCCCCTGATTCCAGGATGGGTTGGTGGATACATGGTTAGCGGAGGATTGCTGTAAAGAGTTTTCATCAAACCTTGCGCTACTATTCAGCAACCATTTGCTCTTTTAAGCAGCTCTCGATCTGATACTTAAGAAGTCTGCAAAGACTATAAAGAGAAACAATATCAAATGACTTTAGCTCACAGTTCTCACTGTCCAGAATGTTATTAAAGCTGCATTCAGATTGCAAGCAAATCAGATAACATCTCAGATAACATCTATTGAGATGAGTGCCCACACTGTTATTTGCAAGTGATCAGATTGGATTCGCCTGTCCAGACATCACTAACATATCTGGTGCCACACTCTTCTCAGATCCCCACACTCCCACCACTCTTGTGGCCATTGTTTGTTGTGTTGCATGTGATGCAAAAGACATGATAGGCCAGAAATCAGATTTAGGTTAGCAGTCTGAACATAGCCTAAATGGCTGTTCAGGGGAACCGTGGAAGTCGAGGCAACATCTGGGTCATAAAGAAAGCATAGAAATGTTCATGTGCTGGAGAGAAGGACAAAGCAACTCCCTTCAAACTACCGCAATGACCCTGCAACAGGTTTAGCAGGAGTGTACGGTTCTACTGCTTGCACAGACATGCTGATCTCGACCCTGCGGCTGCTTAATAATTTGAATTCAACTAAGGAGCAGATTTTGACGTGTAGACAAGTCCACAAAAAACATTGCTAGGAAACAGCCTTTCTCACTACTATGTTTTGATTAGAGTGTATGTCTTCACTGAAGACCCTTTGAACAACCCTTTTTGTGCAGTGCAGCACTGATTTGACAATCACAGGAGAAATCCATGAAATCCTTCACTGTTTCTGTTCCTCCAAAAACTTTGTTTGAGCAGTGAGTATCGTTCCATGGCTGCCTCGACATCGATTGTCTAGCGTGCCGTTCATCAGCTGAGTGGGGATTTAACCTGCACTCTGAGGAACGAGGCTTAGTACCTTTCCCCCACTAGACATCACTGTACCCTCCCACACGTGGAGTGTGTGTGGAGCGGTGGAAATGAGAGATGCACTCTAATGATATCTGGCTGCCTGTGTGCTCTCCATTTCTCTTCATCAAGTGCTTGGCATTCCGCTTGCTCAGCACTTTATCGAGGGAGCTAACTCTTGGGGGAATCATAAGAGTTTGATGCTCACTCGCTGCCAAATGCCAACGGGGGCCCGGGAGGAGAGGGGAGAAAATAAAAAAAAACCCTCTCAAGAAAAGATCTCCTGAATTCCTTGGCTCAATATTTAAGTAAGCTCTCGGTGGTTAGATACCCTGCTGTTTTTAAAGGTGCATCGCACACCAAATTTCTACTATTTTAAGAGGTTCTGTACCTCGAAAGCAGTTTGGAAAGGCGCTGCAGACAATCACCAGGCCATATTAAACTGGAACATAAGCAATTGACGAATTAGCAGTCATAAAGTTCACCTCTATATTCACAGGTTCACCGAGAGTTTCTACAGAGAATAAAGCACAAAACCGTTTGCAATAGGCGTTGTTGATGGACCATCTGCCGCAGGATTTTCAAAGGACCAGTCACAAAGCTTTGCCAGGGGGCTGTCATACTTTTGATGGAAACCATCATATGTATTTGTGCCCATAATTAGTGAAGTGCAATGCTGTAGATATACCAATAAGTAGCCTATCAAGTGTGGAACTGTCAGTTCTGGTAAGTAAGAAATAATGAGAAGACAAATGAGGATTGTCCACTCATCGTCAAGTATTCAAAGAAGGAGTCGACCGATTGCAATGTTGTGTCAGTCTGTGATGGAGTCACTCTTGGTGGATACTATCAATGCTTGTTGTCATGTGTCCCATGTCCAGAAGGCCTGGTGTCATGGTGTCAGGTTAAATTTCAAACAATGTCAGATCACCTTTGGTCTTCATTACAGGCACAACATTACATTAATGAGGCCCTTCATCCAGTGGTTCTACCTTTTCTGAACACACAATCCGGTGCTCTATTCCAACAGGACGATGCTCGTCCACATACTGCTGATGTCTCAAGAGCTTGCCTTGAACACAAAGATACTATGCCGTGGTCAGTCCCATCTCCAGACCTATCCCTGATTGAAAATGTGTGGGAGGCTACTGGACACGTTATCAACACTCCACCCCTACCGCACAATCATCTGGCATTGTGTTATACCTGGCGCCATACTGAGAAACACTACATTACTGTTCATAACATTTATCTTCCATCCCAGTAGCACCGCTGACCATGCCTTCAGTTTATGATGATGTGGGAGGACACTGTAAGGGGGAGACTTTCTGGCCTGGAGTTCAGGTGACTTCTGCTTGTGGTGGGAAGCCAGTCCCCCTCTGAAAAGTAAAACCAGGAATGATAGATGACAGTGAGAACAGGGAGGAAATGAGGTGGCAGAGGGTTACATTCACTGTTCATTGCTGTAAACTCGTGAACAGGGTAGACGTGGAATTTATAGGATATTAGATTAATGGGAGGGGCTTTAGGCATGTTCTTCCTCTCAAAATCCTTTTCTAACTCCACTATGCTAATGGTCCCCAACTGTTAAATAACCGTTAAGCAGGTAGGCTCCAAGTGCAGGGGATCAAGGCACTGGAACAGTGGCCCAAGGAAGTCATACTGCTTCATCATCAGCAGTTGGCTGTATTTGTGGCAGTTCAAAAAGAGGTTGTGGCAGATTTCACATTGAAGAGGCACGTGCATGTCCTCACCCATCAAGTATCAGGAGCGATGCATATAGCGGGGGGAGTCCTAAGGATGGCATGGGTTAATTGGCATTTCTGAACTGGGAGAAAAGTGTGTAAAAGTCACCAAACAAATGCTCATGTAGTTTATGATGTCGTGCGACACACTGCTATGTATAAAAATACAATGAACTTCCATAACTTTAAAACCAATGACAGGTGAAGTGAATTACATTGATGATCTGGCACCTTTCAAGGGGTGGGATGTGCATTGTAGGCAGGGAGTGAAGAGTAAGTTCTTATAGTTGATGTGTTGGAAACATGAAAATGGACAACCATTAGAAGCATCAAAGGACACTCTGCCAAGAACCGAACTATGATAGTTGGATAACTGGATCAGATATTCTCATCAGACAGGTCTTGTTGGGTGTTCCCAGTATGTCGTGGTCAACACCAACAAAAAGGGGTCCTAAGAAGGACAACCAGTGAACCGATGCCCAAGGCTCATTGATGCTCATGGAGACGCCACCTCACAGTTTACAGGACTCACAGGAACTGCTGCAAACATCTTGGTCTCAGATACCACAGGACCTTCAGAGGTCTTGTGGAATCCATATCTTGACAGGCCAGAGCTGTTCTGGAGGCACAAGGGTAGGAAAGAGGTCTTAATGAGTGTAGTATACCATTAGTCATTTCCAGATTCTTGAAATTCTTGAACACAAACAGCAGTGTTCATGTACAACTGCTTGTCTTGATCCAAAGAGGCCTGATAGAGTCATCACCTGACAAAGACAAGGTCAGACCAACATCAGTCATGTAACAATGGCACCATAATATGCGCCATAACACCCTGGCAGCTCAGCACCAACTCACAGTGCCCAGCAGTTAAGTTTTCTGTTGTTAGCTTAATGGCATTAATAACACTGGTGCAGACTTAGTGCTCACATTAATGATGATGGAATCCTTGTTAATCTATCATCCCACACTGCAAGCCACCCTGGACGCGAGAACGCATCACTCGAGGATTACCATGATGAGCTGCTTCCACCAGGGCACAGCAAACACCTGCCAAAATATTGGCAATTAGAGGCTAATTAGTTGCGAGTGTTTTTCTGAGTAAAAGCAAAGGAGCTTTTTTTTCATGTTGCTGCTTGCTGTCTGCTGCTATATTGTTCCCCTCAGGTGATTTGCATCCTTAGAACGGAACAAGTGCCCTGGATCATCATATGCAAATGATTTATTAATTACCCTCAACATAATGGCCACATTTTAGACATCAAAGCCCACCCTGCCTCATCAGGTAGCGTCTTGGAACGAGACCTGGGCCGCAAATGCCTTGCGTGTGCACTTTCTCACACTGTTTACTGTAAGAGTAGAGAAGAAAACATGGTCCAACAACATCCGAGGTGGTATAGAGCTGTGAGAAAGTAAACGTCCCTCTCCTGATTTCTTCAATTTCTACTTATTTGTCCACAGTATATTAGATATAAAGATCATAACTTAATCGTCATCCTTCTGTTACACTCTTATAAATGCAGGTGCTACAAATGGTTCTTATAGGGTGCTTTTCCACCAATGCGGAACAGGCTCAGACAGGTGTAAGGGTGAGTGAAAAACGTATGTGCGAGTCAGTGTCTGTAGTGAAACAGATGAATAAAAAACAGGGGAGAACAAAATAAAAATAAGAAAAAAGATAAGAATATACCTATGTGTAGTATAGAGAATTTACAAATGAACTTACACTATACATACATTATACACACACACACACACACACCGGCACAGGGGTTGGACAATGAAACTGAAACACCTGGTTCTAGACCACAATAATTGATTAGTATGGTGTACTAGGGCCTCTTTTTGCAGCCAACACAGCGTAAATTCTTCTTGGGAATGACATTTTTCGGATACAAACCGGGTTAACACCCCAACATCCCTTTCAGACAGCTTCCTCTTGAGTCCACAGTTAATCCTGTTGGATGTGTTTGGTCCTTCTTGGTGGTGCTGACGTTACCCTGGATACCGTGGCTCTTGATACATCACAAAGACTTGCTGCCTTGGTCACAGTTGCTCCAGCAAGACGTGCACCAACAATTTGTCCTCTTTTGAACTCTGGTATGTCCCCCATAATGTTGTGTTCATTGCAATATTTTGAGCAAAACTGTGCTCTTACCTGCTAATTGAACCTTCAGAAGATTGGCCACCAGGCTGCTCCAATGTCGCAATGAAACCTCCCACACTACAATGACAGGTGTTTCAGTTTCATTGTCCTACCCCTGTATATCTGAACCGGCTGGTTCTGGTCCTCATGCTTCTGTACCTCCTACCACTGCACAGCTTTGAGATCAGGCAGGGGCTTGGTTGCCTTCAGTCCATTTGAACCACTTGGTGCATTTCCACCAACAAAAATAGCCTCAAGAACCTGAAAAGTTTGTTTGCAGCAGGAACCAAAGATTACTAGGTATTGAGCTCAAACCACTGTGGGTGTGTCTAGTTGTACAGGAGCAATGACAAACCATTCACCTCACACAGTGTCATCTTCTACATGTTCTTATCGTTAAAATTTGATCCACACACAGGTTTCATTTTTGGAGATAAACAAACATCTGTAACAGCACAAAAACTCACAGATAAGAACCACCATGTGCCTTCTCACTTTTGTGTACTGACATTGTGCAGCACCTTCTGTTGATGACGTATTCTGTGACATAGCCTCGGTTCCACTAATACGGATGTTATTGGTATGGTTCGCTAAAAATACCAAGGTTCTTATAAGCCTGAACGGAACCAGTTCAAGAGCCAGAGTTCTTTTTGGTTAAAAAATCTATTAGTGATTGCCATTATTGGTTCCATAAAGAACCATCCAAATATGTCCAAATGTTTATGGACACTTATTTTAATTAAAGGATTAACCACTAGGTAGATTTTTAAAACAAAATCTTCAACAGCTTCATTGTGATGTTCTACTGACCTGTAATGGGGAGCATCTTAAGCAGGGGTGTGAAACCTAATAGACGCATGTGTAACCAGTTGTTTGAAGACTGACCAATTGATTACACACGTCGAATAAGTTGTTGCTTCTAGTTGTTAAGAATGAAAACCTGCTGCCACACCAGCTCATCGTGGATATGGTCTAAAGCATTGCAGCTCCAGGTTCAGGACAGTGGATACTGTGTTGCTTTGGGCAGGTGGGCAGGATACCACTATTGAGAACTGCATAAAGATTTATGGTTCTTGAGCTTTGCAGCAGTGGAACTGTGTTCTCTGGAATTAAGGAGCTCTTTCCAGTAGTTTTGGGATGTGTTGGGGAGTTGGGGATGAGGTGAGGTGGTGATGATCCAATACCCTGGCCTCACTAATGCTCTTGTCACTGAATGCAATCAAATCCTCACAGCAATGTGAATCATAATTGCAATAAGCATCAGAAACTGCTTACTGTGTCCAATGCAGATATTTTTGATATTGTATCTTAGATCTTCCAAAGCTTACTGTCACTAAAAAAGGTCTTAGGCCATCAAATAATAGACCTTTTAAACATCTGTAAAACACCAACCAGTGTTCGGTTGATTATAGAAGCAGTTTCAGCGAGAGATTATGAATCTAATGTTTCTGTACTTTGCTTTTGGCCTCCATTAACCTGCCTGCTCAAACACACTGTAATTCCCTGGTGGCAACATCTTCTACTGAGAGCCAGCCGTGAATCCAAAGGTATTCTTTGCAAAGAGAAAAGTCTCAAGTGAGTAATTAACAGAAGCATCTCCTTTGATGGTGAGCTGATGATTTTAGTTAAACATCTCCTCTCCTTATCCAGTTTGCTTGAGCAATTATTACGAAATTGAAGGAAATTACCATATTAAATGCACTCCAACTTAAAGGGCCCAATCAGGACTCACTGTAGGCAGGCTGGTTCAAGGGCTGCAAAAATAGGCTTTCAAACTATCACACAGCTACAGCGTCACCCCCGTTTAATCCTTCAGCTCTGTTGTGTCTGTGTTACAAGGGGGAATATGCATCAAACCCTTTTCTTTTTGATTTATTTAGTGTCATTTAATAAAATTTTGCATATCAGTTTAACCCTTAGAACCCTGGGTCAGTTTAGTGGGACATTTTTGTAGTTTGATGTACATTTATTCACAAAAAAAAGAATTTTTTTATTTTTGAAAGTCACATATACAGATACTGTTATTTTCAGGAGATCCTAGTAAACTCAAAATTCTCCTCATTTTAAATGTAACAATTAAAAGAATATATAGATATTTGTATGAATTTGGCCATGTTTTAATCAAAAAATTACTTTGCTTACACTTTACATCTCAGAATACATGTTCGAAATTGATCATTCAGTGTTTATGAGCTGAAAATGGAAGAATTCTGATTAGTTATTGTAATGATTAGATTGACAAGGATATTTACATTTATAAAGTCTTCAAAATACTAGATAGTGGTCCAAATAAAATAAGAACAGCCTTTATTATTTTTGTAATTTAAGTATGTATCAGTACTTTCCTTTCTCTGGACTTTTATTCTGGAAATCTGAACACTGTGTGAGAAAAGAAAGAGATTTTCCAATATGTGGGTCAGTGATTTCATTTGCCCCGCCCCCTTTTGTTAATCAGTCAGAGTCTGTGTGCAGGTTGAGCATGTTCACGTGGTCAGAGCAGTAAACATGCACTGGAAGCTCCTTTGGCTTTTAAACTGGGATTTAATTCAGTTGGAAACGAGTGAATTTGAGCTGTTTTCAGAGCTGCATTACTTACTGATAATTCATCACACAGTGATGAGACACAAGGGTTAGATATGGTAAGTCTGTGTCTTCATGGAAGACTTCTCTGAAGATTCCTGAGATACAAAGTTTAGAATCCTGATGTGTAAATATTCACAATGTGCTGATCTCGGTTTGTAAGAGTTAATGCAAGTGAATCCTCTGGAATTACCTGAAATTTTGCACAGATTATTAATATTAATAAACTAAATATGACAGTACACAATAGATATCCCAGAAATACAGATGAACTGAAACACATTACATGAAGGAATGGTACCTAGTTCCTCCTCACCTTTACATGAACTGCCTGGTGGAGGAAAATCTACAATTTCTACATTACATTCGGGGTTAACTTACTTTTTCTAGCCTGCACTGTGGATGTTCACACAATGTGCTCAATAAAAGACAAAAACAGTGCAACAGTTTGTGGCTCATTAGTTTGGTTAGATTGTGTTCGTATATAATTGTGAATAAGGCCACATTTTATTAGTAATCAACACAGAAGTCCAGGTAATTCCAGAGATTACGGATTTTTTTTCCATTAATTAATTAATTAATTAATTAATTAATTAATCTTTCATTAATTAATTAACACCTCTGAACTGTAGCCCTATAGTCTGGTACTACCTCTGGTGTTAAAAGTAATGCATTGAATTTACTTGATATTTATTATTTTATTATTATTATTATTAATAATAATAATAATAATAATAATAATAATAATAATAATAATAATAAAGTAATAATATAAAGTAATAATTTTTAAACAATAATTTTAAATAAAATACAAAAAGACAAAATAGACTTTTAAATGACTTTTAAATTACTGCTATAAAAATGCTGATGCAGTACATTTGATTAATGTAAAAGTGACGGATTTGAATCAGCTAAATTAAATGCATTACTTTTTGGCCACGTAGTGAATGAATGTGCTCTCAAGGTGTGACTGGACCACCAAACAAAACCACTGCACTGACTTGTGATCTACATTAATAACTGATTTGGTTTTGAAAAGACAGACACACACACACACACACACACACACACACACACACACACCCCAAATCATCTCCTACATACAAGAGATTTCCTCATGCCTCATGCCGTTAGTGATGCTGTGTCCCATTTGCATGGGTGATTAAAGTGGACTAATGGCAATGTGCCCCGGTGCTTACAAGTTTAATGCTCAACCATTAATGATCAACAGCGAGCAGCACATCTACAGTTGAGGTCAGACAGATTGATTTCTTCTGAGAGCTGATGAAACACTGCATGACAAAGGAGGAGGCTGATATCCAAGTGTTAAATAATAATAACAATCATAACACCCAAACACATCTGAATCTAAATGCAGAAAGCAGTTCTAAATCACTCAGGCCTTTGTCACAGAGAAACAGCTTTAATTGCTGGTAATTAAATAATGAGCACAAGGCAATTAATTACACTATCATAGATATTGTGGCTTTGCAGAAAACACACATAGGAGCTCCAGATAACATTAACCATCGAAAGCCTGAACCATCAAATAACCTTCTGACCTATTATTTTGAGAAATTAATTAAATAACACTTTGCATGAGGGGTTGACAATATCACAATTATATTGTTTTGTGGTAAATTTGATGCATTTCATGCACAATATACTTCTCTGAACATATCCTGGATATCATCAGGGCTTAACATTTAGAACCCTAAGACAATTTTGAGGGATGTTTTTGTTGTTTGACATACTTTTATTCACAAAACATTTAACATGTATTTAACATAACAGATATTATTCAGGGGGTCCTAGGCTGCTCAAATTTGTCGTCACTGGGGGTATAAACATTATGGGAATGAATTTGACTGTTATGTTAAAAAATGTACTTGCACCTATGATTCTTTGTTCATAAAGAATTTACATCTGAGAAATCTTGGTTTTGAGTTGGAACTGCAGATGAGTTATTTGTTATGATTAGATAATATGACAAGTTTATTATATATAAGTTCTTCAAAAGACATGTGGAATAAATACATTCATGATAAAATAACAACCTGAATGTCCTTTATTATTTTTTGTTACTCATGTATGTATCAGTATTATCCCTGCCCAGAACTTTTATTATGAAATTTGAACACTGTGTGAGCAAAACAAAAAAGAGCAAACAGCCCCTCCCTTCCCATTTTATTTATAATCCAAACTGATGTTATCAGCCCCAAACCTTCTTTCTGATCAGTCAGAGTTGAGCATGTGCACGTGGACAGAGCAGTAAACATGCACTGGATTCTCCTTTGGCTTTTAGAAAATATAGAACATATTTTTTGGCTTTAAGTTATTTTCAAAATTTACTGAATGAGAAATTTTGAATAGTGCAATTTGGGTGAGATTAATTTATCATGGAGGTGGGTGGAGTAATGTCATTTTACTGCAGGACATTTGTAAATATGACTGATTCAAACAGGATAAATGACTGAGATGGGACTCAAGGACAGTAAGGGACACTAATTTCCCTTTAAATAAACTCACAGACGCCGTGGTTCTACTCACAGCACCTACTTATGAACACAAATTCATGAAAATCAGTATATTTCTCAAAGGGTCACATTGTTTACACCTGATTATATAGTCAGTGTATCACAGCTTCTAAGCACACATTTATGGAGTGATTAATTTTATTCCAGGGTCTGAAACATTTCATTCATGTGAAACAAATAATTGAACTTGATTGAAGTACAGGAAATTATTTGTTGATGCACACATTTAAATATTGAACTTCCCTGAGCTTTGGAAAAATTACTGCCATGCTTCTGGACTGAGGCATGAAACGTTAGCTGTGGTCCAGTTTATAGACTTTATATGTGGTAGGTAGGAATTACAAGTGTAATGTTTTACATTTTTATAACAGCAATTTTAAATGCTTAAATGCATTTTTATAAAAATCCATTGTCTAATGATGTTTTGTGGTATAAAAATGAGAAAATGTATGTAAATTGGTGGTTCAGCTTTTGTCTGGTGGTGCCTTTCCAGTTCAGATGCAGAGGCAGAATCAACAAAGAGCTAATTAATACTCGTTCATAGTTTTTGAGACTGAGAAAGCTTGTGGGAGCACAATGAAAAACAACGTTCTCAAAGATACATCATTCTTAACCTTTAGAAGATAATTTTGTGGGATTTAAGAATTTATAGGAGCCAGTTGCACATTCCAGATATTGTTATTTTCAGGAGATCCAAGGCTGTATGAATCTGATCATGTTTTGATAAAACATTCAGAAGGCTTCAGCAGGGGGAAGAGACGTTTCTGACAAAGCTCCCCAGCTCTGGAGTAATGTTCAGGATTCACTCTCAATCGTCACGTCTAGGCTGAAAACTCACTTGTTCAGTGTAGCTTTTAGTAGTTAATGTCACACCATAGTTACAGGCTGCAGATCCAAACTGCGATGTTGGCGCTGCTGTCTAACTCCACGCGATCAGTCAGGTTTGTGGAGGGTTTGAACGCCAACGTTTCAGGATGCTCCCATGTTTATGTTCCTTCAGGTTCTCTCCTTGTAGTTCAGCTGTTCTAGTCAGATCTGCTGGAATCACTCACCAGACGCTTAGTCCACACTAATGAACACTGTTCTCCATAAATCTAAACACTAAACTATTTATATCACGCTACCTTTCCCGAGTTAATGATGACCCACTAGCCCGTCTGACCTCAGGCTCCCCCTGTTACCCATCTGAGAAGAACCTTGAGCTCTCCAACCCTTCACACTAGCTGCCCACTTCCCAGCTACTGGACTCGGATTAGTTTCCCACCTGCCATCACTGACGATGTAGAAATTTACACAGACCCTAATTATCTGTTTCTGCTACTGTTATGACCACCATCAAGCTATTGTCAATACTCCAGTACACCTTACCATTGCAGCAGACATCCTGCGCTCTCCAGTGTCTCCTCATCAATAATGTATGAGTAGTTTGACCAGAGGAGGCCTGGTTGCTCCCAAGGTTTCTTCCTCCAGCTCCTCGCCCTCTGGCTTGCTCACCGGGGGCTTTAGAAATTTGGAAATTTACTTTCACTGACAATGTTTTGTGTTTTTTTGCCTACAATTACTAAAACACGGGACAGTATCCTTAATTCTTTGTGTCATTTATCCATATTATCCCTTCTCATAACTTTCATTCTAGAATTTGAACACTGTGTGAGCAAAAAAAGAGAGCAAACAGCCCCATCCTCATTTTCCTCCGAAAGCCAGTATCAGCATCAGCCCCGCCCCCTCTCTCTGATCAGTCAGAGTCTGTATGCAGGTTGAGCATCAGCCCCGCCCCCTCTTTCTGATCAGTCAGAGTCTACACATGGACAGAGCAGTAAACATGCACTGGAAGCTCCTTTGGCCTTTAAACTAGGATTTAATTCAGATGCAAACAAGTGAATTTCTGGGCTGAATTACACACTGATAATCCATCACAATGATTGTTATATAGTCTTATAGTTGTTATGAAATGTGTATATAATATAATGTCTGTAGGTTACTCTGATCCTGAGTTATAAAGCCTAGATAATGGCATGTAACCCACAAAGTGCAGCTCCTTAATCATGAATGGACAAAAAAAACATTTCAGTTCATTGCTGCCTTTGGTTTAGTGCTAGCATACTGCTTAAACCCCACAGGGGATCTCGCAGAAATTATTATAAAGGCTGAGGTCACGTACTTACAGTTCACTCCTGCTGCTTTATGTAATTAATGTGATTGTTATAACTATGTAATGAATAATACCCAAACAATTCTAATGTGAATTTAATGTATAGAAAAATACAACTAATGTCTCTAGACTTGTAGGGGTTAACATATGTGTGTGTGTGTGTGTGTGTGTGTGTGTGTGCTCGCTTCTCTCCAGTAGGTACAATGGTGTGTTTGAAGCAGCGCAGCGTGCATACAAACATGACAGTCAACATGGCAGTGCTTCTCCCTCAGATGCCACACGTCACCTTCTTAGATGCTTCAGTGTGTGCATGTGTGTGTGTGTGTATGTGTGTGTGTGTGTGTGTGTGTGTGTGTGTGTAATAGGTGAAGGAGCCGGCTGTATCGGGGCATGCTGTCTCGGGGGACTGCCTCGGCTACGCTGCAGTGGCTGCATGTTGTTTTACACCACGCTGTCCACATCCTTTTGGCCTAACCGGCCAGAGGACAAAGGAAACAAAGCGTCTGACACACACACACACACACACACCTACACACTCGCCTCCTTCACCTGCCTTGTCACCCCACCACAGCTGTCCTACTGTTTTCTTTCTCTGCGTGTTTTTCTGTCTTTTAATTTCTGCGCTATGGCTGGTGTGTATTTCCTCCATATTTCCTGTGGGAAATTAAAGCAGGGATTATGGATCTCTAGAGGTTTGGACTAGAGATGAGATTTGGAGCGGATGAGAAGTGCTGGAGCAGTAGGTGGGAGCGGCGGAGGTGTGCACAGTTACTCATTTGCTTAGCAGACTTTAAAGGGATCCGCCGCAACATAACCTTTAATTACTGTGTTCAAACGTCGACGAGCGCTTCTTCAGAACTGTGACGGATGGAGTTCTGCAGCTGCTCTTCACGTAGAGAACCTAACCTTGCTGAAAGGTCTACGAGAAGCTGTTTAAGCTAACGATCCAATTGACCTATCCGCTGCTGTCAAATGCTGTTTATTAGTTTAGCAGATTGTTGGTACAAAGTCTGTTTATCCTAATTCGTTTTGATTGGATGTTAGATTCCGTACATAACAGCGTTTTCCCTTTAAAATTCTACAATAGTCAACTGGCTGACGTTGTTAATAATCAGAATAAAACAGGTTGACAACGTCAAATAAGCCACCATGCTCAGCGGGACCATTCACTCACATTCAACGTCATTACAATGAATTGAAACATGTTTATCAAATGGTTCTCCCGATTAACCAGCCCAAGAGCGCCCCCTAGTACTTGCAAAGCTCCCAACATTTGGAAGGTACCAACAGCGCAAATTGTTGTGGGTGTGTGTAGTTGTACAGGAGAAGGTGACGTACCAATGGTGTCGGTGTCTTCTTATTGCTAAAGATCAGATGTTTGATCAGTTTGTGACACAAACGCTCGGAGGTTGTCTATATGTTGATGACGTGTTCTGTGAAATATCCTTGGTTCCAATAAAACTGGTGCAAATGCAGGATTGTTTGCTTAAAATACAACAAATTCAAGATTCTTATAAACCAGTTCAACCACCAGACTTCTTTTGAGACTTCTTTCTCTCTATGAGAGAAAAGTACTGGGTCTCCAGCCAACATTTATTTTTAAGAAGTAAGAGGGGAAGAACTTGCCATCTACCCATTCGGAGAGCATGGCCAGTTGTGTTCTTTTGGACTCCAGCTGTCAAGGCAGCATGACTCAGGTTTCAAACTCATGACCTTCTGGCCCTAGTATCAATGCAAAAGACTGCTGAGCCATTCTGAGCCCCTAAATATACCTGTTTTGATTTACAATTTATACTTGGTTTAAATTCTTTAAAGCAATATTATCAGCCATAACATTAAAACTACAGGTCAACATCATTGATGATCTGGTTTCAACTGAACCTGTCAAGGGGTGGGATCTACATATTAGACAGCAAGTAAACAGTCGGTTCCAGTCTGAGACACTTTGACAAGAGCCAATCTGTGATGGACAGATGCAGTGGTCAGGACCTACCAAAACGCTTTAAGGAAGATAACCACGGAACCTTTGACAGAGACATGGATGCCAAAGATTCATTGATGTGGTCCATGGAGGCTTCATCTCACAACTTACAGAACTTAAAGGATCTGCTTCTAATGAGGACAGATACAAATATTGTCCCCACTGTTCGTGATTCATCCATGCCTTTAAACCATGCACACAGTCTTCTCTCAGTGTTTTCTAAATTGGGATTTGTTTATTGTACCCATTATTACAATGGGATCCGTCTTTATAAGAGCAGAGCTGTGAATAATTATACAGTTTAAAAGCACACCATGAGCCTGGATAAACTATTGTGACTTTGTTCTAGGACAAATTTGATAACATTCTTAGGAAGATACTGTCAAATGTGGACCACAGTGCTCATTTCATCTTTCGTATTTATTCTTTTATTTTTAAAGCTTTGATAGCAATTCCAGTAATGTCCTCACCACTGCAGGACCAACACATAAATGCAGCATTATGAATTGGTAACGATTGTGATATCTGCTGTGGTGGTAAGGCAAAGCTGCCATCACTGCCCAAGGACATGTGCAGGGTTCCTCCTCTAACAAGGGACACCTGCACTGAATTAGGGTTGGAGCCAAGGCTCTTCAAAAACTGCGGCTCTCCAGCCAGTTTGCAGAGGACTTTGGAAGGAGAGGACCCTGGCCGGACAGAATGCAAACTAAAACTAGTTGGTCCATATTTGAGTTAAATCTTTGCTTTTGGTTGCACATTATGTTTACATGAGGTCTTAAAGCCTACATGCAGGAGTTGGACAACGAAACTGAAACACCTGTCATTGTAGTGTGGGAGGTTTCATGGCTAAATTGGAGCAGCCTGGTGTCCAATCTTCATTAATTGCACATTGAACCAGGAAGAGCAGAGTGTGAAGGTTCAATTAGCAGGTAAGAGCACAGTTTTGATCAAAATATTGCAATGAACACAACATTATGGGGGACATAACAGAGTTCAAAAGAGGACAAAGTGTTGGTGCACGTCTTGCTGGCGCATCTGTGACCAAGACAGCAAGTCTTTGTGATGTATCAAGAGCCACGGTATCCAGGGTAACGTCAGCACCACCAAGAAGGACCAACCACATCCAACAGGATTAACTGTGGACGCAAGAGGAAGCTGTCTGAAAGGGATGTTGGGGTGTTAACCCGGTTTGTATCCGAAAAATGTCATTCCCAAGATGAACTGACGTTGTATTGGCCGCAAAAGGAGGCCCTAGTTCACCATAATAATCAATTATTGTGGTCTAAAACCAGGTGTTTCAGTTTCATTGTCCAACCCCTGTAAGTCTGTTTGGGAGTCTATTGACTACACAGCCAACTTCAGTTCGCTCAGTTCAGATATAATACTGCTGGAGTTGAGAAGAGCGTAATCTAGGCTAAGTGCAGTCTAATGTCATTTCATTATCCTAATCAAATCAAGGCTGGGTGCAGTCTTCTGTCCGTGATTTCTTCTGTTTCACATCCTGTCCCAGGTAACAGTCTCTGATGTATGATGCAAACTTAGCCAGCAGTGAAAGAAGCTCTTATGTCTAATACTGCCCGAAGCTTTTTTTTTTCTTTAACATTGACATGGGTTTATCTGACAGATTTTCTCCATTTGATCCAGTTGTTTCTTTTCGACTTGAATCTTAACTTTGCTGCAGTTCAGAGGATGGTTCCTCTCAGGCCTTATCAACCAAAAGAACTCTGGTTCTTCAACTGGTTCTGTTTGGGCTTATAAGAACCTTTGAGGTTTTCAATGATCCAGACCATATTTATACCAGTTTTAGTAGAACCGAAGATATTTCTGGTGCTAACCAGCATCAGAAAATGGAAGTGAGAAGATCAACTTTTGACTACATCTTACTAGATGAATGGTATGTCCTTGCTCTTGTACAACTAGATACACCCATAGTGGTTCAGTGTTCCCACTGCGACCCCCATACAAATAAAACTGAAGTAAAAGGTTCACTTTGAATTCTGATGTTGAATTCTGATGTTGAATTCTGATTTGAATTCTGATGTTGAATTCTGATGTTGAATTCTGATTTGAATTCTGATGTTGAATTCTGATTTGAATTATGATTTGAATTCTGATGTTGAATTCTGATTTAAATTCTGATTTGAATTCTGATTTGAATTCTGATTTGAATTCTGATTTGAATTCTGATTTGAATTATGATGTTGAATTATGATTTGAATTATGATTTGAATTCTGATGTTGAATTCTGATTTGAATTATGATTTGAATTCTGATGTTGAATTCTGATTTGAATTCTGATTTGAATTCTGATGTTAAATTCTGATTTGAATTATGATTTGAATTATGATTGCCTAAAGAACCAACTTTGAACATCAGATTTGTGAGTGTTTTTCAAATTAAAGGTTCTATGTGTATGTATGGGCTCTTAGTAGAACCATTACATTCAGGGAAAGGTTCTTTAAACATTATAATGGTTCTTCCCTCTCATAATTAGTTAATTCAACTTACAGTTATTTTCCTGTTAACTTAATATTTCACGTTCAATTAAATAAAACATTTAAATTAAGTGATTTAATTTGTAAGTTAAAGCATATTTCCCATTTCTAGAGTGTTTGTAGACAGAACTATTTTTGCAAATTGAATTTTAAGAGTGATTTATGTGAAGGAATATGCTTATGTGAATTTTACCCAGTCTCATCAACTCTCTCTCTCTCTCTCTCTCTCTCTCTCTCTCTCTCTCTCTCGCTCGCTCTCTTTCTCTCTCTCTCTCTCACGGTTGAAGTTCTGCCATATGTCAGTCACACCAGGGATGCGATGCTATGATGTGTAAAAATGTTTATATCATGGTAACCATTAAAAAACCCATATTAAACCATTTAAAGACCCCTTAATAAGGTGGTCTTCACATAAAGGTGTGCAGATAGGAATAGTTTTCATGTTAATGATTGCAATCAGCACTGTGCCCTCAGATGTTCAGTACCTTCAAACAATGTTGATCTAGGTGTGTGTATGAGTGAGAGAGAGAGAGAGAACGAGAGAAAAGGCTGAAGGCGGGGGATACAGGATGTCGTCTGCAGGAGGAGTTTTCTTTTAGAAGCTGGGGATTGAGGAGAGAAGTAGGTCACTGTCCGGAGCTCCACAGCCTTTAGTCCCTGAGCCTCTCATGTCAGTGTGTTGACAGGAGGAATGGGGATCAGTATGGGGAGCACTCCTCTCCTCTCTCCTCCCTCCCTCTCTTCTCCCCTCCACGCCATCCTCTCTTCTCTGAAGAATACCCGGCAGTCGGCCCTTGACAAGAGACTTGCGCTAGTTTTGTGAAAGAGGTCATGTGACTTGGGAAAAAGCTCATTTTCCTGCCTCTGTGAACCGGGGACCTGAGGAAACATGGCACAGTCACATGAAGCCCATTGTTTCCTTCACTACACACCAAAGCACTGAGGACTCCAAAAGGGCCAAAAATAATAACGGGATGGTTCCACTGAAAACCAAATTTACACAGTGCCCCCTTTACCCTGAACACATAGCAAAATCCAAACTTAGCAAGTGAAATCCTCATATGTCATCTAAAGATCTAATGTTTCTCATTTTGAAACGATTAAAGGAATGTAAAGTACGATGAATTAACTTCATTTAAACACCAATCAACCATAACAGCGTGAGCATTATCCTTGTCTCTACATTCACTGTTCATTTTATACAGCAGCACTTTGTGGTTCTATAATTACAGACTGTAGTTCATCTGTTTCTCTGCAGACTTTATTCTCCTCCTTTCACCCTGATCTGCAATGATCAGGACCCCACAGGACCACCACAGAGCAGCTATTATGTGGGTGGTGGGTCATTCTCAGCACTGCAGTCACACTGACATGGTGGTGTGTTGGTGTGTGTTGCAGTCATACACGTTGATCAAACACATTGGTACAGTCCACTGAGAGCAGTCCACCAACCAGAAATGTCCAGCCGACAGCATCCTGTGGGCAGCATCCTGTGAGCCCTGATGAAGGACTAGAGGACGACCAACTCAAACTGGGCAGAAACAGACGAGCTTCTGTCTCTGACTTTAAATCCACAAGGTGGAGACACTAGGTAGGAGTGTCTAATAGAGTGGACAGTGAGTGGACACAGTGTTGAAACACCTAGTTTCTCCACCTTGTAGATGTAAAGTCAGAGACAGAAGCTAATCTGTTTCTGACCAGTTTGGTTTGGTCATCCTCGAGTCCTTCATCTGTCAGATCCACTCATACCAGTGCAACACACACTAACACACCACCACATCAGTGTCACTGCAGTGCTGAGGCTATAAAGGACAAGAGGCTAGAAATAAATATTCGGACAAGCGGCTATAAAGGCATGAACTACAGTTTTTGCAAGGTATGTGCAGCTTTGGGGAACAAAACAGTCCTGAAAAGGGCGCTACGGGCATCAAAGGAGGGACCAAAAGAATGCCAAGGTTCTAAACAACTATATCATGTGGAATGTCAAATCAGACCACCCACACCAATAAGCCATTACAATAGGACCATCTCCTTGCTTCTACACTCACTTTCCATTTTACCAGCTGTATTCACTATACAGGAGTATACTTTACTATCCTTCTTTGACCCTGATCTTCAATGGTCAGGACCACCACAGAGCAGGTATCACGTGGGAGGTGGGTCACAATGATTAATGTGTGTTGTGCTCATACAGGTGGATCATATAAGACCACAGAGTCTAATGTGTACATGATCCCTCAATCACTGCTGTTTTTTTCTGGAATATAACTAGATGCATCCAGTAGGATAAACAATATTCTGCTTTGACATTGAACACTGTCCTGCTAACAAGTAACATCTTCATTATCCTGAGCTGTAAGGATGAACTATGAAAAGGCAAAAAATCTATTGCACATTATTATAATTTGTCATGGCAAATGGTTCAATCCTGTCTCTCATCAAAAGCAGAGAGAGGCAAAAAGCACATTTTAATGATGTGCTGATAAATAAATAAGTTTTAGGTGGAACCTTGATTCAAATGGAATTTAAGATCAAAGAGGTAAATAGAAAAATCTCATATGTTTAATTTTCTTGCCGCCGAGCTCTGGTTCAGTGTTTTCCTGACTGCTGAAGTAAATAAGCACGCTGGATCATTTCTTCTAAAAGTTTTTAATGTTTGCTTTCATATTCTTCTACTGGTTTAACATCGTGTTCTACAGCACTCCCAATATGTTTTCAGATGCAGCCCCTGGTGACCTTTACTGAAGTTCTTCGGGTCAATCTGATCAAATCTTTTCAGGTAAAACACCTACTGGCACAACATGACACCCTGGAGAAGAGTCCTTACCAGACTGAACTAAGGGTTCTGTAAAGCACGATGCTGGAAATGTCAATGTCTTTGGGCTGATTTTGTTACCATGCTGTTGGTGAGCTTGTGTTTATTGAATGGATCATGAAGTCAGAAGTGGACGAAGACACATTTTGATGTAGGTTGTTGGGTAACATATCCTTCCCTGTGGCAGACAAGGGTTTGATTCTCCAACAAGACTAAACAGCACATTATAATTGTTATAAATATAATTGGCTAATAATGTGTATTGTGCCTCTAAGGCAGCTCTGACTCTGCAAGACCTCTGAAAGTGTCCTGTCAAATCTGGCAACAAGATTTTTCCTCCTGTAAGTTGTTGGCATCACTGAAGCATTGAAGGATCATGTTGCCAGTTCACAGTTTGTCCTCCCTTGGAGCTCTTTTGGTTGGTACTAATCATTGTATGCTGGTAGAACCTCACACGACCTTCCTAGATTTTTTCAGGTGTTCTATTCCAGTCAACTAGTCATCACAATTTGGCTCTTGTCAGAAAGTCTCACATTCTTAAGCTACTTTTTCTTGGGAAATTCATCACTTTCAAAGTTATTATTTCTCCGTGCAGACCTGTGGGGGTCTCATGAAGTAAAAACGTTTGTGTGATGTACGTTAGCCCAGTCTCAGTGTCACCAGTTAAAGACTGGTTGATGTGTCTGATAGTTCCCTCTAATATAGAAGAAAGACCAGTTTTATCAGAGAACACATTCCTCCTTTGTGCACAAAATGTGCCCTGCATCTCGCACGTGGTTTTGACAGCAGCTTTTGCAGATTTGTGTGGTGAGCATAGTGCAGATGCCTATCAAGAGCTGACAGTTTAAATAATCGGTGTGATTCACTTCACCTGTAAGGGGTTTTATCTCTGTGAATTAAAGCATTTTACAGCACTCTAGTTTAAAACAGTATTTACACAACATCAGACAGACTACATATACATAGAGACAGACTAGACACGTGGGACCATTAATGATAAGGAGAAGCAAAGGCAAGATGGAAACCATAACAAAACAGAGCCAAGAAAGAGCCAGTAGGGCAAGAACACCAGCTCCTTCCATCACTGAGGACCATACTTCCCAACACACATCTGTTTCCTGAGGTAATATAACTGGTCATTAGTATTCTCCTGCAAGCATGTTGAGCTGTCCAGTGCTGAATCAGAGACGATTTCAATTTTCAATCAGACGCATCATATCATTTGTGAAAACAGAAAATTTGTGAGACCTAATGGGTCTACATTTCAATCTTTCTTTTTGATTTTCCTTATTACTTTATTATCCTCCTCTCCTGGAGGTCCCGGCTTGCTGACTACTGGTGTCATACTGTCAGTGTAAATGCACTGGAACAGAATCTAAAGTTCAGGTCCTCCTTTAATTAAAGCTCAGCAAACTACACTCTACACCCCATCCTCATACAACAAACGCAGCTTTAATTAAAGTGTTTAATGACCGCTTACTGGCTGTCCTCCTCTACAGCTTGTAGTGGTGGCTCTAAGAGCCATTCTGCAAACCAGAATGTCTGCTGAGAACTTAGCTTTAGTTCTGGGTTTCGGTATGTGTGGGTATCTTCTAAGTTAAAACAGTCCAACAGTTTGTAGATACAGCCAGTGTTTCTCTGAACTCAACCTTTAGAACCAAAGACTAATTTTGCATGATATTGTCATAGTTTTACATGCTTTTATTCACCAGAATTGTTTTTTTGAAGATGAATTGAATCTTCCAGAGATTGTTTTGAGCTGAAAATTGGAGATTTTGATTTATGTCGTTTTATTTTGATTTTTCGTTTTGTAATAATTAGATTGACAAGGATATTGGTCAACAGTGGTTGAAATAAATAAACAACCTTAATGTCCTTTACTATGTTTATATTAGTCGTGTACGTTTCAGTTTTATTCCTTCTGAGCACTTTTATTCTGAAATTTGAAAACTGTGATTCTCATTTTCCTCCAAAACCCAACATCTGGGTCAGTGATGTCACCCAATCTCACTGATCAGTCAGAATCTGCATGCAGGTTGAGCGTGCACACATGGACAGAGCCGTAAACATACACTGACAGCTCCTTTGGCATTTAAACTGGGCACCCAGGGAGCAACTGGGGAGTTAAGTGCCTTAGGCTAGTTCTCTGAGTCATGAAACCTGGAAAACCACATGTAACTGTCCACTAAATGCAGATCTCAGGTTCTAAGAAGTAATTATTTCCTGCCTTAACACCTTTTACTCTTCTGTGAAGGCTTTCCACTAGATGCTGCTACACTGGTTTGAGAATGTGATTGCATCCAGTGACTAAATAAGTTTATTGCAAAAAGAAATGAATGCATTTTTCTACATTTCATCACTGTCACAGAAAAGCCTTGGATTTCCAAAATAACAACTAGCAACTGAACAGGAGGAGGAAAAAAATACTCCTTAACATTCTGTAATAAGAGATGCGAATGGACAAATCATCACAGATGAAAAACAGATCAAAGAAAGATAAAAGGAATATGTGGAAGACCTATGAAAAAAAAGATGTAAATTGCCACATTGCCAAGACACTTTTGTCAATGTTGGCTACACGGAAGAACCTTTAGTTCCAGAAGATGACATCAGACAGGCCCTGAGATCACTGCCAAAGAAGAAAGTCATAGCAATTGACAGCATAGCAATAGAGATATTTCAGGATTCCAAAAATGACTCAGTTAAAGTACTGACCAAACTATGCCAACAAATGTGGAAAACAGCTCAATGGCCTTCAGACTGGAAGAGGTCAGTCTACGTCCCAATACCAAAGAAAAAGACATGGAAGAGTGTGCCAGCTATTGCACAACTCCCCTCAAACCACAAGCCAGTAAAATCGTGCTGAAAATTATCCAACATAGACTAGAGCCTTACATCAAAATTGAACTGCCAGATGTGCACGCAGGATTCAGGAAAGGCAGAAGATCAAGAGACATCGTCACAGATGCATGCTGGATCTTTGAAAAAGCCAACGAGTTTAAAAAGAAGGTCAACATGTGTTTCATAGACTACAGCAAAGCCCTCGACTGCATGGACCACATACAATTATGGAACCTACTGAGGAAAATGGGAATACCAGGACATCGCCTTATTCTAATGCGGAATCTCTACTCTGATCAACGAGCTACAGTCAGGACAGAAAATGGTTCCACACTGGCAAAGGAATTAGACAAGGCTGCATTCTGTCACCATACCTTTTCAACCTGTATAGAACACATAATGAGAGAAGCAGGTCTGGAGGAAGATGACAGAGGATTCAGGATCGGTGGAAGAAACGTCATTAAACTTTGATATTAAGGTGAAACAACACTCATAGTGGGAAGTCTGGAAGACCTGAAGACCCTTATGATGAAGGTTAAAGAACAGAGTGGAAAGATGAGACTTCAGCTCGATATGAAGAAGACCAAAGTCATGACGACAGGAAACTGTGCCAGCTTTACCACTGATGGAGAACGTGTGGAGATGGTGGAGAACTTAATCCTTCATGGTTCTGTTATTAACAATAAAGGATTCAGTGCTCAAGACAATCAACTGACTGTCACTCAGCAGGACAATGAAGGAGCCTGAAAACATTTTCAAATGTAAAGATCTGTCTTTACAAAGATCAAAATTATTCAGACAGTTTTCTTTGTGGTTCTGTATGGTTTGGAAAGCTGGACAACAAACAAGTAAGACTGAAGAAATATAGATGCCTTTGAACTTTGGTGTTGGCAAAGACTTCATAGAGATGTTTGGAAGAGTTGAAGGTAAAGGAGGAAGTGAACAACCAGCTACAGGATGGATGGATATAATTCAAGGAATAATGAACCAACCATTCAGATGTCTGAGGACCCAAACAGAAGACAGGACATTCCAACGATATGCACATGATCACCAGGAGTCGGAATTGACATGACAGCAATTATTAAAAATAATAAAAAATAAAAAATTCTACGATAGTAAATAAGCAAACCAGATCCTTTCTTGCAAAAGTTGTCAGTGTTTGCTTTCCACACCTCTTCTACTGTGGACTGGTGACATTTAGTGAAGTTCTTCAGGTTAATCTGATCAAATGTTTTCCAGAAACTGATGTTGGATTTATTGTGTGGAGAAAGCCAGAAGGGTCCTATAAAGCTTGGTGCTGGAAGTGCCAATGTGTTAAATGGATCACGAGGTTATAAGTGGAAAAGGCATTGTGATGTAGAGTACTGAGTAACATCTCCTTTCCCATGGCAGACTGGAGTTCACCAATAATTTTGGAGCTTTTCTGCTGGTCCATTCATCAGACATTAAATATGCATGATTTCTGCAAGCAGATCAATACATGTCCACATGTACATATATGCCTGAAGTAGCAGGGACAACTGCTCTGGCCCAACCCAGGAACTTATGTATGAATGTATTTTGAAAAAGACATGCAGGACTTTCTGATGTAACCCAAACGAGTAGAAATGAAATGATGCTCCACCTAAACCGAAACAACAATCACGAAGAACCTACCCAAACCCTAACCATAACCAAATGTACAATTTTGAAATTGCATTATCATTATAGAATTAATGTTAAATGTTTTTCTCTGAAATGGTACAAGAGAAGACAAGAACTTCTTGTATTATATAAAAAAAATATATAAAACAAACAATTTAAACCTTCTCAATGCTTTAGCTTCATAAATAATTCCTTTTATCTCCAGTTCCATCTCAGACCCAGGCAGCTGTTCCATCCCCCTGACCTGACCCACCACTCCGCTCATTTCCACCCTCTTCATGTCTGTTTTTATCTCTGGCTCTGTTTTCCCACACCTCTGTAATCCCTCTTCCTCTCTGACACTTCGTCCTGAGTGACCCGCGCGTGGCCGGACACTGTCAGTAAGCTCTGCTGATGTGAAGAAGCTGCTTTGCTAATGAGGGTCTCCCCAGGCCTGAGACCACACTGACGGAGAGCAGGAGAGCCTGCCTCTCCTTTGAGCCCAAATCAGCATGGACATGCCGTCCAGCTGTGTGTCTTCCAACCCCACACTACAGCCTCTAATCAGGCCTGCTTCTCCTTCAGGTTCACTGTCCCTCACACACTTGCACATATGAAGGTGCCAGAAAGGGGGCTTTGTTTCCTTTGGTTCCACATGTGGTTCCTTAAAGAACCTTTCAAATATAAGAATTAAAAATGAATGAACCTCTGAAAATACACTTGTTTCCAACTGTATTAAATTCCAGTTTAAATGCCAAAGGCACTTTATTGTACATGCTCAACCTGCATGCAGACTCCAACTGAGGGGGTGGGACTAATGATGTCACCGACACAGATATTGTGTTATGGAGGACAACAAGAAGGCTGTTTGTTCTCTTTATTTGAGCTCATATAGTTCTCAAATTTCAAATAAAGACCTGAATGAAGGCTTTGTTCTGATACATGTATGAAGACACTCTGATACATAAATAAACAGAATAATAAAGGATATTCAGCACTTTCTATTTTATTTTATTAATACTGTCAAGTATTTTGAAGAACCTATCATTGTTAATATCCTTGTCAACCTACTCATTACAAACAATTCATCAAAATGGTTGCATTTTTTAGCTGGAAAACACTCTGGATGATCAATTTCCTGCAGGACGTCTGAGATGTAAAGTAAAAAAGTATGTGATTAATTTTGATCCAAAGATGGTTCCCATAACAACCCTTATTCCCATGACTAGCTGGAGGTGATGAGCTGCTCTCCAGTATCAACAACGCCATACTGTCCTGCAGTCACTGTATTATTTTATTGTTTCACCTTCTTTCAATAGAGCGTTCTCTTGTCGGCAGGGTTAAAGCAACTGTTACGTAACAGTTGTAGGGTTTTGGAATTGGTCCGTTTTCCAACTCTGTTTTAATTCTGCTGTATTAAAGTTGTCACTTCCATTTGCTCCACTATGCCAAGATAAATACAGTTTGGAGATCCTATAAAACTAATTTGAGCCTTTTTAAGGGTCTATCCATCAGCATGTACATCTTAAAAGAGATAAGTGACTTTCTTACGATGAAGATGGATATGAAACAGTTGGTCTAATTTGTGCCAAACTGATTAGATGCATAGTAAACATCTTCAAACATCTGAAAGCACTCAGTTCCTTCATTTGAACTTCTCAAGATTAATTAAGCTTAAGGTCTTCAGCGCTGTGAGTAGAAGTGTGCCGGAGAGGTGGAATTGAGCACAGGCTTCGAAAATCCTCTGGTCTTGAGGCCTCCGTCCCTCTGGCCACTCCGCTCGCTCACAGCTGGAGGTCCTGTAGAGAGAGAAGGCTAGGCAGCTGCACCATGCTTGGGGTCCCCCCTGAATGCAGGATCTCCGGACCCCCAGAGCATTAACCTTTTCCTTTAATTAACACAGCCTCTGTGGTCCGGAGAGAGCGTGCGAGGGAGAGAGGGATGAAGGCAGTGAGGTGAGGAGGGGTTCATGCTGTTGTCAGGGAAGCAGGAGAGAGGGAGGGTGAAGGGATGAGTAATGTGCACGGGGCCAGACAGTGGACCAGGGATTCCTTACAATCTGGCATAACACGCTCTTTATACACACACACTCGCATGTGCACACACACACACACACACACACACACACACACACACACACACACACACACACACACACACACACACACACAGCACAGTGGCATAGTTAAAGCAGTAGAATAGAATGCAAGAAAGCTTGTAGGTCAAATTTGGTCAGTTCAAATAATAATAATAATAATAATAATAATAATAATAATAATAATAATAAGATCTGCCCTATCAATGGCCAGTTTGAATAGCTGCAGAAAGCTATACACTATATGGACAAAAGTATTGGGACGCAAGCTCATTCATTGTTTCTTGCAAAATGTAAAGCATTTTTCTTGCCTTTGTTGGTGAAACTGTCTCTACTGTGAAGGGAAGTTTCCATTAGAATTTGGAGCACTGCCATGGGAATTTGATTGCATTCAGCAACAAGAGCACTGGATGATCACCACCACACCTCATCCCCAAATCCCCACCTCATCCCAAAAGTACTGGATGGAGCTCCATCTGTACAGCTCTATTGCTCCACAGCTGGGGAGCATTATACCCCCTATAACCCATGCCTGGCATTAAGCATGGTGCCAATATGTTCATGATTGTTTATGTGCTCCACAGAGTCCTACTCCACTGGCAGTATTTCTCTACAGAGACTAGACAAGCTGTGCATTTGCACATCTGTGTCACTAATGGGTGCAGCTTCAAGTAGGTGAGAGCTATTTGATTTGGGTGAGGAATGCTAACAGAGAAGCATGAATGATTTGGGAATAATTTTAGTTTTAAAATCAAGTCCAGAAAACGGCTAAAATTCACAAATTTCTAACTCAATTTCCAGTTTAAAAGCCAAAGGAGCTTCCAGTGCATGTTTACTGCCCCGTCCACATGTACATGCTCAACCTGCATACAGACTCCGACTGATCAGTGAGAGGGGCGGAGCTGGTGACATCACTGACCCAGAATAGAGGGGCAAATTTCAGAATGAAAGTCATGAGAATATATTTGCAAAAACACAAATAATTATAGACATTTAGGTTTTATTTGTTTGTTTGTTTTTGTTTGTTTGTTTTGTGCAACTGTCAAGTTTTTTGTAAATATCATTGTCAGTCTTCAGGTCTTCAGTCTTCTGTTTTCTGAAAAGTGTAGTAGTTAAGAAAAGGCCCAATTCCATAGGTAGAGTCTAGAGGGAATAATGGAAGTTCTAGTCAATACAGTCTAGTCCTATATGAAACCTATTGCCTGCACAGCAGCACACCATTCTTGGAATGCTATTATGTTGATTTTGAGTGGAAACTGTTTAGGATGAACAGCCACACTGCCAGATTACTCAGATGGGAAAAGCCAGTGTGGGTCTGAAGGCTTTCTTTGGCTTCCTCGGAGGAAAACCTATGTAGATATAAGTGAGAGCTTTCTGATACAGTCCTCTAATGTCCAGTATTTTCTGCTCATTACTGCAGGTTATGTAATCTCCAACCCTTTGTCTTCAAATATTTTCCAAATATAGGTTTTTATTTATATACAATATAAATCACATTTATGAAGCCAAGAACACAGGAATCAGGGATGTTCAAATGAACTTCTCTCTACCTGTAGACATCTAGAGTTATTAATGCCAGGTTATAATATTTTTCAGACATAATGTAGTTACATATTTAATTATTAAAGAGATGGTTGCACAGCTAAAGTTCCAGGCTGTTGCTCTGTGGATGTAAAAGTATTCTAGGTGGTCTCCATAGGGTTTCTCATTTCTGGTTGTTATGGTGCAAAGTGTTCACTGTTGTTTCTAGAGTGGTTGATATGATAACCCAGGTGGTTGCTATATGATGTTGCTAAATAGTTGCTAGATGGTTGCTGTAGGGCTGCTAGGTGGCTGTTATGGTATTCCAGGTTGTTGATATGAAATCACAGGTGTCTCTGGTCATTGGTTCATCTGTTATTGACTGGAGAACCCCATATGATGGGTTGGTGCATCTACTGTATTTATATAATCATGACATTTGTCATACATTTTGCACTTTAATTCCTAAAACAAGTAAACAAAGGACGTTGTTTTGAAACAATGCATACAATCAAACTGTATACAAGCCCAACTCATGCAGTCAGACAAACACAAATCACAATTCACAATTCACAATAACTAATCACAAAAATGAACCACAATTCACAATGAATCACAAAAATGAACCACAATTCACAATGAATCACAAAAATGAACCACAATTCACAATGAATCACAATAACTAATCACAAAAACTAATCACATTAATCACACTTCACAATAACTAATCATTAAATCTTATCACAATTCAAAAGGTTAAAACACAAAGCGAGAGAGATCTTGTGCAGTTTGGACTGTTCGTGGAACAGCAGTAATCTGAGCACCCAATTACGTTCACAGTTTCTTAGATATCTTGGGTTCCTCAGGCTTTTGCATGTTTTCAGGAGAAACGTAACTTTAGTGCTGAGATGAATAAGATGCAGACGTGATCTTTAATGCTTTGCTGTGTTCTTCTCATGTCATAGAAATGAAAGAGCTTCATTCTTTAGTAAGTGGACTGATCTGATTCGAGCTCTTTCTGCGGTGTCAGGTCAAAGCTTTAGTGGTCAAAGCTTGTCATTTTGTTTTCCTTGTAAATAATGAATGTGGGCTGGAAACCGAAAACCAAACCTCGTGTTTTAACTTGAGTTTAAGGTGCCTTAGTTGAATAACGAGGGGTCTGAACACGGTATACAAGTGACAAACCACCAGCCTTAAACAATATTGTCTCATTATTAAAAAGCAAAAGACACAAACAGAAAAAAGCTATAAAATGGGTTCAAAACCTCAAAACAGTTACATAAACTGACCCATTATTTATATTTACATTCCCACATTTTCCATAAAAATCAGCGCACTCCTGAATGCCTTTTGAGGCTAAACACGATTGTAATTGTTTTTTCCAGCATGTTGCTCTATCAGTATGCGTTATTCTGGGCCAAAATAACATGCTGGTAAAATAATTGTATAACAGCATCTGAGCCTTTTTACCCCAACAATTTTACACAAGTCTCCTATAATAAACTGCAGGAAACTGCCAGTACATGTCCATTTGTTCGTATATGCCTACATAAGCATGGGATGCTGTTCCGGGCCAGCCTGGTCATGAGAGAAATTTGTATATATGTAACTGAATGAGCATTTCAGGAGTCGGGACAGTGAGTATTAAAGACATTTTACCCTGTCTGCATGAGTTTGCTATTCATTTGTTTTTTTATTATCTCAGTAAAAGTAAAAGCTAACATGATTTTCTCCATTCTTCTTCATGTTCATGACAGGCTGGGTTATGTTTATGTGACAAAACAGCGTCACAAGTGGACAAAAGCTCATTTAAATTGCAAGCAGGTCACAAAACATGTAAATGTATATGTAACGAAGGACATGCAGAAGTATGTGGAAGATGTAAACATCAAAGAACCACTTCAAAAAAACAAGTAGATAAAGGTGCGTTCCATGGCACAAACATGACATGTTTAAAGAGACACGATTTTAAAAGAGAGGTCTCTCAGCTGGTACACCAGCACACACTTCCAGCAGCGTCACTACTGTGCTATGAATGATCCAACACCAAAATCATATCTGGTCAGCAGAGGTGCTTTGGTGGAAATATAAATTGTACAGCAATTAACTGTGAACGTACAAAATGCAGCAATATGGTAGACGTTACAGATAAAGTGAGTGTATGTACAAAGTGGGACTACAATTACACTGGAAACAGGAGTACATCGTCAATGTCACACAAACACCTTGTCTCACTTAGATGTCACCTTTACAGAAGAAGGAAACAATCTTCTTCATGGAAGTCAATAAAACTCCAAGCCTGACCTTCACTTGATTTTTGGCAATGCTTTAACTACATGTATATATTTTTCTTATAATCAAAAATGTGTTTTGACCAGCATTTTTTCATCATTAAACTGGCAAAACTCATTTCAGACTCTGTCTTCACTTGAATGGTCACTTTTTCTCCAAACAAAAGACACATTCTTACACCACAAATGTACAGGGGTTGGACAATGAAATTGAAACACCTGGTTTTAGACCACAATAATATATTAGCATGGTGAACTAGGGCCTCCTTTAGCGGCCAATACAGCGTCAATTCGGGAACATTCGTGTGGGCTAGAGGGGTCGAAATCCCCCAGAACCAAGCTGTGGATCAGTGGAAATGGAATTATGGGATGAGCTGGGAAGTTAGGAATGAGGTGCAGTGGTGATCATCCAATATCCTGACCTCGCTAATACCCTTGTTGCTGAATGCAATCAGATCTTCACAGTAATGATCCAGAAGATTAGTAGAGACAGTTACTCCAACAAATGCAGGATGAACCTTTTGTTCATGGGTGTCCCATTACTTGTCCATATAGTGTATTTCATCTAAGATCTTGTCTGCACCTAGTTGATCCACACCTGAATGGGCACAGAGTTACGGTGGCTGTGGACATATGTGTAGTGTGACAGAATGAATTGATGAACAGGATGAGAGGAGCAGTATCTGCCAGATCCTGTGTTTGTCCTGCTCTGCCGATCGAGGATCCAGAGCAAGGACACAGTCTCCCCGGCCCCATAGATCAGCCAGCCCTGAATGTCAACCCGCACAGCAGACACCGACGTGCCAGGAGTCCCCCCACCTCTCTCTCTGGCCCAGTATCCTCTGTCTGGTGACACTGCTGTGCTAACGACCCAGCGTGGGACCCGAGCAGGGGGGAAAGATGGAAGAAGCGGAGATCCAGCTGGAAGGTCATGCCTGATGAAAGCTCGAGCTAACCACTCCACTGGCTTATTACAGTGAGGGAGTGGAAACCACAGCCGTTAGGAAGAAAATTCTTTGACTTTCTCAAGTACCTTTAAAAAGTACATTTTAAAGGCCACCACAGAGATTTAGAGGGTGGCATTTTGACAGAGATTTACAGAGATTACAGTTATCTGATCTTCTCTGACTTGAAAGGCTCTTATTTTATGTTCTGGCAAAAGAACTTAACTTTGGTTTCAAGGGATGTTTTCGTAGCTTGACGAACAGAATGTAGATATTTGTATGAATTCCAACATGCTTTGATCAAAGATATATTTGCGACTATAATTTTTGTCTTTTTTTTTTTGCATATAAGGACTAAAAACAGTACATTTCTAAATTAGAAATTCCTTAGAAATTGATTATCCAGAGTGGTTTTGAGCTAAAAATGCAAATCTTTTCATTCATTAAAGTAATGATTGACAAGAATATATTCTTCAAAATACTTGACAATGATCTAAAAAAAAATTAAGAAAACTATTTTAGTGTCCTTTATAATTTATTGTTATTTATGTTTGTTTCAGTGTTATCCCTTCTCAGAACTTTTATTCTGACTTCTCTGGGTCAGTGACATCATTAGCCCCGCCCCCTCTCTTGTTGATCAGTCTGCATGCAGGTTGAGCAGGTAAACCTGGACAGAGCAGTAAACATGCACTAGAGGCTTCTTTGGCATTTAAAGTGGGATTTAATTCAGCTGCGAATGAGTGAATTTTAGCTGTTTTCTGAGTGACACCATGTTTCATTAAGGTAAGTCTTGTAGTTTATCATGTCTGTAGGTTAATCTGATCTTGAATTATGAAGCCAAGAAAACAGCACTTAACAAAAAATATGGATCTTGGGATCTAAGAGTTAAGAGCTGAGCTCCCTGACTCAACAATTCTTAAATTTCAAGATGTTCATAAAGACAAACAAAAATACGAGAGCTTGTTCTGGTCGTGTGGAACAGAACAGGTTTTAGAACCCGGTAAATGTGTGAGAACATAGCAGAACAGAGTAAACTGAGAATATATCAGTGTATATAACAATATCAATGCTGGATAATATTTTAGATCAAAGAGAGTGGAAGGGGAATATTGGAGAAGTGTGACTGGACAGCCTGGTACAGTGAGCACTAAATATAGTTTGACCCTCAAAACCCAGACACACACAAATCAAACGATTTGAAGAGAATATTACAAAGAACATTGGTAATGGGGGGCATATTTTAGAGAACCATACACATTTTAGGATTCTTCAAGGGTTCTTCAGTAAAGAAAATTGTTCTATATAGAACCCTGAACACGCAAAGAACCCTTTGCATGATTAAAGGACCAAAGTTTTCAAGGATGTTGAATGTGATGTGTAGGGTTCTATACAGAACCTTTTTGAAAAGGGTTCTATATAGCACCAAACAGGGTTATACTATTGTTAAGATGTAGCTTGTAACAATAGAACAATGCTTTTTGGTGCTATATAGAACCCTTTTCAAATAGGTTCTGTATAGAACCCTCTACAGACCATTCTCCACTAATTTAAAGAACCCTTTCATGATGCAAAGGACCATGTAATCATTCAAACACAGATCCCACATATGAGTCAGGGTTCTGCACAAGCATGGAAGTGAGTCTGAGAATGAACCCAACAGCTTCTGATCGATTTTAAAACCCAAAACTGAACAAGAGAGTCTGTGACTTGAACTGATTATACTGAACAGGTTCTGTTAAATATGAAACCTGAACTGGACCCAGACTTTGGAATTTGACCTGACTAGATTCAACAGCCACTCCTCCAAACCTGTCCAAGTTTGAGACTCAATGAACCAAATGAAGCCTGACTGGTGCTCAGTTTAAAACATAAACTCGAAGGAGAAGACTTCGGAGAAGGTTTATAGATGTAGTGAAGGTGGACATGGAGAAGGTTGGTGTAACAGTAGAGGAGGCAGGGGATAGGGCAAGGTGGAGGCAGATGATCTGCTGTGGCAACCCCTATAGAGAGCAGCTGAAAGTAGAAAAAGAAGTACTGGTGATTTTGAAATGAGTATCCAACCCAAACATCTGTGAGTTTAATACTTAACCTGATGAACCCAACAGGTGCTGCTCAGTTTGAAATCTCAGATCAACCCAAACGTGAGTTTGAGATTCAACCTCATTAGACGAAACTAGAACTGCACAATTTGAAACCTGAACGCCTGAGCATGTTCTAGAACACTGTGAGTGGGTCAGAACATTCAAGAGTACCCCAAGGATCTAACACAGATATGATGCTGTTTGTTGGGTAACTGATCTGTGACATTAAACATATTACAGAAGTAAACACCTTCTAGCTAAGTACGTAAGGGTCCCACAGGCCTGACCTTGAGGTCTGCAAGGAACGTGAAGCCCGAACCTGACTTGTAGTTTGAGATTTGTCCCGAATCTCAAAAGACGGAAAGCATCAGAAAGACAGAGATGTCCTCCCAGCGGCCCACACACATAACCACCCACCGGTCCTCGTGATAGCAAGTTGGACCTTGGATCCCTGGATGGACTTGACTGAGCAGGAGAATCACCTGGAGCAAAACGAGTGAACAATCGGTGAGTTGGACAGCGTTGCTGAAGACATTTAGTTCTGTGTTAATTAATATTTTACTTTCTTTTCATGTCTTGAGAATGGAAAGTTGTTGAATTCGCTCTGACAGCTTTGCTTCCAGACATTTGGCCTGTAGTGTGTTTGTACGTCAAAACAAGCACTTTGGTTTAATGGGAGTTAAAAACAGGTACACACAGAGTACGGCAAACTCACCCTGTTCGTTCCTCTCTCCGGTTAGAAAGTCTGCATTGTCTGAGTTTGCTGTGTGGCTGGTACGCCTCAGTTCTCCCTCAAACCCTCAGTGGCTTGATGGTTTGTTTTTTTTTCTCCTTCTTTCTCTTCCTGTTTTCCAGTGTTGCCTTTGTCTCTCGGAAGCATCAGGAGTTTGGCTTGCGAGAGCAGAGTGCGGCGTCTCGCGGGACAGCTCCGGCGGTGATGGGGGCACGGCGCCGACCCCATCCTGCCTGGTGTGGGTGGCTTCGGAGAGGAAAGACGAGGCAGGCAGCCCCCCCGGAGGTCCAGATGGAGGGTCTGCCGTTGCCATGGGACCCCCCTCAGGAGAAGGCCTTATTCTCAGGGTCGTGCATCCATGCAGGCTGTGTAATTACCAGTGCAAGGGAGAAAAAAGTGTTCAGCAATTCCCGCAGATGTATGTAGAACCCATCCACCTGGGACCCATTCACATCTCAAAGTTCTAGTAGATGAGTTTTAATGAGGCAAGTCAAGTGTGTGTGGTGGTATGTGTGTGTTTCTGTATTAGTGTCTGCTAACACTGTTTGCATCTTAGGCCCAATTGAATATGTGTAATTGGCAAGCAGTGAAAAATGTGTTTTTTTTTATAGTTGTAGGGGCAAGTCAGGGTTAGATCTGCAAGCCCCCACTGCTGGGCCTTCAGCTATCATTATTCTGGAGAGAAACAAGTTTATTTTGGACGGACTTCAGAACTTGAGGGAAGCGAGCAAAACAATTCCGTCAAGCAAAGTGATATCAACATATGAACCCTATTGACCAAACACACCATATTTTTAGTTATATAAGAAACACAGAGATACAGTTCACATTTTAAATGGGGGCTTCGAGAAGGTTCTGCTTGAATTCTCAAGCACCTTTTTAGATATTTCCAGTGGTGACAGGAATGGTGCAGCACATCCTACCGTTCCAGCACCTGCACATACTCAGCGATTGGGTCCAACACCACATATAATAACGTGAATAGAGATCCACTGTACTGCAGACAAGGGAATTCGTCCTCTGCATTTAACACACACACACACACACACCCACCCTAGTGAATTCACACACTAGGAGGCAGTGAGCACATGTGCCCAGAGCAGTGGGCAACCCTATACCTGACAAGTGCGTTCAAGGGCACTTCAATCGTGTTCTGCAAGTTCAGGGACTCGAACCAGTGACTTTCCAGTCACAAGGCTGGTTCCTTAACCATCAGGCCATGGCTGCTGCAAAATATATGAGCCAAATGATTTCATTCTGCCACTACGAAACCAAATGTATCCGGAGCTGTGAATAAGGAACTACACTAGTAGCTACACTATACAACAATATGCAACCAATCAAACCTACTATAAGCCGATCACCCATAACATTACGACTATTAGTACATTATGCTTATTTCTACCTTCACTGTCCATTATATCAGCTCTATTCACCATACCGGAGCACTATATTTAATTCTATAATTGCAGACTCTAGTCCAGCTGCTTCTCTCATGTATACCCATGTTTGTTATCCTCCTTTCACCCTGATCTTCAATGGGCAGGACCCCACAGGACCACCGCAGAGCAGGTATTATGCAGATGGTGGATCATTCTCAGCACAGCAGTGACACCGACCCGGTGGTGGCATGTTAGTGTTGTGCTGGTATGAGTGGATCAGACACAGCAGTGCTGGTCACCTGGTCTTTGAATTGGCTTTGCTAAATTGCCCCTTAAACGTGAGTGTGAGTGAATGGGTTCATGCAGTACCCTGCAATGATCTGTCCAATCCATGAGGTGTTCCCTCCTTCTGCCCAGTGATTGTGGGTAGGTTCTGGACCAATGAACAAAGCATCAGGATCCCTCTCTTAACTCTGATATGATGTTCATTAAATGTTTAAAATGGTCTTTAGAAGTTCTACAGAGGCCCAGAACCCCCAAAGAGTTCATTACACGTGACTTAAATGGGAACATTATTTCCACATGAATAAAAAATATTACAGCAACATATAATCCCAAAATTACAGTTTGGTAGTTCATTAGAAAATGTTCTTATGAGTCAGAAAAAGATATGATTCAGACACTTTCTGAGTCACATCATCATGCTGACCTGATGAGACCATATGACTGTATCTGGTTAGACTGCTTAGACTTTGCTTTTCGTACTGTGCCACGTCATAGGAGAGAATACAAGTTTGAAACGAGGTGACAAGAGACATATAAAATATTCTAATAAGCACTGCAAAGCACAAGCTCATAGGACTGAAATGAATGCATTATAATCCACTGTGTGGACTCTGTGTGAAAACAGCAGATTACATTTATTTCAACATCATAAGATACAACTGTAGATTATACTGAACCTCTGCAAACTTAAACAATGGTAGTGGACATATATTGTATATAGATGATTAATTAGAAATGTGTAGAATGTATGGTTTCATAAGATAATAATAATAATAATAATAATGTGATACTATGAAGGACCAGATTATATCATTGCTAGTTTTACTAACATTGTCATTTTTGCACTTTTAAAGTCAAATGTTTTAGATTAAAGGCTACGACAAATTCTACCATATAAATGATCCAGAAGTGCATTTAATTTATATATATATATATAATATATATACTCATATATATGTATTAGGACACCTACTCATTTCTTCTGAAATCCTGGGTATTAAAAAGAGTTTATCCTGCTTTTGATCATTGCAGAGAACACAGTTCCACTGCTCCACAGCTCGGTGCTGGGGGTCTTTGTAACCCTCTAACCCAAACCTGTTTTCGGCATGGTGCCAATAGACAAGCTGAGTGTGCATTTGCACATCTGTGTCAGCAACGGGTGCAGATTAGCAGATGTGTCCACAAACACTTGTGCATATAGAGTAGTTTAGTATGGTGTAGAAGAGTTTACTCCCCTGTAGTATAGTATAGTATAGTACATGATAGCATATACTATTATTTGAATATTTCAAATATTCAAGAATTTAATATGTTTGATAAAGAAATCTGTGTTTAAAATATTCATCAAACCATGACAATTCCATCAGTGTGAATCATCTGCATACAGAAGCCCCTCGTCACACTGTGTACGATTCCTGCACCGATTCCGTAGCTAATGAAAGTTACAAAAAGCCCATAAGGGCTGAGGGAGCGCAGTTTGTTTGTGTTTGTCTTTTTGCCGTGGTGCTGGTGGGGGAGCGGGGGGGGCTGGGACTGGGGGCTGGGGGTCTGTAGGCGGGTAGCTGAGGTGGCTCAGATTTTGGGGAAATAGCTTGACAGCATGTTGGGAGCAGGGGCTGAGTTCACACTGAAGCAGGAGACAACTGAGACCTCTCGACAGAGTGCCGCAAACCTACAAATAGATGTTTACATCCTGCAAACACTTTGAATGCCGCAGTAAAGCAAATCATATCAATCTCTTCCCTCTTTTTGATATTCCTCTGTTCGCCTCTTTTGTCACATGGTACATGGGGAATTCACTCGGAGGCGCGAGAGCGACTGTCAAGTTTTAAGGGTATTATGAAAATAGGTGCGAAATTATTTTCAATAAAGTGAAAAATCCTGACAACAATGTAGGTCATAACTTCCCAGTTAAGCTGTCTTTTTAAAAAAACGAAAGGGAAAAAAAAAGACCCTGAGGGCAATGTGAAGTGGCAATTTTCAACACAGAAAAAAAAAAACAGGTTGAAATAAACTAAGCTGACAGTTGATGAAATATAATGGAAAGATTTAGTGAGAGCGTTTTATCTGCCTTATAATTGCCACACAATTACTGGATGAAAGGAAGGAATATAGCTGATAAAATCCAAAACAATATCAAACACTGAATCAGAATTTTAGACATAACTGATCATTAAACCTGATTAATTTTAACATTATACAGCTGACAAACTCCTCGAATCGGTGGTGAGAGCCCCGGTTAGAGTTAATGATGATAGGTTTATGAATTTGTCTACCACTGCCACTCTGAGCACGGCCCTTAACCCTCCCTGCTGCCCAGGTACCACAGCAGATGCTGCCCACTGTTCCAGGCATGTGTGCTCACTGTCCAAGGAAGGAAGGAGGAGTCCCTGCTGGTTTGTTCTATGGGACCATCCCTTGATGGTGAATGGCTGCAGCTTGCCAAGAACAGTGATGCACTCCAGTAAGGAGTATACATGCACGGAGACATCTGAGATCCAGCTCTCTTTAATGGATTTCTTAATCAGATTTCTAGACCTTACTCCAATCTCAGATGTCAGAGTGTGCTGTTTACACGACCATTCGAATAATCCAATAACTGCAAAAAACCCATTACCATTGGATTATTGAGTGCATGTAAATGCACCCTCTGACTATGAGGTTCTAAACTCGTACATGTTCAGATGTTCATCTTTCCCCACACAATATCATCTAGCTCCATACAACAGTTTACTATTCACAATCTGCTGCGAGGTTCAGTTAGAGAAAGAATGGATTACTGACCAGGCCACTGGAGCCAGTGCCCAGAGGCCTCAGACCATCTGTGTATTGTGTAGGACATCCATGTGCTGCCAAAACAGCTCTGTTCCATTGAGGCATGGACTTTGAAGGTGTCCTGTCGTCTCGGGAGCCAAGACATTAAGAGCAGATCCTTCAAGTTATGGAAATTGTGAGGTGGGACCTCCATGGGCTTGGAAACCAGTGATCTTGTTGCAGGTTCTCCGGTTGGCCTTTTAAACACAGTTCCACAGTTCACTCTTCCTCGTCTTCTGAAGGTCCAGCTTGTTGTCTGAAGAGCAGACATGGCCAGGAACAGGGACGGAATCAGCGGGCTGCATTAGACTTTAGCCTTACTAACACTCTGCCTCTTCAGGGTCTTCCACCAACGCTTCCTCTCGCCCTTTGTCTGCTGCACTCGGTGCCGTGATCCATTGTTGCTGTTTTTGTAGCCAAAACATCCTTTATGTTTGGTTCGACTGTTCATCACACACATAAAGGGAATGAAGTCGGGCTCAGAGCCAATGTAAGAGACATTAGAAACTAGATTTTCACAGGGAGCGAGAGCCTACTTACTCCATCTAACCATATATAACCATTGTATGATGAATTACGAATGAGTGGTCAGCTTGTATCCAACTGAATTAAATCCCAGTTTAAAGGAAAAAGGAGCTTCCAGTGCATGTTTACTGCTCTGTCCACGTGTACATGCTCAACCTGCACACAGACTCTGACTGATCAGTGAGGGGGTGGGGTTTATGACATCACTGACACAGGTATTGGCTTCTTATTGGACGACAATAAGAAGAAAAGGGCTGATTTCTTATTTCTTTGCACACAGTGTTCAAATTTCAGAATAAAAGTCCTAAGAAGGGCCAATACTGATATATACATACATAAGAGAAATACATACAAATAATAAATGATATTCAGGTTGTTTTATTTTTATTTTGGACCACTGTCAAATATTTTGAAGAGCTTCTTATTATAATATCATTGTCAGTCTAATCATAAATAATCTGAATTCTTGTATTTTCATCTCAAAACCCTCTGCATGATTGATTGATCCAGGATTTCTGAGATGTAAATATGTATTTAGTTCTTAAAAGCAAAAATAAATATCCATCCAATATTTACATCTCAAAGGCAAATTTGAGTAGCTGGGGATCTCCTGTCAATAACCATAATATAAAGTTTTCTATATATATATTTTCTATATATATAAGTTTTCTCAGATTTTGGTGCAAAAAGTCATGAAGACATCTCAGAATTGGCCTAAAGGTTAAAGTTCACACAGTGTGGAACACATGGGAAAGTTCCATAAAGTGCATCTCCATAAAGCCATTTACCAAATTAATGAGCTGCGGCAGTTCTTTCTCTGCTTGGAAGAGCTTTGGGTTCTGTATCCGAGTTTGACTCTCATTGGTCCAATCTGATGAAGATGCTGATGCTAGTAAATGTAGACCCATGTTTACAATGTTTAATCCTGTAAAACCATGGACATTCATGGGCATTTTTACAAACCAGCAGCTTGTGAGAAGTCCAGGTATTCAGGAAAAAGTCTGGATGCATCAAAGAGTAGAAGTGCCGGTACTGCATACACAAGCAATGAATGTACAAACCTAAATATATAACCTTATATATATACTAGTTATGCTGCACTCGTATTAAAAAATCATCTTATGGGCATTTTTGTAACTTTATAGTGATGATAGTTGAAACCGTTGTGATGCTACATGAAACCATTTATAAAAGGATCAATCGGTTTTATTTGTATTGGATTAGTTTTACATTGGAAGGTGAAGTCAAGCATATTTACTTCATTTCACATGAGATTCACCACGTTCACCAAGGGTTCTGAGAAATTTGACAATGTATAGAATCACTGACTCTACTAAAGAGCCCTTGAAGAACCCTTTCGAATATTGTAGTCTTGTCAACAGTTACACACAGTATACCCGCTATACCAGACTAGACAACACTATTTGACGAAACACCCTGAAATCTGCTGTATTTGCTTGTTTAACAGCAGTTGGCAATTTCTGTCTCCCTCTGTTAATAGTGGTGCATGCAGTACATCGACAGCTTCAACGGCAGTTCTGACATTACAGGGATCTCATAAAACACCTTTCTACTCCGATTTCTTCTCCAAACATGGCATGGAAAACCTATCCCCCCCCTCTGTGGGCAAGAGGACACTCGGTGTCATGTGGGTTCAACTGCAGTCCTTTTCCAATAACTTTTGGATACGGGTGAGGGGACAGCGATCTAGCAGTCCTCAGGGGTGAGAACAGAGAGTGTGAACCCTTTCGCAGGGGGTCCTTCCTGGGTCTCATTTTCACATAGGTGGGGAGTAAGGCCTGGACAGGTGAGATGAGCTGGAGCTGCACTAAAACAAGTTAAAAAGCAGAGAGGTGGACAGCCGATCTTAACACTATAGACACCTCCAGTGCTTTTTATTAGAACCTCTAACACCAATATTCACGCAAGCCAAAAAATGTGAATTTCACACATGGCAAGGTGTTGAAAGTCTAAAATTAAGATCGAGTTATCGTGGCTAAGTTCAGTGCCTTTCACTGCCACTGTCTCATCTTTCCTGTCATTCTGGTAGATGTTCTGTAAATCGTGAAGAAAGGGTCAACAGAAATTCTCCAAAATGACTTTTCAATTAATTATTTTCTTCACTGACTTGGTGAGGGTATCAGGAAGGGCAGGAAAGGGCAGGAAGGGTGTAAACTGCCATATCTGACTGGTTGAGGGCCGGGTTAACAACGACCTCCTCTGGTGCTGTTGACCAGCAGGGTGCCGGTTGAAATTGAATTACTGTAGGTCGAAGATTATTGAGGAGAAGAGGAGGAAGGCGGGTTAGAAGGATGGTTGGTGTAACAGTGGAGCAGGCAGGGGACAGGGCAAGATGGAGGCAGATGATCTGCTGTGGCGACCCCTAAAGGGAGCAGCCGAAAGAAAAAGAAGAAGATTCTTTTCACTGACGTCCACTGAAAGACAAGTGCAGTAAAGTTGCTGTTGTTGGAGGTTTTGTGACAGCAAATGTGGACACCCCTTCTTATGAATGCATTCAGCTACTTTAAGTTGCACCCATTGTTGACACAGATGTGCAAATGCACACAGATTTTCTAGTCCCTGTAGAGAAGTAGTGCCAGTAGAATAGGACTCTTGGAGCAGATAAGCACAAACCTAATACCAGGCATTGGCTAGAGGGGTATGAGGTCCCTGAGCATTGAGCTGTGGAGCAGTGGAACTGTGTTCTCTGGAACTTCATCCAATCATTTTGGGATGAGTTGGAGAGTTGTATATCAGGTGGGGTGGGGAACATTTAGTGACACTCGTCACTAAACACAATCAAATCCTCTGACAATGGTCCAAACTTTAGCAGAAAACTCAAAATCAAAGGTCATCCTTTGACAGTAGAAGGTTACTCCAAACAAAAAAACAAACAAACAGAATACACTGTTTTTAATACCCTTCAGAATAAACCATGGATGAGCAAGTGTCCCAATATGGATGGATGGATGGATGGATGGATGGATGGATGGACAAGCAGACAGACCACACTGTGAACCTATTTTCGACATCCCTACTACAGAGGCTGTGTTTCTTCTTTCTCAGTTAGGAACAACGATAAAATATATTATTTGGCCAAAGGTGCCCAAAGACTGTATAATACAGTCATATTGATGCGTCTGTTTATGATTTGAGGTGTAGTGCAGCATGTAGACTCTCTAAAAAAGCCACTTGAGAAGCTCACTGGTGTGCCAGTAGTGTTGTGAGTGTTATGACTGGGGGGCAGTTAGATGTAGTGAATAAAGAGTGTAAACAGAGTGTGGGCAAAGGATTATGATAGCAGTGCACTGTGTCTCCAGCAGAGAGTAGTGAACACTCTTGGATGGATGGATGGACGGACGGACGGACGGACGGGCGGTCGGACGGACGGACGGATGGACGGACGGACCCCATACCATTCCTCACAACTCGGCTCTTATCAACACCTGTTCATCTCTTTCTTTTTCATAGTGCAGCTCATCCACACAGATCCGTCACATCCTGCAAAATGATCTATTTGTTATACGAATTTCTTAAATATTCAAGGGTGAAAAAGATGCAAATCAATAATATAACAGATCAAACTATTCATCAAAACAGGTATTCAGCACAGAAACTGTTCTCCATAAAATTTAAATCACCAGTCTGATTTATTTACAGTGATGATAAATAAACTGTCACTGTAAGTAAACCATGACAACACAATTATATTGTTTTTATTTGTAATATTAATTTGAAGTTTTCTTTCCTTTCTATACGAAACTACCCCTGAAATAGTGCAGAAGATCTTTACTATAATAAAGATCTTTCTCAAATGACTCACATATTTAGTCATCAGAGTCACAGTCACAGTATAGAGTCACAGTATAGAGTGACAGAGTCATAGTATAGACTCACAGTCACAGTATAGAGTCACAGTATAGACTCACAGTCACAGAATAGAGTCACAGAATCACAGTATAGAGTCACAGTCACAGTATAGAGTCACAGTATAGAGTGACAGAGTCACAGTATAGACTCACAGTCACAGTATAGAGTCACAGAATCACAGTATAGAGTCACAGTCACAGTAAAGAGTCACAGTATAGAGTGACAGAGTCACAGTATAGAGCCACAGTATAGAGCTAGAGTCACAATATAGTCACAGTATAGAGTCACAGAGTTGCAGCATAGAGTCACAGTGACAGTATAGAATCACAGTATAGTCACAGTGACAGTATTAGAGTCACAAAATCACAGTATAGAATCACAGTATAGAGCCACAGAGTCACAGTATAGTCACAGTGACAGTATAGAGCCACGGTCACAGTATAGAGCCACGGTCACAGTATAGAGTCATAGGATAGAGGCACAGTGACAGTATAGAGTCACAGTATAGTCACAGAGTCACTGTATATAGTCACAGTGACAGTATAGTCACAGTATAAAGCCACAGCGTCACCGTATAGAGTCACAGTATAGAGTCACAGTATAGTCACAGAGTCACTGTGTAGTCAGTGACAGAATAGAGCCACTGTCACAGTATAGAGTCACAGAGTTGCAGCACAGAGTCACAGTGACAGTATAGAATCACAGTATAGTCACAGTGACAGTATTAGAGTCACAGAGTCACAGTATAGAATCACAGTATAGAGCCACAGAGTCACAGTATAGTCACAGTGACAGTATAGAGTCACAGAGTCACAGTATAGAGCCACGGTCACAGTATAGAGTCATAGGATAGAGGCACAGTGACAGTATAGAGTCACAGTATAGTCACAGAGTCACTGTATAAAGCCACAGTGACAGAATAGAGCCACTGTCACAGTATAGAGTCACCGTATAGAGTCACACAGTCAAAGTATAGAGTTACACTGACAGTACAGAGTCACAGAGTCACATTCAGGAACATTTATTTAGAAACAACCTGTAAAATAATCTCAGTTTAAATCCTCTGTTTGAAATAAGCCCCGCCCTCCTGCGCTGGGATTGGCCTTTGATCGGCCTGTGGGTGTGCAACTTCGGCCAATCCTGGAGCAGGAGGCGGGCTCATATCAAACCAATGTCTGTCCAGGAGGAGAAACGCCAGTCACCAATGGCAGTGCAGGAGGAGGGACGGATTTATCCAATCGTAGGAGTCCGGAGCTTCCTTCAGGAGCCAATCGTAAGCGCGAGGGGGCGGGGATTGACCTGAAAACGGGTAGAAACAAGAAAAACAACAAATATTTAAAAATAAAAACCTGTTTTATAATAAAAACAACAATAATAATTGACTCATTCTAGTTTTTGCGGCCGGTGTTTATATGTGTGTTTTTATTTATTTATTTACGCTTAAAAACAAACAACAAGAAGCAACGCAAAGCAAAAACGGGTGGAAAACAAAACAATAATGAAAAAATAAAATAAAGCGAGCAGGTTTGCGTGCGTTTTTAACTTCTTTAATGACTTTGTTCAGACTCTCTTTATTCTTCAGTCTTTCTGCCCCGCAGGGGGGCGGGGCCAGGTGTGAAAAGGGGCAGAAGAGCGTGGGAAAGTGGGAGAAAACAGACGAAAACGACAGAAACGGGCAGAAATCGCGAGATAAAGGTGTTAAAACCGAGCCCCGCTTTCACCCCGCGCGCTGTGGCGGCGTTTGCTCCCTCCTTCCCTCCTTCCTTTCTGTCTTCTCCCCCTCCCTGCCTCCTGACTCCGGATCCGGCGCGGCTCTCCGCCGGGTTTTCCCTCCCTCCTCTTTTTTTAATCATGCCTCTCTGTGAGTGCTCTCGCGCAGGCAGGCTGACAATGATTTCCTCAGTGATTACGCACAGAGCGGGTCCCTGCGGGCTCCGGGCCCCCTCTGGAGCCATCCGCATGGCTTTGGGGGCCTCGCTTCCATTTTCCATTATTATGTGGACTACCGGAGCGGCGGCGCAGTCCGACAGCGCGCAGGTTTGTGATGAGGACGGATCTGCTGCTGCTGCTGCTGCATCCTCCTCTCCTCCTCTCCTCCTCCTGCTCTCCTCCTTCTCCTCCTTCTCCTCCTCTCTCCTCTCCTTCAGTGCTGATGGTGGTGTTTATTGTGGGGTTTTATGGAGCAGCGCAGCTCTGATCTCCTCTGATTCTCCTCCGCCTTTCTTTCCTCTTTTCTTTTTTCTTTTCTTTCCTCTTTTCTTTTCTTTCCTCTTTTCTTTTCATCGCTTTTCGTTTTTTTTTTATTATTAATTATTATTATCATTTTGTTTTCACTCTTTTTCTTTGCTCTCTCTCTCTCTCTCTCTCTCTCTCTCTCTCTCTCTCTGTCTCTCTCGGCTCCTGTTTGTTGATCGTTTGTGTTGTGTGTGTGCACTCTCTCTCCTGTCCGCTCACTCTGATGCTCAGACTGTAGCTCGTGCGGCTTTTCCTGCGGCGCACGTGCACGCGCGCGCCCGACACGGAGAGAGGGAGAGAGGGACGGAGGGAGGGAGAGGGAGAGAGGGAGTTGCGGCTCGGAGATGGTCGCGCGGCGGCTCTCCTCGGCGCGCGAGGCGCGAGCGTGTCCCTTGCCCCCCCTGCGCTGATCTCCTCCAGATTATCACTGCTTATCTTTTCTTTCTTTCTTTTCTTTTCTTTTCTTTTCTTTTCTTTTCTTTTTTTTTTTTTTTTTTGCAAAAACAGAAAGACCCCCCCAACCCCTCTCCCCCTCCTCTCTCTCTCTCTCTCTCTCTCTCTCTCTCTCTCTCTCTCTCTCTAAGCATTGCATTGCATTTATCTAAAAGTGCTCGCGCAGGGCTCTCTCTCTCTCTCTCTCTCTCTCTCTCTCTCTGTTTTTATTTGTGGTGGAGTGTTGTTGTTTCCCCCCCTCACTCAACGCCGTCCTCCTTCCCCCCTGTTAGGATGTCGCGCCGCAAGCAGGCAAAACCAAGATCACTGAGAGGTAAGTGCCGCCTGTGTGGCGAGGCGCAGGCGTGTAACACTCTGTAACACTCTGTAACACACTGTAACACACTGTAACGCACTGTGACACACTGTAACACACGGTGACACACTGTAACACACGGTGACACACTGTTACACACTGTAACACGCTGTGACACTCTGTAACACACTGTAACAGTGTGACACACTGTGACACTCTGTAACACACTGTAACGCTCTGCAGCGCACTGTAACACACTGTAACGCTCCGTAACGGCCCGTGGCGCGCGCTCCGCGGTGGCTGCACGCGGTGCGAGGGGCAGTGTTTTTGTGCGTGGGTTTGGGTTTGGGAATAAGCACGGGGTTGGGACTTGGGTGGGGGGTGTTGTTGTTGTTGTTGTTGTTGTTGTTGGGGGAGGGGTAACTTTGGAGATGCTGTTTTTTTTGAAGGGAACTGTTGAGCTGTGGAGGTATGTGATCTGGAGGCTGGTGGGAGTGAGGTTTAGGAGGGAGTTTGACCTCTGTGTGGGTGTGGGTGGGGGGGGGGTGCAGCAGGGTGATGCACGTGATGCTGCTTGAGTTTTAACACTTGGTGGTGGTAGTTCTGATGACAGGGATGTCTGGGGAGGTCAGCTCACACCTGTAATTTTGGGGTGGGGGGTGAGGGGGGGGTTATGTGAGAAAAAGAGTGAGAGTTTGGGTTTTTTAGGTTGGGAGAGAGGGGTTGGTGAGAGAGTGAGAGCTGTGGGCTTTTTGGGAGGTTTGTTTGGCATTGCTTTTTTGGAGAGTGGGTTAAAAAGAGAAAGCGTGATGGTGCCCAGCTCTACACTTGGTGGTGGCAGTTCTCTTGAAGGAGGGGTTAAAAGGGGAATGTGAACAAGTGACCTTCCAAGCCCTTCACCTACCTGTTTGGAGAGGTCAGCTCCAGAGGTCACGTCTCATGGGTTTGAGTGGAGTGAAGTTCTCCAGGCTGCTGGTAGACCTCCAGTAGCTAGGATGGGTGGCAGCTGGTCTGAGGTGTTCAGGACCAGTGTGGAAATGTAAAGGGAAGGTGTATTAATGGTTCTGGTTGATGGGTTGTCAACCTAGTCTGGTCAACCTCATTGTTGGGTCAAACTGGGGTCGATGTTGTGTTTGTAAGACTGTAGACCTTAAACTGCCCCCGTCTGGAGTTCAGCAAAGACAAATATGTGAACATAGCTGACGTCCAGCTGTCTGTGTGTGTTGGACAGTTTTTATTTCCTTGCTAGAGAGTAGACTGTAGTGGCTACAGTTTAACTACATAGGAAAAGAAGGACTATGAAGACTTCACTTTAATCTCACACACACACACACACACTCACACACACGCACGCACGCACACACTCTGGTGAAAGTAAATAGAACACAGACTTTTCCCCCTGTAGCCTTTGAGGGTAGCCACTGGTATTCATGGCTAAGCTCCAGTTCATCTGGCAGCCTTTGTATTTCGCTCAGCAAATAATTGTCCACAATTTCACATTCTCAGCTTGTGGTCTGGATGCCCCCCCTTCTCGTTTGCTCTCCTTTTCTTTTTTTTTTCCTCCCCCTTTTCGTTCTCGGAAGTCATCATCTCAAAGGAAGATTACATGGTCCGCAGTGTGTTCCTCCAGTCACCATTTTAAATCAATACCTCAGGGAGACGAGAGGATGAACACAATCACGACTCTCTTTTCTTACACACAAAGGCCCACGATGATGGACGCTGGAGCTTAGACGTTTAGATCTTTAGACTTCTAGACGGCACTAGAAGTGAAGAAGTTCTATTTGCTTGAAGGCATTGCACATTTGGTGGCGTTGCTGATAGTGCTGGAGATGAACTTTGCTGGGTTGTATCTTCAGAGATGTGTGTGTTCCTTTGCATTTCACAATATTTGCAGCAGACCAGCCACTGGCCTGTTGGAAACTGTCAGTCGAGCCTGTTGGTTGGTTTCACGATGCTGTTGCAGCCCAGTGTTACTCCTTTTTGAAAGGTTGAATGTTGTGATCTGTGTGGCTTTAATACAGTGTCGTAATGGTTTTAACACTGAACACAATAATGCATGGATGCAACCAGTGGTTTTCTTCTGGAAAACCAACAGTGTGATCTGTTGAGGTGTAGACGTCCTCATGAAGGAAAAAAAAAAACAGTGTCTATCACAAATCCACCCCGTAAGTCTTTAAAGCCACTACGTTCTCTGAGTTAACGTCAGATAGCAAATTGAATCAATATACAAACATGCAATGTCATGGAAGCAGCTGCTTAAAGTGATTCTTTGAGGACCACTGGTGTGTGCTGGAGATACCTGTCATACAGATCTTTCCCAAACATGGTTCTATATGTAAGCAGAAGAGGTTCTTCAATGGTGTTGCGTTCTGATGGTCATCATTCATGATTAGGACCACCAGCTTCTTACCAATTATGCAGTTCAAGTTAGTTCAAGTTAGTAGAACCGCTGAAGTGGTCAGAGTGCAACATCGACCGATACCATTACTGCATGAAGACGGAATGAAAAGCATGGATTGGATCTGTGTGCCTTAAATAAAGGCTGCAGGTTAGTACATCCAATATCGTAGAATTGCTGCCATGCAAAAACCTCTTAACTCCAAAATGCAAAGTTTAGAGAAGAGGATGTAAATAGATATTATTTAATATGAAGCTGATCTTTCCTCATTAGGACCTCCAGCTTCTTACCATTGATGCCATTCAGGTTGGTTAGTTTGCTGAAAACAGCGGAGTGGTCAGTGCACAACACTGCTGTTACATCCCAGTGGCCAGATTAGTTCACTTCATGCAGCGAGCAGCAAGACAGAATGCGGAAATGCAGAAACGCGTGGATGCAACCTGTGGTTTGCTTTTGGAGGATAATCTGTGATCTGTGTAGCTCGAGTAAAGGCTGCAGTTCAGTACGTGCGAGATCATATCATTGATGTTTTTGCGAAAACCTCCTGTCTCCAAAGCAGCAACAGGAGAAGGAAGAACCTTCATAGCTTAAACATGTAAGTCAGTGTAGAGAGATTTTATTCCAGTCACTTCAGAGGATTTCTGTTGGTCCATTTGTTGTGAGATGTAAGGTTTTCGTGTCACTCTGATGATGAGGTTTAATAGCTCATCACTTTGAATCTGTTGCCTTCAGATGGACGTTCATCACTGAGATCATTCCATTGATCATTCCAGTAGCTGGATTGCTCTCTTTTATTCAAGACTGAATACAAGGACACATGGATGCAAGCCATCTTTGCTTTTGGGAGGCTTGACTTCGCAATGTGTGTAGCTTTGAAAGTCGTTATGAAAGACTGAATTTCACACATATCATCTTAAATTTCCAAAACAGGCGTCAATGGAAGTAATTCTGGAGATTTTCTATTGGTTCGTTTATCATGACATTTTGACAACTTCCAGATTCTAAAGAGTGAAAAATGCCCAAAATGGAGATACAAGGTTTTTGCATGACAGTGACGATATGGTTCTACAGTGCATCAATTCAAACCAATTGCTTTCAGATGTTGCTCTTTTATGCAATTCAAGATTATTTGTCCATTGAAAGCATTAAAGAGCTCAGTGTGCAGCGCTGCTGTTGCCTTCTGATGACTCGATTACTCCATTTCATGCAACGAGCTGCAAGACTGAGTGCAATAATGCATGGACACAACCTGTGGTTTGGCAGACTCGACGCTGTGATCTGTGTAGCTTTAACAGACGTTACGCAGGGAACAAAGCTGCGCTACTCACAGTCCACGCTTACAGCATAACATTGATTTACAGAGCATAGAAATCATTTCTTCCAACGTTTATTAGGTCGGTCTTCTATTCGCAATGTTGTCTATAGTTTAATATCCCAGGGTTGATTATTCTAATAGCTATAAAGCGTCTAAGCTCTCTGGGAGAAGGTCTGATTGCAAACCGAGGCAGAATGATGTTCCGAATGTTTTACGTGAGACAAATATTAGTATTTTTGTCTGGAAGAGCCACCGTTTCTCTCTTTTTGTCTTGAATTCTGGCGCTGCTGATCTGACTTGTCGTGAGTGTATGTGTGCACGGAAGATAAGTGAAGGTATGAGTCGGCCAGACGCCAGGTGAAAGCCCAGATGGAGGAGGGATAGAAGATGCCAAACAAAGCACATATAGCCCAGGCAGAATGTGAAACGTGATCCTTTCCTTTTCCCCCAGTGTGTGAGTGGGAGTTTGTCCCAGGCTGTATGTGTGTGTAGATTCCGGGGAGGCCCTTAAAGCAGTCTTTTCTTCTTCTGCTGCTTCTTCTTCCTTACACAGACCCATTTCAATATAGTCTAGCGTGCAAGACGGCAGCGATGGCGTTATTGCTTGGGGGAATAAATGGCACCGGCGGAGGCCATACATCATCCTCTTGTATGCAAACACTTCAACCTGCGCCACTGACATTTACCCAGGCCTGCCTATCTGCATGGCTCATCCCAGCCGCCTGTCACTCAGCTTCGCCGTCCCGGCCTCTGCATGCGTGGCTCTGGCATACAAGACGCTTGCCACGTTGCTCTATCTCTCTCTCTCTCTCTCTCTCTCTCTCTCTCTCTCGACTCTCCCCACTCTCCTATCTCTCTCTGCCTCTGTCGTCTTTCTGGGATGTGGCTTTGCTGTGGTGCCTGATCACCGGACACAGCTGAACGAAAACCGACTCATGTTTATTGGCTGGAATGTTTCGAGGGAATTCCGCATACGTAAATATATTTTCAGCGCCATTTAGCTCCCTCATCTCGGGTGTCGTGAAATCACTCTAGTGGCATGTGCACCTTAAAGACTATCTCACCCTCGGAAGCCTGCACTTCTCTGTAGAGAGCTGGAAACCTGACGAGGACTTTTAATAAGGGGCAGAAACAGGAATTAAGCAGTATAGCAGACCAGGATTATGGGAATTGCTGGTCTATATTTAGTCATAGATGCTGTTTGAGTTTTATTATATCGTGAATCGAATTGAAATTTGGTCGTGATACACAACATGCTTTTCTGAGCATATCATGCCCATTGACCAACTGTATGTTTAATTATGTAGATTGTAATTAGTCCTGTTTAATTGGATGAAGAGCAGCAGATTATGAATGAAATCACTATACTGTAAGTATGGGATTGTATTTTAATTACAGTTTTTAAAGTATTGGTGTCTGCATGGCAAAATATCACAATAAGTATTGTGTATTGTGGAAATCATTATATTTTTACCATATCGCCCACCCTTTGAGTGCATTTGTAAGATCTTTCGTGCATTATTGAAGCAAGAAGATAATGATACATGTGATTCACGGTTGATGTGTGTATTTCTGTTGTAAGAAGGCTGGATAAAGGTCTCATCAGCATTCTTTAAGCCAAAATCCTGATTGTATGTTAATGTAATTGTGCTCAGTGGTCAGCTTGCAGCACGTCCAGTGAGCTGCAACACTAGTACAGGAGAACACAACCTGTGGTTTTGCTTAGAGATGCACAATAATTTTAGGATTGTATTGATATCAGATGTTTCAAACTGATATTCGATAATGTTTAATTAAATTTCAGATTCACAGCTGGGCTCTAAATCTAGACCATCAGTGATACATTATTTTATTGTTATCTCAGCACATTGTGAGGGTTGTGTTAAGAATATACAGTGATGATGAACTGGCTTCGTGGAGCTAATTGTGATTGGAAATCATAGAACTAAGAGTTTTGTTGGTGTTTTCTTTTTAATCTGAATATACGTGTGCAGTTACAGGTCATGCATGCAGTGATGCAGTAGTTTTGCTATGTTTTCCACTGATATGATCAATATCTATTGATTTACACAAACACAAGTAGTGACACGTTGGGTTTAACGTCTCACCATGGAGTTGTAGAGGTTGCTTTGGGGTGTTGATAGATCTGGAAATTTGACTGACCATGGCATAGTATCTGTGTCCTCAAGGTAAGCGCTTGAGACAGCAGCAGTATGTGGACGAGTGTCGTCCTGGTGTGTGTTCAGAAAAGGTAGGACATTAATGTAATGTTGTCCTATCAGAGTGGCTGTGATGAAGATCCTGCTCTGGGATTGTATGAAATTGGTCCCCACACCACGACACCAGGCCTTTTCGGTGTGACACGTGACAACAAATCATTGATCTTTGCACTGACCACGGTGCCTCCACACTGTCGTCATTGGTCATCAAAAGTGGGACTGGACACTGACCGGCTGCCATTCTGAGTGACTCCATGGCAATCTGGCACGACACCAGTGCAGTCAGTTGGTTCCTTCAGGATTCCTAAATTGGTGTATAGATGTAGTGATATATGGTTTGCCTTTCTATGAAAATATAGTGCTGATCTAGGGATGTCCTGCACCTTACTTAACTGATGATTGACTTGATTGCTGCCACTTTACTCAGTAAACATGATAATGCTCAGATGCTTTTTGGGGCCCAGTTTTTCTGCCTAATAATGCATGACTACAGGACACTGTGCACTAATTCGCAAATGATCATCGGAGGGATATTTCCAGCTTTGCGGTTTGTATTAGTAGCTCTTTGCAGTTATTTTGAATGCACTTTAAGGGAAAAGGCTGTAACTGCTTTATAGTGTTGCTGTTTGTTTTCATTGTTAGAAGGCTGTATAAGCCTCTCATCAGCATTCTTTAATATAATGGGGAAAAAAAAACTGGTTGTCATTATCATTAATACAACTGTCAGGAAAGCATAAAAAAATCCCATTAGCAGAGCTGTCACTTCTCATGACACTCGCTTCTGTAAGTTGTTCGTGGTGTCTCGGGAGCTGACCGATATTTCTGTTTTTTTTTTCTTTCTTTCTTCCTTTCTTTCCTTTTTTCCTTTTGGTCATGGTAGGTGACTGTTTTTCCCCGGCTCTCACTGGTCTTACTGGGACAGTGCATATAATATAGATTTTAACAAATGCAGTCAGATATGTTGTTGTTGTTGTGGTTGTTGTTACTTTCACTGCTGTTGAGGTTTTTATTAAAATAATGGATTTGCTCTTTTTAAGGCTTTATTATCTTTATTTGAATGAAATTCCTTTTAATCATTTCTAATCCCTTACCATAAAGATCAAATTTCACTTTACTACCACTTTATATGTATATGGGCACCTAGAGGGGTATGAAGCCCCCCAGCACTGAACTTTGTTCTCTGGAACGATGTTGGTCCAACCTTTATTTTGGGATGAACTGTGGAGATGAGGATGAGGTGTGGGGGTGATTATCCAACATCCTGACTTCACTAACACTCTTGTTGCTGAATGCAACAATTCTAAAATTTAGAGAAAGTCTTCTCTGGACAGTAGAGACAGTGACTCCAACAAAAGCAGGATAGTACCCTTGATTTCAGAAGAAGGAGGAGGTGTCCCAGTACTACACACACACACACACACACACACACACACACACACACACACACACACACACACGGACATGCAGATTGAGTCAAAATGAGCTGGAAACTCTTTACATCTGTAATGAAGGGGTGAGGGGGTCTATTTTTAGATAGTGGACATTACTTGCTGGGGTATTCAGATATGTCCTTCCAACCTGTGGTGCCCTGTGTCTTACACACACACACACACACACACACACACACACACACACACACACACACATATATATATATATATATATATATATATATATATATATCATGTCCTTTTCATGAAGAACCAACCGTATTAACAAAATTAAAAGTTCCAGAACCGACCCCCGATTACCTAGCTCTAATTAGCATAATGCTAATTGCAGGCTTCTACCTTACAGTGATGATTAACATGCCAATTTCATTTTGGTTGATTTGTTTCTGTAGCAGTGGGCTACGGATTCAATAGGCACTTGTCAGGACGTGGGGCCCAACCCTGTTTTTTTGGCATCTCAGCTCTGAGTCTTAATTGAGGAAGGCTGACCCGTCGTGACCTCCTCTAAATTGAGTGCTGATTCCCCTGATGAGGGCCTCGCTCCTGGTCAGCCTGCCTGTAGTACAGCCCCATTGTTCTGCTAATGTCCCCTGCTATCTGGAACACCTGCATGAATATCTCCACTCCTCTCCGCGGCAGAGAGGGGGGCTTAGTGTCTATTACTCCAGTGGGGTCCTTGCAGTGGATACCTTTCTGAGAGGAAGAAGCATCGTTAAAGCATTGTTTTACAGGCATTATCTGTTACATAACAGCCAGTGCTGTCTGGACTAGAAGACGGTAATGCTTTGTGAGCAATGGAGGACCATATGCTGAAAGCTAATGTTATGAGCAGTTTAATCACATTATAAATGATCTTTACTCCTGTAGTAGCTGCTACTCTGGCACAGCAAATAAACTGACTGTGGTACGAAGTAAGAAACAGAACGGGATACGGGCTGAGTGATATATCGATATTCATATCTATATCGGGATATAAACAGAGCAGGAAACGGGCTGAGTGATATATCGATATTCATATCTATATCGGGATATAAACAGAGCGGGATACGGGCTGAGTGATATATCGATATTCATATCTATATCGGGATATAAACAGAGCGGGATACGGGCTGAGTGATATATCGATATTTATATCTATATGATATTGACAAATCACACCATGCACACTATGCAGGGGGCAATAAAGAGAGAACTAGCTCAAATATAACTATGTTTAAAGAAGAAATGAACATCAAATACAGTATTTTTAAAAAGAAAAAGATAAAGAATTTCATGGGGTGTCCTATTTTTTTTTTTACATTTTATTTTCCACATAATATAGCATATTGTATATCATCATTCAGCTAAAATATATCAGGATATATTTCCAAAATAAAAGTTTTATAACAGCATGGAAGAATAAGTGAATACGTGTTATTACCTTTGGATATATTACAGTTAATTTATGCTACGAACCAGACGTAGCTCGAGGTTTCCGGCAGTCTTTAGTTTCAGGGGTTTGCTAAAATACAGTATGAGAGAGAGAAAGATGTGAGTTGAGAGAAGAAAGGAGGGCACTTTGAAGTCTTTTTATTTTTTTTTCCGCTACAGTACAAATTGCATGTGCAAGGCAGCATTTTCATCATCAGAAATATGTAAAACAAAGCACTTCTGCCGTAACAGTGCACTTCACTGGTGTCATGTTGTACCAAAACATGATTCATGCCGTGTCCTACCTGATCTGCATCCAGAGAAAAGTTCAGTCCATGCTGAACAAATCACTGAAGGAGTAATGAGCTAACAGTGTATGTCTGTGTCCATCCATCCATCCATCCATCCATCCATCCATCCATCCATCCATCCATCCACCCACCCACTCATCCATCCATCCATCCATCCATCCATGCATCCGACTGTCACTTGATAGTGGAAGTTTTGATTGATTTTTGCTCCAAACCAAACAGCCCGTTCAGTTTATCGTTGTTCATTGTTAATAACCTGTATATTATTTATAATTTATTATAACTGTGCTTCCTCTTACTTTGAGTTCATAGCTAAGAGTTTACATAGAGTTTTAAATAAAATTGTCCTTTGAAAAGTTTGGTTGTAAAGAAATTGTCTGTAAACCTTCATAATCACAGTCTACTGTGAATGATGAACAGTGTGCATCACAGTATTGGCTTTATGAAGTTTAAGAGGCAGAAACGCCACATAAAATAAGTCCGGAAATATGAACGCAGTCGTTTTACATAAATAACACAGTGGAATTACAGTGTGTGCATGCTCCCTTTCTGTCTAATACCACGTTTGTTCACTGTGAGATGTAGAGAAGATGCATAAAGCTTTCCTTTCTTGTCGAATTCACTACGTTTTGTCTGTCTTGTGTGAGTGTGCGAGTTTATTCAGAGTGCAATTTGGATTGGTAGGTTACTTGTGTTGCTTTTTAACTAATGCAACACTACCAGCGAGGCACAGGCCAGTCACAATCGCCACACTCCTCATACAGTGTATAGACCCTGTTTACCTGGTGATGAGAGTCCATTGAAGGGAATGAGAATATCCCAATTCCAGTGACTGAATATTCTTATTCTTATTTAAAACGATTGTTGTTCCTTAGAATTCTGTCGTTGCATAAGTTATCATTATGTCAGTGATATATAATGGTCATAACATACATATAATATAATATAATATACTAATAATTACCATTATTTTTGGTGGAATATATAGTGCAAAGGACTTGATAGGACTTGAAGTCCAGTGAAAAGATCTAAAGATCCAGGATTTTCTGCTGATATCAGCTCGATTTCCACCCTCATCAATACTAATATGTCATCTCCAGTTTTACACTCAGTTTACACTTTACGTTCATTAAAGCTGCAGTGCGTTCAGTCCTCAGTGCTGCGCCCGAGCCTCGGGATACACAACCATCCCCTTGTGCCCATCAATGGACTAAAGCGCTACAGCAGGTTGTGCTGTAGACTTCGTATCATTGTCATTGTTAATGGCTAATCACTGGCCCAGCAGGGAATGCAATCACAGTATGCAACCTTTATGTACTGTATATTAAAAGCAGTGTTCCTACAAGACTGGAGCCGCATAGATCGGTTTAAATGGCAGAAACTTTTTTAATGAGAGCGCAGTGGTGACAAATGACTGTTTTGCTGCTGTAATGCAGAAGTTCGGAATGTGTCATTAAAGGGAATTTTCTGCCCGAATTCCTCGGATCTCGCCAACAGGGATGGTAATCAAACAAAAATATGAATTCCCCTCACACCCATCTCCCATTCGGCTGTGGGGGGATTTATTAAGAACCCCCCCCTTGTTCGGATTGAAATGTGCACAGACCTCCACGGCGAAGGAGAAATTCATTAAGCTCACGTGAACATGCCCCAACTGCGTGCCTATCTTGGATGTGAACATTTGGTCGTCAGGCAGGTTTCCAGAACCTGCTCACGTTGGCTCAGGACTCCACTGGTTCTGAGGTTTAGGTACTAGATCTCGTAATGAACATAAAGAAGTGTGTAGAAGTAGAGCAGCATGATGTGGAGGTACCTTTAGCAGTAATGCTTCTTATATGGGGGTATCAGAAAGATCAAGAAGGAAATCCTATCTCTAACCAGCTCTACTTGGGCTCCTCATTTATAACATCTCTGGAATGTCATTATCTGAACCTGAAGGATAACATCTGGGTAATGTCCGGTACAGATGATCTGGACATTTACATTTACACATACAGATCTAGGTAATGTCCAGAAAAGGTCTGGGTTCGGGTGCTTCTGTAAGAGGGGCTTTAAATTATGGGAGGTAATGCAAACTAGGGCTGGGCAATATATGGTAAATATTGAGATATTGACATATTTTTGTACAAGATATAGAAAATGGTCACGTCGTTGTATCAGATCTGTGGACGATGTAATAAAAAAAGAACATGACTGGGATGACCCTCTGGAGCTACTGATACTTTCCCATTATTCTCGCTCAAGGTTTTCATCATATAGTATCTTGATTTCTCTTAACCATATCGAGGTATGTTTTTTGAGTCATATCGACCAGCCCTACTGCCTACAGTCATGATTGTTCTATGGTACGTAAGCACACAGGTACACAAATAGCCATTTAAGCAGTTTGCATGCATTGCGTGAGATGTAGCTACGAGCGTGAAGATAAGTGGGCCAGAATTCAGGCCCTTGATGTTTCTTTAAACACAGTATTGAAAGATCATATTTTTAGAAACTCATGTGCTTGGAACGTTAGGTGGAGGTGCTCAGTGGTTAGAGTTCTGGGATATTGGTCATAGGGTTGTGGGTTTGGTACCCGTGTCCACTAAGCTGCCACTGTTGGGCAGTCTGTTTTTTAATTGTAGCACTTCATTTAAAAGTGAGAAATCAATTTAGACGTGATGTATTTCATCTGATCCAGCAGATCCGATATCAGCACTGACAGCAGTGCCCATCTGTACCTACTGTCCTGACAAGGCTTTCTACTAGATGTTGGAACATTGCTGTGAGGATTTCATTGCATTCAGTGTCAAGACCAACTCCCCAACTCATCCTGTCCTATCGGCAGAACTTCTCTGCTGGGGTGGAACAAGCTGTGTGTGTGCATGTGCACATCTGTGTCAGCAATGGGTGCAACTAAAAGTAGCTAAATACATTCACGGGAAGTGTGCACAAATATCTGGACAGTGAACCTCGTCGCTGTCATGCTTGTACCTCCAAAATGTCAAACGGCAGAGAAATTTCCTTTGGTCCACAATTTAGATACAAGTTTTTGTGATACTGATATATATCTAGGAGTTTTCACTTGTGTTCATTTTCAACCACGTTATTAAGATCGTCCCACCACAAGCGAATTAAAGGACAGAATGAATCGTTTCCCCCTGATTTGAAAGAGTGTTTCAGAAGGTTTTCCAGCTGCTTTCTCCAAACCTCTCTTAAATGAGCTATATTTTAGAGTCTGAATGGCTGGAGTCAGTTCTGCCGACACGGTGAAAGAAAACTGCGCTATTGTAATGATCCAACCAGTCTCAATTTTGATTTCTCTCCACGGCGGGCTTTGACTGGAGGTCCCGTGGAGTTTTTACTTCTTTTTTTTTTGTAAGAGAGGGAGCAGGCCGCAGCTGCCCGCCGCCACCCTGTTGTTCCCCCACATAGGCCACCTACTCCAGCGCCACTGGCTTCTGACTTAATTATGTCAAATGGAGGACTTTTTAAAAGACTCCGTTCAAGACTGGTCTCTGGCGTTGGGCCCCCGGCGGGGTGCTCTTGTCAGGACCCCTGCTTTTTCCTGTTCTCGGGAAATGAAAGGTTAGATGGGGGAAGGCATAATGGAAGGCCCAGGCTGGTTTTATTTTTTCTTTCTTTATTTTTTTTTTGGACGGTAGGAGAAGGAGCTGCGAGGAGCGCAAGCCTCCTCCTGGAGAAGCCTCATTTTCCATGGAGCAGGTGGGAGTCTTTTGTTCTCGTCCCGCTGCTAAAATCCATTTAGCTCTCCGCACCTGACATGCAAGACAGGAGCGCTTCCAGTTTTAGAGTAGGAGAGAAAAGGCGAAGGAGGCTCTAATGAAGCAGGCGCCTGGTCTTTTTTCTTTACTCTTTCTTTTTTACAGCACGTAAGGCCTGAACACAATGGCGCGCCCGCACACTCGTCAAAAGGCGCTCGATCACCGTGTAATGAATTTGTCCAAACAGCGGACGAGAAAGAGGGAAAGGCGGGAGGCTTGGTGGTGGTGGTGGTGAGAGGGGGGTTCATTTGAGGACCCTGTAGCTTCCAAGCAGTTGTTGAGAGTCATTAGGATGCACAGACATGGCTCAGCTAATGGAAGGACGAGGAGCAGAACTGCTGTGGGTAACGAGGCTGTATTGCACTGCCGCTTGGCACGGGGAGGACGCAGGTTGTTACTTTTGGCATCTTTCGTGCCCCTCTTTTTGATGCGCATTCTCACTGAGGAGCGCTTGGCTTGTTTTCGCCAGACAAAGTCTTTCGACTTATTCGTACGTTGGATGGAACGTTCGCCGGGCCACTGTGTGCACGATATCTGTTGTAGGGGGAGTTTGTATAATTCATCGCATTAGTTCTCAACTCAATAAGTGATTTATGTTTGTGGCTGAGGGCCTGTCTGCAAAAAAAAACACACACAACACAAAGAAAATAAAAGAAACTCCTGCTTATGAACAAGCCGAACGCCTTCCCAAATCTCAGGTCGAGCGAGAGCCCGGAGAAAAAGGCACAGCTCGCTCTGAATACCAATGCAAAGACAACACAACACAGAATCTGCGCTTAAGAGATTCGAACAGATTAGGGTGAGACTGTTTAGCCAAGGATTTTCTGGGCTGCCGTGTTTGTTGTTGACTAATTTTCTCTTCTCTCTCTCTTTTTTTTTTGTCTTCCTCTCTTTCTCCATGGTAGTAGAAGACAATGTGACGGAGGACCAGCAGACTCCTGGGCAGGCTGCCATTCAAAGCGGTAATATTTCATTGATTTTGCCAGTGTCCAGGCATTCGTGTGTGTGTGTGTGTGTGTGTGTGTACCCTGTGTGCTTGCGTAGATCTGTGTGTTTTGCCTCATAAATCTATTCATTTGGTCACCTTTTGGTCACCGCTCTGGTCAGTGTGTCGCATCCGTCTGATAGTTCAGTTCCATTCAATTCAGTGCAGCTCAGTCCAGAACGGCCACCTGACATCTGTTTGCTCGTCCGTCTCGTCATGCCATGTGCACGTCAGCATGGCTGTGCTTACAAACCCCACACCCAAACGTCTGCGCCGTGGGCTGAAGGAGTGTGTGAGGTGTGTATCGGTGCATACCAACCCCCCCTCCCCCCCCACACACACACACACTCTCCCACCCCCAAACCCATGCGTTTGCCTCCGCTGCTCCTGATGCTGCAGTGTCGGTGCTTTACCAGATGAATGCTTCCTGTCACCTCATGTGGCATTCAGTGTTGGCCTCCAGGCAGTGAACGGTAATCCAGGTCATGCTTCCGCGCCGCTCGCCTGTGAATGAGGCCTGCTCCTGACGCGCGCGAGCCCACTCTTCTTTCATTTGTCTCGTGTAAAGGTTAGGTCTCATGTGTGGTTATTTTAAACCTGATATGGATGACTTCGCCCAGCAGGCACGGGGGACCGCCGGCCCTCAAAGGTTGGCATCGCCGTCGAGCGAGTGCTGCCGGTGCTTTGTTTTCCGCTCGCCGTTGAAAAATGGCCACTGTATCCCAGAGATGGCAGTAAACACAGGGACAGCGAGAAGCCTCGGAAAGTCTTGACTGGAATCAACATTGGTTGAAAGGTCAACGACTGACAACCCAGACCAGAGGGCCGCTGAAGGTCCACTAGCTCTTGTTGTGCTAACCAGTTGTGCGCGCTCATGCGTTCTTCTAATAATAATAGTAATAATTAGGGCTGGGTGATGCATATCGAGATGTAGACCAAGATATGGGATGAGGCGATGTCACTTATATCGAGTATTAAAGTTCTTAAATAAGGTTCTGTTTCAAACTTGCAGAAAGCTCTGTTCTGCTCACTTACTCTGCTCCATCCCCTGCTCTCAGCTCCTCCTCTACTCTGCTCTCCTCTAAATAATACACACTCGGTATCGTATATTATATCCCAATTCCTCTGATATATAGTGGGATATGATTTTATCCATATTCCCCAGCCCTCATTATAATAATGTGACTTTGTCGTTGATGGTTGTCGTGAAGGTCTTCTCTTTACATATCCAGCTTTGAAGGCAGGGTCAGTCAGGATGCTCCCCCTGGAGAAAGAGTTAAGGGTAGGGATTCACCAAATATTCAAAGTTCGGCCAAATAACTGATACCTACCAAGTATTTTATACCGAACCGCTTGAAAGTGTGAGAGAATGACTCAAGAGTGACCGATTGCAGGCAAAATGAATGGATTTGGACATTGTTTTCTTTTAGGCGCATGGTTGATAAGGGTCCCATGAGTGGTTAGTGGACTTGAGTATTATACCCACAACCCTATGATCAGTGACTATAGCTCTAACCTCACCTCCAGCTAACCATCACTGCTTTCTTTAACCACGTTTCATGTGTGACTTTAACCAGTTTAAGGCCGTTTGAACAAGCAGACGATGAAAATATTATCTTTCAATGGATTCTTAAGGAGACTTGAAGGGCCCGAGGTATTTGGGTCCACAGTTCATATCCTTGCTTGCCAACATCAGTTGTGAAAGGTGAGGGTTACGCAACAGAACCTTATAGTCTGCATTATTACTCGTGGTGCTATATTTACCAAATATTTAGCAAATGGCCAAATACTATTAGTGTTAATTCATCATTTATATAAAATATAATCTGCATAGTTGTCAGAAAACATTGTTAATACTCATTGTTGGTCTCTGCTGAGTGTCTTTAGCATTTCGTTTGCTGTTACAGAGCGTTTTCCTCATTGTTTTATGTTTAATTTGTGTTAGAAGCTGCAAGTTTGGCAATTCTTTGTTTTATTGTGATAGGTTTTATTAATGTGTTTTAATGCATGTTTTAATACTAAGACTGTATGAGACAATATTTGTTTAGCTTTTAAAATTTGCTGATGCATATTATATGTATCATAAAATGTCTTTAAATATCATGATATAATACTGTATTTTGACCCCATCACCCACAAAAATGCATTAAAATGAACATAAATCGTTATTCTGATTAACGCTGTTGGATGATCTTGACCGCTGTTGTGGTCAGTTTAGATAAAATGCAGATGAAATGACACTAATGGCAGATAAAGGGTGGATTCAATGGAAGAATCAGGCATTTTCCTGTTAGTCTTAAAATGTCAAATCTATAATATAATCAATAATAATATCAATAACAAACACTTGCCGATCTGAATCGTGCTATCAATAAGGTAGGGGCTGGACGATTAATCAAACATTTATCCAAACCGACATTCAGAACCTCGAGTCGACTTGAGCTTGTCCCTGTTGATTGTTTCAATGATTTCGTTTTTTAATTGTGTTAATTTTCTCTCCGCTGTGTGTGTATTTCGTGTACTGTTACCATAACAACATAACCGAGTGCAAACGCGGTTTCCTTCATGTGTTAGTGATCTTGAAGTGCTCTGTAATTTACACCCCCCGAGTGGAGGAGGGCAAGAGTCACTGAAACACGTTGTACTCACACATTGTGCTTTTCAAAGCACATCAGTGACAAACACACGATCAACAGTGACACAAGCTGATTTGTAATTCCGCAGTGTTTCCAACTTTCCCAGTTTATGATTCTTGTTGGATTCCTGATGATCCCACATTCATGTCCCGTTTATAGATGTGGAAAGGCTGATGCCATACTGCAATCAGGGGAGATAAGGGAACACACGGTAGACCACTGGATGTGTCTCTTCTCTACGCACAAAAAAACATCTATTCTCTTGCAAAGGAAGAGCATTGCTCGTGTTACGGTGTGGTGGGCTCAATAAATTATGGGCAGATGTGTGGCAGGGCATGTCACTGTGTGATTTACAAGAGCAGTTGACACGAACCAATACCCATAGTGCAACGGTGCTGAGGTGGACTGACGCAGACCTGTGGTAGTGGTTTATAAAATGGTCTTAGAGTCTAAGGTTGTGTTCGGATCAGATCCGTTGAGATGACTGTCCACACGGTTACATAGTGACCACACTGGATTTGTGTCTGGACATCACAAACCTGAACGGGTCGCGGTGGTAATGATGTGAAGGTCAGTAAGTACATAGCCATACTGACGCCACACTCTTTTTGGAGCCCTGTATATCCCATTGTACACTACCTACACTTATCCGTGCTCTGTCTAAAGACCCCTGGTGAGAACACAGAGGGGTACGTGGGGGCAGAGAGGCACAGAGAACGAGGAGGAGCTGAGAGCAGGGGGCGGAGCAGAGTGAGGGGGCAGAAAAAAGTTTCGCCTCAGTCCATGTCTCTGTTTAAATACCGATATAGATATAAATATCGATATATCGTTTAGCCCTACTTCCAGAAGTGGGGATTTGACACGATTGTTATTTGTCTCGTCGTGATGCAGAGGACACGGTCATGAAGTCTGATTGGAGTGTCCAGAGCATCCAGCCTGAGACAAATCTGTCCAAATATGATTGTAATTGGATTTCAAATCACCTCCAAATGGTCTGGACACAATGTTTTCTTGCTGTCCAGACCGACATTATTCTGGACACAGTCTTGATAAGCCAAAAATCAGATAGGCAGGATGGGTTCTTGCTCTGTCCTTGTTATGGAGGATGCATCAGGACGTGTCACATATCCCAGAATGTATTTTGTAATGCCCTGCTTGACCAGAGCAGGCCAATTCCATAATGACTTCAGCATCTTCCCATCTATGTAATTCTTTTCTCTTGAATCAAACCCCAATCTGCCCAACCTGATCCAACTAACTACTGCCTTCAGAAGCCTCTGATTGGCTGAATGTGGTGTGTCAGATTTGTCTTGGTGTTCTAGCCTGCAGGTAGGGTAGCTTTCTAAGAGGAAGGCTGGAAACCACTGGAATCCTGGGCAAGACATGACTTCTGATTATACAGGACCAAACTTTTATTTATCATTATATTTCACTCTAGATATACATTATATGGACACATGTATTGGGACATCTGCTCATTCATTGTTGCTTCACCGTCTTTACTGTCCAGGGAAGGCTTTCGACTAGATTTTATACCACTTTTGTGAGAATTTGATTACATTCAGTGATGAGAGTGTTAGTCAGGTCAGGACATTGGATGATCATCACCTCACCTCATCCACAACTCAGCAGTGGGTGCAACTTAAGGATGCGTTCATTAGAATGGGTAGGGACAAACATTTTTACATATAGTGTAGGTACCAGTTATCTGTGTCAGTATATGCCACACAAGGTGTGGTGTAGTGATCAGCAGGGATGCACAGTCGAAAAGTTCCCGGTGTCCAGACATTTCATATCGATGCATCACTAGTCTCCACTGAGCTGTCCCGGTCCTTTGACCTGTCTCGCTCCTAGACATCTACCTCTCTGCAGAATGCAATTCCATTCAGTCCTGATCTAAGATGATAGTGTATGAATGCTGAGGAACAAGGCCAAGGGAAGCCCTAATTTAGGTCCTTTTCAGGGTGTCCACCAACACTCAGCCTGATTATGTGCTGATTATGTAGTTATATTAAAAGCTGATTTTAATCTCAGGATCTACAGTCATTTTACGTTTCCTCCCGACGCTCTGATTGAGCAAAACCTCTCTGACCAATTACACTTTCTCAGCTCAATCTCATGGAGGTAAGGGTCTGCTCATAAATTGGCCTCTAGGTACGTTCTTGGTCGTTGTGCGTGTGTTAGAGAAAGAGAGAGAGAGAGAGAGAGAGAGGGAGGAAAAAGAGTTTCCAGCTCACATCACTGTTTGACATGCACCCAGAAGAAAAGAAAAATTAGTCACGAAAAAGTGTGCATGCAACCTAGCGCTCGGATCAGGAACAGTATGGTGTCGGTGATTTAATGAGACACTGTACTTTCTCTCCTTCTTTTTCACTTCTTTTTTTCCTTCCCTTTCTATTTCCAAAGTCAATCGGGTTTGTGATCCACAGCTTGGCTATAGCTCTATGTTCTGCCTGGGTGTAATTATAACCACATGCGTCTTGTGCTGCCCCCCCCCCCACTCCTTCTTTCTTTTCTTCTTTTTATGTCCTCGTTTTTTTTCCCTCAACCCGACTGTGTGGGGTTCGAGCTATTCTGTGGAAGCGAGTGTCAGTTTGGGCCAAACTGGACGGGACCGACTTGGATACGTAATAAAAAAAAATAGAAGTGCGGGATGGACTAGATAGCAAGGTGCAGAGAACAGAGAAAGAGGAGTGGAGAAAGAGAGGGAGATCAATGCAGTGCTGCCAGAGGAAAGAAAGAGCGAGGGAATAGAATGGGAAGCTTGCTCTCTCTCTCGCTCTCTCCTCTGGCTCTGCTGAAATCAGCCTCTCTATTATTCATTTCCTTTGTTGTGCGACTGTGCTAATGGCATGGCAAGACGCTTTGCTCAATAGTATATCTCTTTCCTGCAAGAAGGAAGAGCAGAGAGTGTGGGGGTCTTGCTCTCATTTTTGATAGCTTTGATTTTCTTTGCCCAGCTTTTTTTCTATCTCCCTCACTCCTTTACCCCCCTTTTTTTGGACGACGAGCCCTGTAACATTATCCATATGCATGTTCCCTAGTGTTCCATTTGAAACACAGGAATCATTTCCCTTCCTCAAACACTTTATTCATTTCTTGAAGAGGCTCTCGTCTTTTTTACTGGGTAATTATTTCAAATGAATGCAGTTCAGCTCAACTTTACTGTCATTATTGTAATAAAGGGTTATACGGTACAGCAACATCCAAAGGACGCGAGACAGTAGACACAAAACCAAGACAATATGCGTAGACAGTGCGTATAACTAGTGTAAACCAAGTTACGACCGGGAGGAAAGAGGACATGCCTTGTGACCTGAAGGTTGCTGATTTGAGGCCCTGAAGCAACAGGTTGCAGTTGAAGTTATACCCCCAACCCCCAAACCGCACCCTGGGAGCCCACCCCTACGGTCCAGTGTAGCGTGTTTCTGCTCAGAAGTGTGTAAATGCAGATGTAAAATTCAGTCTGTGTGTCTAACACAACAGCAAATTTTTATCTTTGTGTGAATTTTTGGAAAAGTACAGTTTTTTCAGGAGTAGCGTGTTGAGGTCGACCAGGTCTGGCATCACATATGTTAACAAAGAATATGCAGTTATGGTTCCTCGTTCTCCCAGTTTTCCCAGTTAAATTCAACCCGAATGGCATTCATGTAATAGTTTCCATACAGCTCTGGACCAAAACCATGACATACAAAGAAATACAAAGCTTTGGTCCAGCAAATTTGTCCATGTATGGGATACAGAATGTTTTGTCCATGGGCTCCATGTTGGCCCCACATGTGGATGCCCATTAGAGTCCCTGATGGCACCAGGAGAGGTTAAAATGGGCCCAGTTGGTGTTGTACAGTTCACATGGGGCTTAAATGGGACCCATATATGATTAAGGACAGCCATAGTGACGGGGCCCATTTGGGAAGTCCAGATGTGTCCCAGTACGTTTACAAACCCACTCAAAACTTGTGCCCATCTGGACCATGTTTCCCCACGTATCTACCTTCACATGAGCATGTTGGTTGGAATAAAAAAATATGGCCTTTAATTCTGATATATATATATACACTCAGTTACGTTCATGAAGGTGTAACTTTCAGGTTCACACTGCCTGACTGTTTCAGAGCGGTCAGATCATTGTTCTCTTCACACTACACAACTTCCTATCTTGTAATTGGGAGTCTTTTAGTGGTTGTGGTTTGAAAACGACATGACTGATCAGCAACACGGGGTCACGAATTACAAGTTCTTTCATCAGGAGGAGCCGGCGATGAGTCTGTCTGCTCTCCAGAAAACATGCTTAACAAGAGAATGCACAAGAACTGATGTGATGCCACGTCTGAGACACACTGTTCCCTTCCGAAACATGTCGCCGTTGTATAATTGCACCCTTGTCTTGTTCCCTCATTGGCTGAGCCAGTTGCTACACTTACTTTCAGTCACAACACTTCTCGCAATCCTGGATTTACAGTCACAGACGGGACTAGATAGTAAGCTTGGTTGATATTCGGAGGTAGTGAGGCACTGGTGACCACTCAGCAAGCTCTTGGTCATGTCGTTCAACATTTCACATAAAGAGACCAAACCAGTGCCAAGTGAGTGCTTATTTATCTTCAGCCTCTCCAGAAACTTCAAAGACTCAAAATCATATCGTCTTAACGTGGCGTTATTTGTACCCTTTGTTAATGACACCCGTACGGTGGAGTTCTTGGCTTGACTAGACGTCGTCGTGGAGGTTTTCTCTTCACCAAAGGAAGAATTCTGAGTCTCCAATAGTTCCAAGATCTTCTAGTTTTTTTGGTGTGCTGAGTTCACAAGTACAATCCTTCTTTTGAACAATGGATCAGTTTGTTGATTTGGTCTCTCCCAATATATATATCCAAGAGTGTGAGAAGTGTTGTGACTGAAAGTTAGTGTAGCAGCTGGCTCAGCCAATGAGAGCACAAGACAAGGGTGTAATTATACAACAGCAACACATTTCAAAAGGGAACAATGTGTCTCAGACATGGCATCACATCAGTATATATATATTCAGTGGTTGAACAATGAAACTGAAACACCTGGTTTTAGACCACAATCATTTATTAGTACGGTGTGTTGCACCAGCAAGACGTGCACCAACAATCTGTCCTCTTTTGAACTCTGGTTTGTCCCCCATAATGTTGTGTTTATTGCAATATTTTGAGCAGAACTGTGCTCTTACCTGCTAATTGAACCTTCACACTCTGCTCTTACTGGTGCACTTAATGAAGATTGGCCACCAGGCTGCTCCAGTTTAGCCATGAATCCTCCCACACTAACATGACAGCTGTTTCAGTTTCATTCTCCAACCCCTGTATGTATATATATTTATATATAATTATAAAATTATGAATCAACATTGAATCACCTCCAGTGCTTTGATCCTCTTGTCATGAATTCATGAGGGTTGGGGTCATACCTGGCCATTAAACTGCTCATAAGTTCTGCCTGTTTACTTTATAGCTGTTGAAAATGTAGCGCCATGTAAAACTGGCTGTGATTCCTAAACAGTTAAAGTCGTGTTTCAGTAAACGTTCGTACGTTAATGCCGAAAGTCTTCATATGTTTCTTTTGAAATCCACTGAGGTTGTGTTTGGAGCAAATACATATAGTCCTGAATGTACAAGTACAGTCATACTGCACATCTTTTGTGTCTGTTTGCTTTCGTCTGTTTGCCAGGCAACTAGAGGTGTTAATAAATCCTATTTATGAAGTTACTGGTTGACGTCATCTTGCTGCCAGATGAGTCAACAATTTATATATAATTAGATTTATTTCAGATATGAAGCACGCTCTCTGTCGAAGCAGACACCTCGCGTTTCAGTCATTTTAATACGAATCATTGTTTTTTTTTACACATTAAACCGAAAGCTGGTTAAACCTTTTTAACTTAAGAGCCGAGGGAGTTGATAATATTATGCTGGAAAACGAGCCGAACCCCTACGTCTGTCAAAATAAACCTACACTCTTGAAATAGACTTGAAATCGATTCCACTAGGGTTGCATAGATATACTGGTTTTAGGTATTAATGGACGGTTATCATACTGTACTGTAGTCCATCCACGAGGACAATAATCATGAAATGAACAACAAAACAGTTCAAAAGTGCTTCATCTCTCATGTGCAGTTGTTCTTTTCTTTACAACCAGGAGACTTTTTACAGGTTCTTCCATTAAATAAGCTTGAAGTGTTAACTAAAGTACCGTATTTTCCGGACTATAAGCCGCACTGGAATATTAGCCGCACCTGCAAAGTTTGAAAAAACAAAAAAACCTGGAAAATAAAATATATAAGAATAAAAAGCTGCCCCTCATTATAGGCCGCACGGTTTAAAGCGTGGAAAAAAATAGCGGCTTATAGTCCAGAAATTACGGTAATTTATTTGTTCAACCAGTTTTCCTTTAATGATCATTATAACTGATGATGATAAGAATTGTGAAATACAGTGTTTTATAATATAGAGACGATGTAGGACCGCAGCGCATCCGTGTCAGTGTTCCATTACATTGTGATTATGGAGACGGCTCAATAAGAGAGTCCATCAACAACAACAATGAATCCATGGTTATTTGGGGGGATCAAAACAATGAGGTGTAATAATGTCTATGCTGTAATATTGTAACACCGTGAAGATCTCCTACTGTATGCACCCCATGTTGCAAAAAAAAAAAAAAGCAAAGGGAGAAGAACTCGCAGACTCATGAGGTTTTAAAGCTCAGCTCTTATGATGATGGATCTCATTCTCATAAACCGAACAGACCCCGAATAAGAAGACACTGTCAGAATCATCGTCAAAATGGCTTAAACCATTTTAAGAAAAATGACCTGATTTAAGGAAGGTTGGTGAATAAAGCTCAATACTCTTTATGGAACCAAAAGTGGTTCTTTCATGGTGCTTGTCAAAGAACCCTGTGTAGCACCTTTACCGTTAGGCCTCAGTTTCCCTCGGGAAACTATAAAGTATCTATCTAGGAGTGTACAGTAGTGCTGACTAGAAGCTCCAGTTTTAGTGACAGTGTGCTTAATATAAACACACATGACTGCTCACATGAAGTGTCGGAGTCGGCACGGAGCAGCTCTACATCTGTTTCCCTTTACCCGGCCGTGCTGGAAAAAGTGATCCGCTCCCCGCTCTGTTGTATAACAGCCACTGGACCCTGAACCCGCCTTCCGCTCTGACATCATCACACAGGACACAATCCGTCCCGCAGTCGCGTGCGTCTCTTTAATCTCTCGTAATCAGCGGCGTAGCAGGATCACCCCTCGCCTCAGCGGGTCGGTTGACCCACATCGGCGAGTGGCGGCTGGAAGTTTTTCCCGACTTTTCTCTCTCGCTCCCTTTTCTCCCGTTCTCTCGCTCCCTTTTTTTCCAAGTCCTCTTTCTCTCCCCATAATGAGAAGTGGGTGTTGGCGTGAAGGTTATTCAATCTTAATGTCCTCCCGTGTGTGTGTCAGCTCTCCCTGACTGCTCTAAAGGAACGCGCACACCTTTGATCAGAAGACGCAGACATGTGTCGAGTGGAGCCACTCGCTGGTTAAAATAAATTCTTAATTTGAACTCGGGGGTTGAGGAGGGGGTAGGAGTAGCGGGAGGTGGGGGCATTAAGAGAAATGTGCGAGAAGTGCTGGAGGGGGAAGATTACAGGAAGAAGAGAAAAGCTAAAAGAGAAAAGTCGAAACTTGTTCCTAGTGTGGTGCAAAAGCTATCGCCCAAGCCTCGCGAGGTAGATCATCTCCGTCATGTCAGTCATAGGGAGTTTTCGGGAAAGAGAGTGTTTGTTGCGGGGAAGATCCCCAAGACTGCTTTATTTGTTGCGCCGAATTATGATTTAACTCTCTTACACAGCCTGTGATTCACTTCCGCTTTCTCTTAACACCACTTTGAGTGCTTACTGTCGAAGCCGTGCAGCTCAGTTTACACTTTTACACTTTTAAATGACCGCATTTTGGCTTCAGAGCAGGGGACACGGGGGACAGCATGGTCTCAAGATGAATTTGTATATATGTGACTAAAACTGCATTTCAGAAATTGTATGTTTGCTAAATATAGGTCAGCTTTCAGACACGGACACAAATCACTGACGCAACCCAGACCCGCAGAAACGAAACGGTTTGAACAAAGAATATTACACAGCAACTACTAACCCTAACCTTCACCATAAACCTGAACCTAACTCTTACTCTAACCCTAACTTTCACCATTAAACCTGAACCTAACACTTACTCTAACCCTAACCTTCACCATAAACCTAAACCTAACCCTTACTCTAACCCTAACCTTCACCATAAAACCTAAACCTAACACTTTACTTCCTAACCCTAACCTTCACCACATAAACCTAAAACCTAACCTTACTCTAAACCCTAACCTTCAACAATTAATAAACCCCTAAACCTAACATCTCTACTTCTAACCCTAACTCACCATAAACTTAAACCTAACTCTTACTCTAACCCTAACCTTCACCATAACACCTAAACCTAACCCTTACTCTAACCCTAACCTTCACCATTAAACCTAAACCTAACCCTTACTCTAACCCTAACCTTCACCATTAAATCCTAAACCTAACCCTCACTCTAACCCTAACCCACTATTAAACCTAAACTTAACCTCTTACTCTAACCCTAACCTTAACCATAACACCTAAACCTAACCCTTACTCTAACCCTAACCTTAACCATAACACCTAAACCTAACCCTTACTCTAACCCTAACCTTAACCATAAAACCCTAAACTCTAACTCCTTACTTCTAACCCTAACCTTCACCATAACACCTAAACTCAACCCTTACTTCTCTAACCTCTAACTCTTCACCATAAACCCTAAACCTAACTCCTTGCCTCTAACCTTTACCTTCACCATAACACCTAAAACCTAACCTCACTAACCCTAACCTTCACCATAACACCCAAACTGAACCTCACATTAACCCTAACCTTTCACCATTAAACCTAAACCTAACCCTTACTCTAACCCTAACCTTCACCATAAACCCTAAACCTAACCCTTACTCTAACCCTAACCTTCACCATAAACCCAACCCAACTTACCTAACCCTAACTTTCACCATAAACCCTAAACCTAGTTCCTTACTTACCCTAACTCTTCACTATTAAAACCCCAAACTGAACCCACACTCTCACCCTGACCTTAACCATAACATCTAAACCTAACCCTTACTCTAACCCTAACCTTCAACCATAACACCTAAACCTAACCCTTACTCTAAACCTAATATTCACCATAACACCTAAACCTAACCCTCACTCTAACCCTAACCTTCACCATAAACCTAAACCTAACCCTTACTCTAACCCTAACCTTCACCATAACACCTAAACCTAACCCTTACTCTAACCCTAACCTTCACCATAAACCTAAACCTAACCCTTACTCTAAACCTAACCTTCACCATAACACCTAAACCTAACCCTTACTCTAACCCTAACCTTCACCATAAATAAATAGTGACTAGCCCAATGTGTGTCCTGCCTGAGAATGTTGGCAGGGCAGTGAGTAGCATTAGCTTGCTTGTTGTAATATAATGAATCAGAGTGTGAATTGGAGCTGTGGGCTTTCACCGTGTAAAAGAAGCCCCCTGCTGCCTTTGTTGTTGGATACACTGTGAATGTTTCTGAGCGAGCATGTGCTCACATTCACACTGCAGTTCACATGGCCGTGGAAGTGCTTAGTGTTGGTTCCTTTCATTCATAATAAACAGAGGCTGAAGTGTGAATCGTGTTCGTGTGTTTCGTTGCTCAAACCTGTGTTTTGTTGTAATCGTAGAAGTTTGAGCTTCGTTTTCCAGACAAGAAATTGCGATATTAGTGCAGAAACAGCTGCTGTTTGGCCTCAGAATTGAAGGGTTACTTGTGATGAAGAGGGCTCACTGGGGCAGAGTTGAGATTTCCTGAAGTGTATCTTGCTGTCCTAAATAAAACCGTGTGTGCAGTCGCTGGGCTTTGCACTGGGATGCGTCTGATGATGTGGCCTGTATTCCTAGTGAATGTTTGAATCTGGCTCTGGCGGATATTGATCAGCTGCAGTGCTAGCTAGACAGAGCAGTGCACACCAGATACAATGGCGGGTTCCCCTGGGCTTTCTCAGGAACTGCAGCTCAAGGGTTGTTAATACCAGGCCCGAGCTCATGGCTGGCACAGCCGGTTCAAATTTCTGGAACTAATGGCTGCTGCTAGATGTACTGTAGTGGAATACACATTTCTAAACCTCATAGGCAACTTGTGCTGTGAAATGAGTCAGATTTACATTCCAGACCACAGGTTTTGACTAGGACTCCAATATATTCATGTGTTTTCATCGAAACCATATTCATATTTGACCAATAGTTTGAGTTAAACAGTTAAACGGTGCATTATTTTGAAATAGGGTTGGTCTGATTTGTGTAAATCAAATCAAATGACAACAGAATTCACATTGTTAATATCATAAATGTGAATACAAATCAGAACTAAGCTGTATTGCAAGGGATTTGTCTTCGGTTGCACAGTAACATTGCACCCAATGGCTGGGCGATATGGGCAAAAAACGAATTTCCCAGTCTATACAGACACAGATATTACGTGACAAATTAGGGCACCCATGGAAATGTGTTGTCTGTTGTCTCGACTATATTTAAACATACTGAAATCTGATCTTCATTTCATCTTCGTACACACCAAGTCGTTTTGTGCCAGAGCTCTTCTCGTCTTATGCCCCCTCCACGGTGAGTGGACGAGAATGCAAGAGGGGGGCCCGGGGGAGCAGAGTAGAGGAGGAGCTGAGAGCAGGGGTTGGAGCAGAGTGAGAGAAAACGTAAAGTTTTGCAAGATTGAAACAGAATTTTATCTACAAACCTTACAATTCAATAGAAAGGATGTCACCTCAGCTTACTTCCTGCTCTGTTTATATCCCAGTATAGATATAAATATCAATATATCGATCAAACCGAAAGTCACAGTGCACGAACAAAACGAACTAAAGTCACACGGTAAATATTGTAGCTCTAGGATTGGAGCTGTTCAGTTTCATGACAAAAGGTTTTATGTTAATTGTCTCTTTTTCTATTTTTCATGGTTTTCCCACCTGCTACCGCCCATTCCCACCAAATATCCGCAGCATTTGTCCAACTCTCTCATGCAATGTAGGAGGTATTTCAGCTTGCCTCCACCTGCAATCCAACAGACTTTCCTTTATTTGGCTTAATTGCTCATATTCACCTTCCTTTAGAGCCCTTTCCACAGCTGAGGCTGGCTGAAGAAATAGGCCCCGCCACTTTTTCCAGCCCAGTAAGGCACAATTAGACCTGCCATGATAATTACATTATCAACTTATTGTACGATAAATGGACACATGACCTCAATCATTTTAGCTGACCCCAGTATTGCCCATTATGCATTATGCAAGTAGAGCCCATTAACATCAATGTGTGCGCAGTGTTTATTGTTGACTTTGTTCAAAAACAGCAGTTTTATTTCATATATGTCTATTATTTTATGATGATTAAAAAATGCTGTTTTGTATTTCCTAAATGATTAGAATTAAATGGATGTAATAGGTCGAAATGCTGCTCTTTAAAAGGGTGTAAATTCCACTGTTATCCCTTTTTATTATCGTTACACATTTGATCATTTTTCCCTTCAAATTAAAATAATATAATTCATCGCAGTTGTTTCTTTGACAGCATGTTGTCCAAACAAAAACAGCTGTTTTGACAATACACACAATACATGAGTTGTTCATGTGATTGGTCCCTTCTCAAATGTTTAGAACAAGCCTATTACTTTCTTATTAATGAGCCGTTTTATAAATGTAAATTATGCACAATAGTTATTGGCAGGTTATCATGTGTATTGTTTAACCGCTTACTCTCTGAAATTGAGTCCCATGTCATAAGATATTGTAAAATATCGGTCTATTCTTGCTGTCCTGGACGGATCGTGTGCAGTGTTTGGACCCCGAGTTATTGCTACTTCAGAAGTGATTCATAGTTCTCAAAGCGGTCCAAGGAAATCTGTTCTACATCAGTGTCAGATAACTGAATCGAAGCTGATTCTCTTGGTTTCTCATGATTCAGATTTATTCTTATTTTTCGACCGTGTTTCATATGTGTCTGTAACAGTTTATCAGTTCTGATGTATTTAGACAAATCATTGATGAGTTGGGGAAATAATAACCGTGAGTTTCTGCTTTTGGAGGGGAAGAGATTGTCTGTCAGAAATGTTTGCTGGTAGCAAAACAAGAAAAACTGAAGAGCTGTTCATCATTCAGGACCAAGAATTTCACAGAAAACACCGGATTTGTGCAGTCGAGTCTGGCTCATCCTTGTATGTGTGGATGAGGGTTCATATCAAACTGTTAGAGGGTTCATGTCAGTCCATGTAATGATCTAATCAGAGAATTGGTAGGTTCGACACATTTCTAGGCATTTCTAGATTGAAGTGCAGTGTTCCCGGGTCATCAAGACCCTCAGAAGTTCAGCTCTGCAAAGCACTGAACGCTTTATGCCACATTTTTATTGTAAGTCTGCTTTGAATATTATATCTTATCATCTTATGTTCATTCTTTTATCCATTTTTTCTCTCCTTTCCCATTTTTATATTCTTGTTCCACTCTGTCTGCCAGTATATCCCTTTCTCTCTTTTTTCCTCCTGAGATTAACTCTCCCTCTGAAAGAAATGATACATTAAATTTGCCTAAATTAAAATTTCCACATGAATAAAATATATTGCCACAGTTATTGCCAAAAGTAAGTAAACCGAAAGCCAAAACTGTTGCTGTAATATTATATATTTTATTTATGTGGAAATGATGTATATTCAAATCAGTTCAATTCACTGCATCAATTTGTTCAGCCTTACTCTCTCTCTCTCTCTCTCTCTCTCTCTCTCTCTCTCTCTCTCTCTCTCTCACACACACTTTCTCTCGCGCTCCCTCTCTCTGGTGGTTTGACAGATTGGCAGGCGAATGTTGCTGGGTGGTGCGGTCCAGGCCAAAGAGAGAGGCCACCCCTCCTTCTGTCGCAGTGGGAGTCTCCGTAGGGGGAAGCAGAAAGCTCGCTCAGTTGGGGGTCTAGGGCCCGCAGCAGGAGAGCCCCATAGCTGAGAAGAGAACATCAATTAAAACATTATAAATATTTAAGTGGAGAAAAGATTCAATAATATTAGGTCAGGGAGGTGTCAGAGCCTGACCCTAGATGAAAGATCCGGAATGATAAATGTCACCGAAACGCCTCTGCAGTGGGCAGCGCTGTTGGACATTGATGGATGACCAAAAGCACACATGTGATATTGCGTGGCTTACTTTAAATGGCATCAGTCAATGTCCTTAGAGGATGAAATTAAACCAAAAAGGGTCAGTGAGGTTAACATCTGCTCTTCGGGCCTGTGAGCATGTGCAGTACATGTATACACTCTTTTAGAGTCATTAACGCCCTGTTAATAGGTGGTTCTTTAGGGAACCAGTTTTGTAAATGAGAATGCGAGAGTGCAGAAACTCGGACTTACAATTAAATGTGAAGTAAATTCAGTGACCAAATTAGTTGGCAACTACTTAGATAGTTGATCAGTTAGTGACGTCATCAATCGCGGTTCTCGCACTAACTAGGAACGGTCCCCTCAGTGTGCATGTGGAGCTGCAGTGGAAGCATACAGATGGAGCAGATCTCTGTCACCCGAACAGTCATTACAGAGACCACAAAGACAACATTTGCAGACTGGACAGAAGTGTTATATCAGTGTGAGGTGTAGGAGTCCCACATGGACACGGTGAAAAAGAGATGTTATAAATGAGTAACACAATTTGAGCTCGTGGATCCCAACATGTAGCATGTGTTCATGGATAAAATGCCATCCTTCATCACAAAGAGCCAATCAGTTTGCTGTTTACTGTGTCAAGAAAAGGTCAATATTACAAGTGTAGCAGTAACACAAAATAGTTTCAGTCTGAAAACTAAAATGACCATCTCGTGTTATTCTCCCTTTATTATTTTCTGCTGATTTTTAAGAAACAAATATGAAATATTGCTTCTTTGCACGTCCTCACTTTTCAATTTTGAATTGGAAATTTGACATAATTCTCATTTTCAGTTTAGTAAATCTCTGTTTGTTTTAGTGACTTTTATTTTGAAAGCTCGTTTCTTAATTCAATTTTAGTTCAGTAAATGCATAAAAACCTCAAGCTGAATATAAAATCTGACAGCAAAATAAGAGTTATTTGGTAATTAAGCAAATTAATCATCTGAATAATCACTTATTTGTTTGAATAATTCATAAATTACTCAACCATCAAAATAGTTGTTTAATGCACCTGTAATGTGGAGGTTCTTTTACAATGTTTCTTTACATATTGACACATTCTCTTAACAATCCAAAGCATGTTCTTCAGAGATATGTCTCTAAGAACCCAGGCTGTCACCTTCTCCATATTCCTCATTTTTCCGAATAGCTTTTTATCTCAGGAAACATGAACATACCTGAATGAAACAGGCTTTTTGATAAAACCTCACACTCTGTGGTACCTAAATTCGTGGACTGCTCTTTGTATTTTTATCTTTCTTGCTCCTTGACCCTCCTCCTCCAATACTAAAGGAAAAAGCTGAGATAGAGAAGCATGAGTGCTGATTGTCAGGCAGGCTGAGCAGAGTGCCATTGATCCCCTGTCCATTCTTCGGGGGATTCAGGCGGGAGGATGTCTAGATCTAATGGATTAATGGGTCTAAACCTGGGCGTAGAGCAACCTGGTATTGACATTGAACTCTAATCCTATGCATCACCATGACCTTGCTCCAGCGAGTACCCACACACTGCTCATCCTAGTAGCATCAAGGGCCAGTTTGTGATAGGAACACTACAGATAAAGGAAACTAGTGAAGTGACTTTTAGGGCAGTTACAGTTTGTAGATGATTGAAGATGATGCCATAAGCGCGCTATCGATAGGAAGTCAGAACTAACAAATTAGAAAAGTACTGTGATAATGAATTTTCAAACAAACTAAACATTGAAAAATAAACATAGTTACATCATTTTTTCAGGGACCTTTGAACTTTCCGACCACTGTGTCCCGTGGAACCAATGCAACAATTTAAATTGACTTGCTACAGCCCTCATTTCTACTCCATATTTACATTTCATTTTTGAATCATGTTTTGCAGGTAAGAGAATGTAATTTTAGGAGCCTTGCCCAGGATTCTTATTGGTGTAGTGTGATGTGTTTCCTGACATGGGAATGAAACCCTGGTCAACAACAAATAACTATTTCAATAGTTGAATAATCTGTCCATTATTGAAATGAATAATTGATTTTTCAGATTATGCAGCTTTCAGGGCTGGGTGATAAAATGATATTTAAAAATATATAAAAATATAAAGAGTATGATATGGGCTGAGGTGATGATAAAGTTGTATTCTGTTTTTCACGTGGTATTTTTCACATTGTATATCATAAACCCTGTCCGTTATTCATTTAAGAGAATATATATTTTTTTGTTCATATGACTCAGATTTAAAATTTTCATCAGTGATGTTTAATGAAAAGATGAATGAAACTGAAATATGCAAGATGTTTTTTTTAGAAAATAGAAAAAGGAGAGAAATGTGAGACAGTAAATTTAGCTTTGTTTGTTTTACTGCTAGAACTGCCTTTAATTTTTACACGGTCTGTTTCTTTGTGTTAGTGACTTTTATTTTGATAACAATCTGTTTGTTTGTATTAGTGCCTTTCATTTGGCAGTCTGTTTGTATTACAGGTTTATTTTGAGACAGTCTGTTTGTAATGTAGTGGTTGAGTGGAGCAATACGGTCATTGATTTTGTTAGTCGAATAGTCACGGCAACCCTGTTATCCACAACACTTTCCATCAAATATCGTGCCATGTGTGAGTGAGCTGTGAGTGAAAAATAACAGCTATAAAACAATATCATCCTATTATTGGAAGCATTCATCATTGGGTTTTTCAATGATGGCATAATCTGAGGCTGTTCCGTGATGCAGTGTTGATGTTTCTGCATACAGAACCTGTAACTTCCCATGTCTGAAGATTTCCAAAGCATCATCTTCATGAGCATTTCAAATAAACTCTGCTAACCCAGGCAAGGAGTTGCACTTTGGTCAAGCAAGTTCTTCGCCATTACTTGCCTGACAGTCTAGAAAAAGACACGAAGTGTGGTCACGTCCACTGAGATTTGATGGAGTTCGGGTGACCGTGCTTGACGTGACTGGGCCAACGTCCCAAGCTTTCTTCAGTTGAGTCGGCCAAGCATCTGCCAGGGGCAGGCTGGGATTTGCGTCCTCTCCTACCACCTCCTGCTTGGTTCTGCCGGGTCCCAAAAGGGACCGGTGCGCTGATATTTTTAGAGGGTATGTTCCACAAGCCTCTGTCGCCATGAGAGAAGGACAATGGAGGGTGTTGGGTTACATCAGTACTTGGCGTGAAGGCTCAGGGAGCTAGGAGAGGAAAGAATCCTGGGTGGGCTTGATGAGTTCTGGAACGACGTTCCTTGAGGAATTTCACACCCGTGTGAAATGCCTCCTCCTTATGAAACAAGGCACAAACAGTCAGGTTTATCCATCTACTTCTTGCTGAGATACTGATGTGGGTGGACGTTGTTGTCTAGAATGGAGCAGTTTACTCAGATTCATCCCTAAATATGTTACACACACTTCATGTGTACTCTGGACTTTACTGTTAACATGAAAGCTTCTGAGTAACTAATGAAGTTCTGGACAACAGCCTGGAACTCTGCAGCCTATTGAAGGCCTGAGGGACGTGCAAATTTGGGTGACTTATATAATGAAGCTAGTTTTTGCTGATTCCAACATGCCAGCATTTCCTCACCCTGAGAGAGTAAGCAGACACCAGTTCAGTGACTCATCTTTACTTACAATGACAATCTGACCATAACTTGTGGTCATCGTACTACTTCTGAACCTTTGAGGCCCTGCTTGTTGTTTATCGAGGATGTTCATCTTCTAGGGCTCAAGGAGAAGCCTGGATCTCCTTAAAGGTCTGAGATATTCAAATTCAGAGACTTATGTGATCAGTACATTTGCAAACCAAGAGCAGAAGATATTGACGCCTCTCGACTTACCTGATGTGTGCTCCAAAGAGCCAAACAAATTATGGAACGTGCAACCTAACTGGATTAATAATGTTTTATTATATCTACAGTGCTTAAAATTAAAAAGTGCTTTATTCTACAATAATTCATCCAAAATATCAGTCTGATATTTGGAAAACGATGACCCAAAATAGTCAAAGCTGTCTATGCTGTGCATGAGACTAATGATATGACCCTTTTTGATCTTTGGGAAGTTTTATGTGCCAAAAATAGTCAATTTTATTGTAATAAAATCATTTTCATAGAGCGTTAAGGACTGGCATGAAGGAAGCTTTCACATGAAGTATAACAGCATGAATGTCAGATCAAACTGTTCCATCATTCTTATTGAAGCAAAGGAAAGTTGTGTTTTGGTTATATGAGTTCATCAAAATCTGGACGTAAGTTGAGGAGACTAAAAATGACCCTGGTTCCATTGGGCATCACGCCATCATTGATTATTCTTAGGTCTAAACTGGAGAAGAGCAATGGAGCAAATGTAACCTACCGGAAATGTATCCTACAAAGGTAACTTTTAAGACCTTCGCTGATGTTTCTGAGGCATGAATTGTGTAGAAAGCGAAAGTTTATGAAACGCACTCCGCTTCATTTGTCATAGATTATTCATTGCTTTGTCGGAAGTTTGCTGAGACGTTTTCAAGAAGATGTTTGACAGATGAGACTGTGGACTTGTGTACAGTAGCTTCCATTTGTTTCATGACTGTCAGATCCATTTTGAGACAAGGTTGATCTAAGAATTGGCCTAGAAGGCTTGTTCCATATTACGAATTAGATGGCCACTGCAGAGCAACAAGATTGATAGCCAGCACTGTTGCGGACCTGGTTTGCCTTTGAAAGACAACACTGCAGATAGGAGAATATTGATGTGTGCGACCCGTGGCTGCCTGCAAGCAAGGCTGAATTATTCAGGGAAGTGTGTCACATTGAGAACGTAACACACACCAATCTCGGCTCCGTGTGCTTTGTCTTGCTTTGTCTTCTGTTCTGTTGAATTGGCTGACTCCATGTAGAATGCATGAGCACTGAGTTCAGCCTGAGTATATTTTATGGTTCTTGGATGAGGAAGGAGGGGGTCCGTGATTGTCTGAGTACGAGTTTTTATGCCCGTTATGGAGAAGAGTGTGGCATAGTGTGGTAATACTTAAATAATTGCGAAGGTTTTGGCTGATTTCGGGATTCAATGCTTAGGTTGATTCCCTGCCGTGGGGATTCTGTTCCTAGTGGAAAACATCTTTAGAAGGAATCACAAAAGGTTTCGACATTTCGCTCAAATTGGAGATTTGGGTACGTTTTTACCCAAATTTACCCAAATATTGGGTACGTTTTTACCCGATTTTACCCAATTTCCATCATCACTGTAGTAAAGCTCCATATAAGATGACAGTTGCTTATATAAGTGCACAGCTGGTCTTCATACCTATTGGTTTAGGTAGAACCAGTTGGGGTTCTCCTAATCGTATGAGTCATACAACCCCATTCCAGTATTAAAGAGGGCCCTTACAGTGGAGGACAGGATGTCCAAATATGCTCCCTTAGATTTGTGCTGAAGGTTCATATTGGAAGGTTGATATGGGAAGCTCTTGGTATGGCTTATATAAAGGCACTCTGCCGCTGCTTCGTACTTACACTATTCTTTGGCTTTTCCATTTGGCAAAATTGGTATCTGACACCCGGAGCCGGGTAATTTATTTACCTGCTCACTCCTGGACCCAATCGAGCCGAGTAGGGACTAAACCATGAATCAAAGTTCAGACTGGCCAGAGAGAATACCCATTCTACGTCAGGCAAAGCAGACATCCAGCGCTGTCGCTGTGCTATTATAAAGCTATATGCTGTTTAGGTTGCTGTGTCGTATTGTGAAGCTGCCAGTTGAACATTGGTCCTAATGACATCACAGTATCCTTTCATTATCTTTATAACGGGACATAGCGTCAACAAATTGAGAAGGGATTATATATAAAAGTGTCTTTTAGAGTTGTGTCCAGTTGGTTAGTGTAGGTATCATACAGTGAAACGTCTCAGCCATCACACATCTTCAACAAACAGCTTCTAGATCATGATCCTAACTTGTTGATCTAAAAATGTGGAAAAAATAAACAAAAAAATCTGTTCTTTTCTACTTGTTCTCTCCTTCTTTGGAAAAGTTTAATCTTTTCCAGTGCCCCCTGCTAGCTGGCGCTCTCCCTATTGTCTCCAAAATGGGAGGATGAGGCCCCGCAGGTACTTCCTCCAAGACTTTTGAAGCACTAATGCATCTTCCTGCACTGTTTCTGTGGTTTCTAATGCTAATGCTTATGTGGTTTTTAACACCGTATGGACCACCCCTGATAGCAAGAAGAGAGTGGGCCAGTGTTGGCCTGCTGACCAGAAAGCTGGCGGTTCACTGGTGCCTGTCTCTCATTTCTATCACTCATCTTTCTTTCGTTTGTTGTGAATTAGTGAGTGAATAGTTTTCAGTCTCACAGCCTCGTCAACCGTCATTTTTTCCTCCCTTGTTTATAATCAGAGTCAGATCCTGCACACAGAAGAATAATCCGGGTGGTCCGAGTGGACCAGCCGTGGCAAACAGCCAGCAGGGTACTGACCTTATCAAGTAGCAATGATTTGATAGTGTCAGGTTTGTCTGTCCCTTTGTCCGTATTAGCGTGAACCGTAGGTCAGTTATCGTCAGAGCTTTACAAGCATCCATGAATCTTATTTAAGAGCAGAACTCTCTCGGCCGTGTGCTCTCAGCGGGGGCAGTACCCAGCAGTGACCGCAGCATGCCGTTTTGTGCCACAGATCCCGAGTGTGTCCCCGAGAGGGTGTGTGAGGATGCGGAGGACGGACGTCTGAGGAGGAGGAGGTGCTCTCCAGAGGAAGGGGACGAGGCAGAGGAGGAGGACGAGGAGTACAGCTGCCGCGCCTGCCGGCAGGTGTTCGGCTCACTGAGCGATCTTACCCAACACAAGATTAATCAATGCCAGCTGACAGGTAAACAACACTCACTCCGCTGCGCTTAGCCTGCCTTACGCTTGGCCCCAGCACTGCCACCGGCCCTGCCTGGTGCTTCTGTCCTTCTGTCCTGTTTAACTGAAGCCCAAGATACACACCTGATATTACAGCATACATAGCAGATACGCTTTGATTGTGTTCAGTTTCTGTGCACTACAGCAGGGTTTCTCAACCTGTGGGCCAGGGACCTCCAGTGGGCCATGAAGCACTCTCTAGTGGTCCGCAGACCCATCCTCAGGGGCGGTAGTCCATAGAGGGTTAGAAATGGTGCTGTAAATCATACATACCAGTCACAGAAAACAATTTTATATTAGAAGTTGAGTTTTGATTTTCTTGTTACAAGCAGGTGGGCGGGGAGGTGGGAAAGGTTGAGAACCTCTACAGGTTCTACGATGGGTTCATACTTTTTTTTTAAGGTGTCCACTGGCTTTCTGCTCAGGAGTGTTGAAGAAAAGGCCACTTTTTATTGCTCATTTTACCCCCCATTTCTTTAGTAAATACTTTTCATTCAGCACAGCATCAACACACACACACACACACACACACACACACACACACACACACACACACACACACATATATATATAATTAAATGTTATCAGTTTTGGTCATTTTTCTTAACCCTGTTCAGGATTAGATTTACCTGTTGGAGGTGGAGTAAATAAATGTTATTACAGGATGTCTGTGAAATTAATGACTGCTTTGTTCATGATATGAAAACTTGTTGTGAATGATTGATACGGGCCTGTCTGCCTGATTTGTGCACTTCCTCCTGCTCCAAAAAAACCCGACTTAACTACTTATGGAGAGTCAGAGGAAGAAATCCAGTCATGTGACCCATTAGTGACACGGAACAATTAGTTTAAAAATAACTACGCTACACTCAGTGCCGACTGAACCAACCTGTACGTACCCTCGTACACAGAGTCTGCTCAAGTGTGACTGTTTCATACACGATTTTGCCCGCAGAGGTGTGAGGCATCCGTGCCACAATGAAACTACATGGCTAAACTCTCTTTTGCTTAGAATATTTGGGAATATTTATTGAAATGTCAGCTCATACGGGACAAATATAACCTGAGGTTATTTTTGTGGCTCGATTTACAGGTTAAACAGTCCGAAATTGTTACTGACGTGGGAATACAGTCAGTTAAACGGACTGACATGGTGCGTTCGGACGGCACTGAAATCAGCGAGAAATGATTGAACCCCACCTGCCCAAGTAAAACCAGTCTCGTCTGAATAGGGCTTTAGTTTATTTTCCAAAATAAAAATGTCGGTGCATTTAAAGTTTGATTGAGGAGATTAAAACCTAGTTTAGATGCAGGAGAACAGTCTGTGTGGTCCGAGGGTGGACAAGCGGTGGCAAACAGTCAGCGGGGTCCCAGCCTTATCAAGCCAGTAGGCTGACAGATGCTTGCTATCTGGGATATGACTCTTACACTCTAAAAATAAGTTTGAGGTGCTTCTTTGAGCAATGCCATAACTGAAGCACTTTTGCTTCCATGGACCATGTTTGTTAAAGGGTTATATGAGTGTGAGCGTCAAGTTAAGGTCCACTAAACTTGTAAATGGTTCTTCGCATCTCTTTCACACTTTTAACATGGCATAACAGTGCCTCCACCACGTTTGACAGATCCTATAAGAGCATATAAGACAAGATAATTCCTGCTTTCCTTTCTCCATCTTGTAGTGGGCACCAGTTTAGGTCATATACTGGTGGCCACTGTTCCTTTATAGTGTTATCCTCCACAATAGTGCAGAAAAGTGTACAAACAGTGCAAAACTCACAGACGTTTAACTGTTAACTGTTTAACTTCATGGCTTGGAGTCAGAAAAGCTTCATGTTCATTTCAGGTGCATCAGGTAACGCTATGGTCTCGGTCGCTTGGTTCTGGCAAACCGAGGCACCACATGTTCGTAGCTGGTACCGAAGCACATGTGATATCTGAATGACATGTAATATTTAATAATAGAATGATATGAGACGTTTAAACGGGGAAAATATACATGCTGAACAACATGTGGTGCTGTTTTTAATCAACCGACGGAAGCCACTCTGTCATTAGGGTTCGATGGAATGATGGAAGAGCCAATACTGGCCTTAAATGGATTTATGGATGTATATCTTAAAGATCTCCAAAATGTCAACTTTACAGGACAAAAGTCCTTCTCATTAAGTCAAAAAGTGAAAAAAATGGAGAAACGGTGAGTATACATTTATGCCGATCAACCATAACATTAGGACCATCTCCTTGTTTCTACATCCAATGTCCATTTTATCAGCTCCATACAGGAGCACCGTTTTACTCCATCTGTTTGTCTTCATACTCTGTTAGCCTGAATTCACCCTGATCTTCAATGATCAGGAGCCCACAGGACCACCACAGAGCAGCTACTATGTGGGTGGTGGGTCAGTGTGTGTTGCGCTGGTATGAGTGGATAAGACGCAGCAGGGCTGCTGGAGTGCTTAAACCCACTGATGGTCTGAGAATTGTCCACCTACCAGAAATACCCAGTCAACAGCATGTGATCTCGATTACCTTTATTTTCATTCAGGTATTTAGGAGTAAAAATGAGTCTTTTTTATGTCCTTTCTTTCTTCTGGTGTCAGTGTTGAGTCGCAGCCACATTAACCTTGTTTGCTGGCCGTGTAGGTTGAAGTGGGAGTTCTTCTTTATTAGGTAGATCATAGTCATATGAGCACTCATTTGTCAACTCCTGCAATCTTCTGCAGCTCAGCTAATATCGGCGAGTGTGTGAGGGTCACTGGCAGATGGGTGTCATTGCTTGTCTGATGTATGAACATGGCTAAAAATACACTGACAGCGACGGCTCGGGAAACTAATGGTATCAGCTAAAGGCTTTTCCATCCAGTTTCTTGAGGACTGGGCGTCCTCTTTATGTTCTACACTAGACTCCAGTCTGTGTCAGCGATCTCCATTCGGTGACTGCAAATGGCACCGAGTGTTTCAGATGACTATTTACTTCAGTGGCTGATTTTGTTTATTACAGTAAGTGTGTTCTGTCAGATCTTATATCAGAAGTTCATTTCAGAGTTTGAACCTGATGGTTATCAGAAATTTAATGTCCTTTAAAGAATTTAATAGTGATTTAAAGAAAATAACTGTAAATAAATAAATAACTGTAGTGTTATGATCTTTAATAATTACAGTATTAAAGTAATTTTGTTTTTTGAAATATACATATAAATAACATATTTGCATAAAATGATATACAAAATTACAAATTATTCAGAATTAAGCTGATATAGATTTAAGTTTGGAATAACAGTAGTTTTGTGTGTTTAATATGTATTTATTTACTAAACTGAAGTCCATCACTGGTCATTCAAACACGCTTATTTACTATTACGAAAATGTCTGTCGTTGAATTCTGTCTGTAGCCTATTTTCCCAGCAGCATCTTAGCATTAAGAACATCTTAACAAGGAGAGAGAGAGTGCTCAGTGTGATACTCACTCGGCCATCTAACAATCGTAATTGTGCTACGAAGCTTCTGGGAAGCCGACTCTGTATTGTTAACTCTTGTATCTTTTGAAACACCATCATAAAAGTAATGTGGGCGATTTTATAAGGTATAATTAGCTTCATATTTACCTTAAAACCTCCAAACCCTCCCTATGATGGATGATATTTTGCACAAATAACAAAAGGAGACCCTTACTTGGGGGAAATGGGATCGTTTTGAAAAGTATAGTGGAATGATTGCATCTTGCCAAAGGGAACATTTAAAATGGTTAGGTAAATATTTAGTGTGAGATGTAGAAAAGGAGTGATCTGAGAGTGATTTGAGCACAGGTCCCTATAGAGCTGCTTTATTTTACACATGACAATAAAGCCTTTGTGTGGGTTTTCATCTTAATGTATAAGATGGAGAGAGAGAAAGAGAGAGAGAGAGAGAGAGAGAGAGAGAGAGAGAGAGAGGGGTTTATAAATGTGCGATGTGCGAGCGTTCCTTTTGTATCTAACCACAAATTATAAGGCATGAATGATTTGGATTGGTCTCATGTGTCTAGACGAACAGTAAGATATTCCATATGAGTATTACAGAGATTTTCCGTTCTGAGAGCGGCTCTGTTTGGGAGGGAAAGGAGTTTATGAACATGTTGCGTGTGTATTAAGTGAGTGAGTGTGTGTGTGTGTGTATCTGTGAGGCAGAGGAAATATGAGCTGTGTGTGTGTGTGTGTGTGTGTGATAAGGCATATTATTTTATTCATTTGAGAAAGACAGGCAATCAGCTCAGGAACACTAGCAGGCAGGGCTGCAGTGAATAATTCAGCTAAGACCTAATGCTATTCAGATGCTCGGCGAGTACATTCACTATGAATGTATTTGTTACACGTTGCTCCCCAAATTAGTGCGGTGCCGCACTGACTCGGGCATCTGTTCTGCTATTTCTCACGACAGTCTTTCCCTGCATATGAGCTTCTTCAGAACTGCTGAAGAGGATTCCACACAAGTGGCTTGTCGTGGTATTATTTTCTTCGTCTGTGGGTCTGAATAACCTCGGTTTAGGTCACAGTTATTGTGATTGTGTTCAGTATTTCTGACTGTGGAGACATTTTACAAAATGGTGCCATTTTTACATTGTAATTTCCACTTTTTTAAAATAGGACATATATGTTCTTCCTCTAACAAAACATATTATATATATATATATAAAACATAAATTAATTCACAATCTTTGTGTTTTGTGGAAAGAGATACATATTATAATATTTTAACATGTTTTTTACATTTAAACAAATGAATTAATCTCTGCAAACTCAATGCTGTCAGTATAGAATGTAAATTCCATCTAAACAGGCCCCACTTCATATAAAGTGTCTGTAATTACTGTGTAATTACTGTGTAATTACATATTTACCGTCTATATAATAACAGTGTTGTAACACTGTTGAAGTGTAACTATTGCTGAAGTAAATGAGTGCAGCTTGTGCAGTTACACGTGTGAAATGTGTGGCTCAGCTTCAGTTCTGACTCGGTTACACGGGTGTATTAACACTGTTACTCTCATCTTAATGCCCCTCTATGATCAAATGAGAGATTATAGATCATATTCTCTCAAAGCTACAGTTAACGCTCAATTGTTTACACAAGCTGTCCCACTCTGGTCTACCTGACAGTGAACACACACCAGTTATTACTTGTATTTGACTGTATTTTTGTATTTACAGAGTCATTGGTGACGGTGTAACGTGGGACTAGTAAATGGTCTTTTTACACTCTGTTAAAACTCCCAACTTTGTGCCGCTGAGTGTTAAACTTAATATTACAGTTTCCTTTATGTAGCTGGCCTCACATTTCAGTTTATATTATTGTATGAATTGAATACGACCTGCCGTATTATGCTGCCTTCCTGCCACCAGACTAACCCCTCATTAACGTCAGTCTCTTACACAAATAACTCCTAATTGAACAATACTTGAAAAGCAGTTTGAATTAGACCCCCCATGGAAGCTGAATAAAAGAAGGTAATTGCCTTTTCGGAGCTGTGCGGAGCTCGCCACCTCCTAAACAAAAGAAACATGTACAGTTAAACCGGGTCTTACCAGAGAAGGGACGCAAAGTGGTCCTTCATTGAAAGTGTTTTACAGTCTGGGCCTCAAAGCTGATTTTGATTGTTCCTACGTTTTGAAGAACTGCAGCTTTTACTGTTCCGGGTTGGGGTTGGAATTAGGGCTGCATGGCCAAAATACTGGTATTAAGCTAGTATTGCTTAATATTTACAATTCAATATAGCTTACAGTTCAGTTCAATTGATGCAGTTCAATGTGTTTAATGGCTGGTTTGCATTATTTTGAGCAGAACACCTGCAGAATCACTTTCCTGGAAGCATAAATGGTCCGTTTGTTGACAGCTACATTTTCATCGCTTTCCAAATTATTATGCAAATTGGATTCGGGAGTCATAAAGATATTTTTTTATTTTATTTTTCAGTTATGGATGATATTGTGTCTCAGGGCTCTTTTGATCACTGGAATCAATCTCAGATACCTGTGAGAGCCGCTTAAGGTGCTGCTTAAAAATGATGTTCAGCATTAATAGGCAACAGGTTTCAAGCAATATGGTAAAGATAAAGGATCCCTCTCTTGGTTTCTGACAGACAAATTCAGTGGATTATGAGAGCAGATGCTAAAATGCCAATACACAGCAGAAAACAGATATCTGAAGCTGCTGTTGCCTCTGAAGTACCATGAACTTCTAGGTGTAGGATCCTCCAGAGGCTTGCTGTTGTGCATAAACCAACTTTTTAATATTTATATCTATATTTGGAAATAAACAGAGTGGGATACGGGCTGTGCGATATATCGATATTTATATCTATATCTGGTTATAAACAGAGTGGGATACGGGCTGTGCGATATATCGATATTTATATCTATTATATCTAAATAATGTTCTGTTTCAATCTTGCAGAAACCTTTTTTTTTGCACCGTTGCTCTTTTCTGCCCACTTCTCTTAGCACTTCCTCTACTCTGCAGAAATTAAGATCAAGTTTCCATAAGTTAAAATATGCTAAAAAAGACAAATGTCATGGGAGTCTTAATTTTTTCACATTTTATTTTTCACATCATAAATCATATTGTATATCACCATTCAGCTACAATTTTTTGGGATATGATATTTTGTCCATATCACCCAGCCCTAGTAAAACTAAATGTTTAAGTCCCAGTTTAAGTTCAATTAGTTGTCATTTGTTTTCTGATCCTTTAAAAAATTAGATTTGGATTCATATTGTATAGTTGGAAACAACAAGAGGAGCAACCGAGGAGGAGATGATTGCATGTATGAGACAGTATGCTGTGTGAAAAAGTAACACTAAACAGAGCACAAGTAACACTGAGTAGTAACGAGGGCACCAAACACTACAGATGGTTGGCAGTGTGGAGTGGAGTGTATGGAGGGAAGCGATGGCACAAATGAAATAAAATCAAATTCTGCACTGATAGCAAAAAGGCTTCCATGTTGTTTATAGATGTTTTTTTTAATCACATAGTAGATGCATTTGACGTGTCAGAAGTTGGGCAAAAACTTTGATGTCTGTCGTGATAACTTTCTACGTGATCTTTTTCCCCGGCAGTAATTGTGATAAACAATATTATTGTCATTTAAAGACCCCTTTTTATGCCACTGATAATATACACGACTTCCAGGGGGCAACTACCAAACTTACATGACCGGAGTTGTTCACCTCTGTATTCATGCATTCAACAAAATTTGGATATTATGAAAAATTAACAAATGATTTTATATTCATGACATGTAGAATGAAATTTTTAGAGCCTGGTTTTTTCAGCCAGTATGGCTTATAGCATTTTAAAATGATTTGAATATTTAATTTTGAATTTGAGTAAATTACTAATCTTGCAGTATCAACATTAAAACACAGAAAATATTTGTCACTTAAATTTGTCACTTTAAATGTGATACATATTAAATATACTGTTGATATATAAAATTCATTAAAAACATAGAAATGCAATATGACAGAATATCTTTTTGAATTAAATTATGAATAAAAAAATCACATAAAAAAGCTTAAAAAAAGAATATTCAGGCATTGGAATCTCATCCCCTTGGAATAAGGTTCTATCAGATTTATTTTTTTTTATCAAAGTTCAGTTCTTTAAATATTCTTATTCTGTGACATCTTGACATTATGTGAGGTGTTTTGTTTTAATTTAAATGCATTTTAGAACATATAAGGATTTTATGTCTATATATTTCAATGTCAAAAATACTCAAAACACTTCTCGGAACGCAGATTGAACCTTACAGTTCCATGTGGACAATAAAACAAATGTTTACATGTCTTAAATAAATAAATAAATAAAATAAAATAAACTTAAAACACTGATTTAAAACAAAGTTCACTTAGTGTCTCATACATGTTAATCATGCTTAGTAAACACAAGCAACATAGAGATTAGCAAAAATTCCATATCCATAAGGTCATATTCATCTACTGTACAATAAGACGATAATGGAATTATCAGGATAGTCCTAATCGTGCTACACCAATAAGAGTCCTTAGGAAAGACTCCGAGCACTGCATTCCCCTACCTGTGTAAAATTATTCCGATGGAAGACGCTCTGGATTAAAGCATCGGTTAAATGCTGTAAATGTAAATGTTGAATTTTAGTATTTACAGTAAAACTAGGCCTTTTTAAGGAATGGACCCAAACAGCTCCTTCAATAAAAGTGTTTTATCACGAATTCGACCACGGACTGATTTCAAAGGTTGCTAGCCTTCATTATGTTTCTTCTGGTGTTTGAAAAGGAGCAGAATGGGAAGTGGACGGACACATCTGCGTTCCAGCAGGAAAGTGGGAGCGAACGAAACACAAAGAAAGAAAAAGAGAGAGATGTAACATGTCACCCCGATCAATGGCTGCCTTTGTCTCCCCCCAGTCTGGGAGAGGTTTAACACCTTTCTGTGCACTTAAGGCGCGACCGCTGGCCTGCGCTGAGGGAATCCAGCAGTATGGATCGGCCTGTGTCCCTAATGCGATCGGTGCTATTGATCGCACTAATGCTGGACTGCAGAAGGAGCCAGAGGAAGAGAGAGGAAGAAAGAGAGAAAGTGGAGAGAGAAATCAAGAGGCCGAGAGAGAGCAAGAGAGAGAGAGAGAAAGAAAGCTAGAGTGAGAGAGGGAGAGTGCATGCTGCAGGAATGTGTCTCTAGGGAGCAGGCCATCTTCGACTAGGGCAGGGCTGGAGGAATGTTTGCAGCACCCCCTCTCCTCGCTCTCTTCTTTCTTGTATCGACCCCCTCCACACACACACATACACACACTTTGCCTTCGACAGGGACTCTCCAGATGCTTGGGCAGGGCTGCTGGAATGCCTCCCCTGAGAGAAGGTCTACTGCACACATGGCGCGGGGCGGGTGGAATGTGCCCCCGGAGAGCAGGAGGAGGCAGAGCTAGAGGTATGTTTACCCCTGAAAGCCCCCCGTGCTCTCTGGGCCAAAGCCCGCTCTGCTCTAGCTCTGGCTCTGGATCTGGCTCCGGCTGTAGATCAGGTTTCTGTGGGCCGGGTGCTGCATCCTGCTGTCCACCCAGGGCTTCGATTGCCTTAGGGAGTCTACAGAAGGAGGAGCGCTTTGTGTGCTCTTGAGAGACTCTTATCAACCCTCAGCCAGGCCTCTGATCAAGGTCAGAGTAGCTTGAATGCAGGTTACAATTCAGGTCCTTGTCTACATCTTAATGCAGTGTTTCTGGGATGGACGTTGCATGGCTGAAAACACGGATTTGAATTTGTACGTTCTCCTTTCTTCCCGATTACAGTATGTCTGAAATCACACCAGCAAGTCTTTTTGAGATACGTGATGAAGTTTCAGGCCATAGTTTGATGATTTAGGCCTGATGTTCTCCATACTGACCAATGCCTATTGAAACCTTGTTGGCCATTGCTGAGAACATCCAATCCACAGAACAGAAGCTTCCAAAATGCAGTACACCAATCATCTTTCCTCTACATTGAGAGCGAGCTATTCCGTTAATTGTTGCCATCATTTAACATCTGTAAAAACATAGCAGACAACTGAGTCCTCTTCAGCAGGGCTGCTACCCTGTACAAGTTGTGATTAGCATTGTGGTGAGACCTACTGCTGAGAATCAGGTTTCAGTCTGCCTCCTCTATGTGATGCGCTGGAGGCTCCAAAGGAAGCAAATGGCTGTGTTTACATTGGGAGGGAGCAATGGCAAGTTCCTCTCTTACTTACTCATTGTAATGTGACATCCTGAAATACTGTGGTCACAAAGTCAAGCACTTCACGTTCCTCTCCCAGGACATTGGGGTACTTACCAGTGGTGCCTGGGTAAGAGTTTAAAAAGATGTGGCAACAGACTCCAGATATCTTCTGCAAATACTAAGAGTGATATCATTGTCGTATAGTGAAGACTATTGGCTTCATAAAGACCAGAAACATTCCTAAACACAAGTATACAGACCCAAATGCCAATGCCCAGCCAACTCAAACTGTCATGGTGTACAAGCTCAATGTCCATTTGCTTGGGGGTTAAAACAGTCCATGCAACTATTGGGGCGATAGAGGACATGTCTCCTAACAGGACAGGGTTAAATATGTCACCAGATCACTGGAAAAAGGAAATTTGGCTGTTGCTATAGTGCCACTTGCAGCAACACTCTAAATGCAGCTTTTGTCTGTAGTTCGAATGTAGTGTCTACATTCATGTCCTTGCATGCAGTATGTTTTGGACCTAAAGAGATGCAGTCAAAAAACCAGGTGCTCCTGTAGCCCCTTTCACTCTCAAAACCTGGGACATTACCGGGATTCTTTCAGCAATTCAATGTTCAAGCTTTGTGTCTTTGACACTAATCCCCATGAATGTTTTTACTGAGATGCACAGGTTCACATTGGCCATGAAAGTCTTGCTAAAGAGGACGTCCTCTGCATGAAAGGCCAAAAGCTCCTTAAGATCTCAGTCAGCTTTGCTCGTCCTGCTACGCAGATGAAACCACACATGAACGCAAGGTGAATTTTTGTCGATTGTACCTACTCACTTTAAAATGTTGGTTCTTCAAGGGTTCTTTAGTAAAGACTTGAAGAACCCTTTGCACGATTAAAAACGCTTGAAGATAGTCTATACGTTCCACCGTTGTCTACTGGCACCGTGCAGCGCCCTTGGCTGAAGATGTATTCTGTGATGTAGCCTCGGTTCCACAGAAACTGGTGTAAATGTGGGATGGTTTGCAAAAGACACACCAGGTTTCCAGGAAACCAGTTCAAGAACCAGAGCTCTTTTGGTGGAAAGGCCTACCTGAGGAGACACCCTGACTCAAGCACTTACAGAACTCAGTGAAAGGATCAAGAATGTTCTACATTGCCAACTGTTCTCTTGACGTCATTGTGTTTTCCTGTAACATATCGTCTTCTGTTAACACAACCCTCTTAGTAATTTCCTGGGAATTGTACTGGGCTCTGAGTACCAGGTTCTGGGCAGATAAATTTCCATATTAAATTTCCATGTTGACTTTGACTCACATGTAACGCCTTCTTATTCCTGTTAAATCCCCTGGTGAAAGTGCATTCGTGAAAGGGGCTTTTCACTTCTTGTCGAAAATATATTTACCACATGACCAGTAATCAACCAAAGAAGGCTTCAGGGCTACACATCTTCAGTGCTTTATTTTTAGCTCTTGCATCAAAAGCCTAGTACGAGAAATCTGTCCTATATTGTAGTCAATCCCTGAAATGTCCTTCCTCCATCCTTTGGCTACTTACCCAGTGGAGATTCTTTCTTCTCCTCTTTCCCCAAAGCTGCTCCTTTCCTCCTGTCCTTCTGTGGAAGACCTTCCTCTTGTGAGGACTCTTGTGAGATGGCCTTTTTAATAAGTGCCTTTCCCTGTTCTCATCAGAGAACTGGGACAATAGGCTAAGCATGCCTTGTCCAGATGCCCGAGGAGAACGGATATTGACAGAGGCTGACGGTGGAGAGCTAAAGAATGCTAATAATCAGAGAACGCTACAGATTGTCTGTTCCTAACATTTGTATCACAATAACATAGGACTACCATAGTATTCCTTTGAATTGTTTGTAGAAGTGGCCTGGAGATGTGGCCCTGGAGCTGATAACCAGCTCATTTCTTTATTACACTGTGAAAAGATCTTTGAGGAACATTTGGAGGTTCTTCAGTTTTAAACTGAACCTCTTAAGGTTTTTCAAGGAACCTTCAATAAAAGCATGAATGTTTCTTTAAAGTTCCTTGAAACACCTTAAGAGGTTCCTGCACAGGTTCAAACTAAAGAACCTCCAAAAGGATATAGTTTCAAGGATGAGACTAAGGGTTAATATGGATGAAGTCTTCTGTCCATACTCTGTTTTCCTTTTCATTGTATTTGTGAATGTTCCATTAAAGCTTACGGTTACAGATGGAACGGAGCAGGTTCACATTAGCCCAGAGGAAATCCTGGTAAAGAGGATGTCCTCTGCCTGAAAGGCTAGAAGATCCTTTAGATCTGTCAGCTTTGCTGGCCATGCTGTGCAGAAGTGACCACACATGAATTGCAAGGTGAATGTTTGTCGTGTGTCTCTGTAGAGTAATGTAGAAAACAGTCTGCATTGAGGAGCAGGAGACTCTGGCAGCACTGAGCAGCTCCTTCAGTGACAGTCTGCTTCACCCTAAGTGGGTGAAGGAGCGGTATCACAGCTCCTTCCTCCCTGCTGCTGTTAGTCTGTGCAACCAGCACTGCTCTCAGCAGACACACACACGTAACTCCACACACTACTAGAGTTTTCAATACAACATTATGTACCAGTATATCTCTCCACGTCACCATCTATAATTATCAGTAATGTATCTGTTTATGTGTTTTTGTTTATTATTTATAATGTTGTAGATGCCGTACTGTTTATATTATACTTCATTTGTTTATTGTATTGAGTGACTTGCTGTCTTTTTGCTGCTGCTACATTGTGAATTTCCCCGTCGCGGGACTAATAAAGGATTCTTTTATATTAACATTATTTTATTCTTTTATCTTTTTCTTTGTTTTGTTTTATCTTTTAACATAACAAAGAACGGCCTGCTCCTGCACTAAACTGCCCTTTAGCCGATGTGCTGCTTAACGTCCATGGCAACATAAAGGACGCATAGAATTCTGTGGGCTGCCATGGATGCATCATTGGCAATTTATGCACACATTTTCAGGGAGTATTAAAGAGCCTTAGAAGAGAGATGTTTTGAAAGCTGTGGTACTGATAACTGGCTGGCTGGGATGACAGTGATTGGTATGAATTAAACATCAAACTCTGGGACGTTCTTTTATTGTATGCACCATGGTTTGTCCCATATACGGAAGCACCGATGTACATTAGGTGCTACTCGAGAAAGCAATCATTGCTGACTGCTGATATAAGTAGGGGTTACTGTGGATATTGGGATATTATTCACGTTTTCCTTCTGTTGGAACTTTTGTGAGGAGAAATGCTCATCAAGTACTTTAAAAAAAAAAAAAAAAAGGCACTTCCAGCAGTGTTGCTCCACAGAAGCAGCATTAACATCGTCTGAACATCGGAACCTTTTCGTTCATTCGCAATTCCTCCACGTTTGAGGCTGGGTGTCATGATCTTCTGATGTGATGAGATAGGCACAAGATAACAAGGCTTTGAAAGGAAGCAGCGGGGTCAGGGGAGAATAGCACTTTCTGAGCTGTCGCCCCGTTTGAAAAGAAGCCTCATGGTAGACTGAGCTTTCTGAATTGGTCTCAAGCCAGTCTCGAGTGCCTGTGTGTGTGTGTGAGTGTGTACAGTGTGTGTGTGTGTGTGTGTGTGTGTGTGTTGGTGCGTGCTTGTGGGCTCTGATATGCATGCACTGGTGGTATCGAGTCACGGTGTGTTTCTGTGTGCACTGTTCACGAGGGCAGTGATGTATGACGTTATTTGTGCAGTTGGACATCGTGATCATTGTGTATGGTACCGAGGCTCCTCCTCGAGTGTATGCGGATCAGTGAGTGTGTGTGTGTGTGTGCTTCTCCCCATCGCCTGTGTGCAGTAGAGCTTCCTGCGTCTCCTCCGCGATGCCGGGAACATTAGTAGGAGTGTCATTAGGCATTCAAAGCAGCTGCAGTCTCGTGAGACGTGCCTCTTTGCCTCTCCCCGGAGCTTCGCACCGCACATTATGCACTGGATCAACTATTTATTGGGCTTTGTCAGGAGCTCAGCCACAATGAGAGGAAAAGAGAGAAGCTGGCTCTGCTCGGAAGCTGGGTGCCAGCATTTCTTCTGTGTGTCCTTTAGACGTGCCACAATACCCTCTTTTCTTTTTACCATTAGTATAGAAGCCTTGATGCTGATCTGATGTTTTATCTTTACAGTGGGTCCCATTTTCAGTTGTAGCTCTTCGCCTTAGAATGCTGAATAGAACTACTGATCAAACTCTAGAAAAGCATGTTTACTCTGCCAGACACATAACCAGTAAACAGCCAGTAAACAGCATTTTCACTGTGGAGCTCTGTGCTTCACCTTTTATTAGCCTGGCAAGATATTAACATCTTCAGAATATTTAAGAATTTATTTCATTTTAATGAACACTTCTGAAACGGGGTTTATTTTATTTTATATATTAAATTGTACAGAACTTTTAATTACAATTTTTCCAAAAGTTCTTATGTTAACATTTATGGCTTTAAGGGTTTTTTATTTTATTTTTTATCATTTTTATTATTTTATTTATTTTGTATTTCAGATCAATTCAGATTTTTAAAAGTTTCTTATTTTTAGATTTAGTTTTTTAAGGAAACATCAAACCATCATATAATTTGAACTGGCATGGTGCCCTTTGGTGTCATTTACTGCTGTGCATTTTGAGCAATATTAATAGAACACAATGAAAGAGAATACATTGTTATGGATGATTCTGGTTTCTTTGCAGGCAGTGATTTAGGCCGATGTTGGTGCCCTAAAAGCACATTTCCAGCATTTCCACGTAAACAAATTCACGTAATTTGCTCTGTAATGGGCCTACTGGCATTTTCACCCATTGTGTCTAATGAACATGTTACCAGGCTCAGTAGAAAAATAAAAACACTTGCCTAAATCTGCCTGGTGGCGCTACACACACATCTGTGTGAACCACGACAAACCTGTGTTCCACGCCTACATGTTTAATCTGTAGATTTGAAGCAGATCATTGTTTTCTGTGGCTACATGACACACAGACAATAACTCATTCATATTGCTGTTGTTCGCCAGATGCCAGATGGCTTATTAGGAGCAGAAATTGTCTGATTCGTAATTAGCAGGTGCTTTCAGTGAGTGTTTCTCAAGTAAGTAATTCATTTACATTAGAGTTTAAAATTTGATTTTAACAAGAAAACAGGACAAAAGAAGCTTTTAGTAGAAAGAGTTTCAGTATTCAGCAAGCGTGGGCCTATTATGGGCTGCATTATTATAAGCTTAAATTCCATTTGACACCTCGATAATATGGTACACGAACTCTATGATCTCCTGTTCTACCAATAAACGTGTGTTAAACAAGTATTTCTTGTTTCTAGTGCTGGGAAAAAAGATCAGGAATGAATATTACAAGTAATTGAACACTTGATTCTGTTTTATGAATTACTATTTATTAATGTATTTATGTATTTATTTATTTATTTGACATGGGATTGTACTGTAAATAATATATATATATATATATATATATATATATATATACTCAACTATAGACTCAACTAGTAAAGCTGAGATACTTCAGAAGTATTTATGATTGTTGAATATATAAGAAATAATACACATATTATATGTTATATATCAGTTAAATATTAATTTTGATTCATATTTGATACTTTTTCCTGCCCATTGTGTGTTTATTATCGTTTAGAATCATCTAGCTTGCAATTCTGTCCAAGTCCAATTCAAAGAGATTGAGGAGAACATTCAGCTTTTAACAGACTCAGTGATTGCTACTTTCCTTTGTCATGCAAAAACATTGTGCCTCCAAAAACAGCAGCTTTACAGGAAAAGGAAGAAACGTCCTTCGTTTTGAATGGTAGTCAGTGTAAACACACTTCATTCGGGGTCATTTAGGAGCATTTCTAGTGGTCCAAAGGTTTTTCGACAGTGTTTTCACATTTACTTGCCTCAGACCCGTACATGAAAACACACCCAGTTCACTTTCAGTAGGTTGGGATATAAAAAAATGTGGTTGTGCAATAGTTGCAACAGAGCTGCTCTGCCTGGCACCTTCTCTGCAGACCTACAGGTTTACACAAGCAGACCCGTCTCGCTTTTCTTGCTACTGTTTCTTTATTCGCTCGCACTCGCACACTTGTTAGTGATGACCCATTCCTCCGTCGTTTGTTTCTTGGTTGTTTTCGGACCTCTCCTCTGCCTCCTGGTTGTCTGGGCCGGGCAGAAGAATGGAGCATTAAATGTTAATAGGTCTGAGTCTGGCTGGAGCACAAACACCCAGCCACGAATGCCTGTCCTCCTGTCCTGGAACGTTGTTGTGGAAGTGCAAAACAACCGAATAAAAGAAGAGCCTTCTGTCCGAGCCCACATTCCCTGCTCCACTGCTGGCACACAGGGCACTGACACTGACAGGCTGGAGAAATGGAGTTTTAGTACAAAGGGATACATACAGGGAATATTTAGTCAAGTGCGGAACGGAAATATGTCAGGGAACCAGTTCTGGACAACTAGGCCATGATGGTGTGGTGCATTATCCTGCTGGAATTTCCCGTCATGGTGAGGGTGCGTAAAGTCCATGAAGGGCTGAAAATGGTCACCAAGCACTAAACACAGTGGGCACCAGTCAATAACATATGTAGGTGGACCAGTGGATCCAACCCATGCTGAGAATACGTCCTAAACCAGTATGGGACCACCACTAGCCTGCACAGTGCTTTGTTGACAGCTAGGCTCCACTGCTTTATGGGGTCTGCACCACACACAACCTTCACTATCAGCCTGAAACAACGGGTACCATGGCTCGTCGGACCTCGCCACAGGTTTCCATATCTCACATATCTCATGGAAGCTAAGGAACGCTGCACTGAAGTGCCGGATATGCATGCGAGGCTCCTGCATTGAATGTGGATGTGATTCCGGCCACAGACGCTTGTTTGTTTGCGTGGACGATTCAAGGCAGACACTGCTGGTCAGAATTATTACCACCCCCTAAGCTGTCCACTGTGGGTTAAAATGCCTTATATGATGTATTCCCTGTATTCACGTGACACTGTGGATTCAGGGATGTTAAATACCTGGCCAGCTTTGGAAATGTAATTTACCATCCATCTGGCCAATATCACGCCATGCTTTAACTTGCCATAAACACATTGGTCAGTGATATCAGCACTAAGAATTCCCAGGTCAGCGCATCCCAAACTAAAATGATCACTCGTTGAATGCTCGTCCCAATTAAGCAAGAACGAGTTCTTCCATTGTTACAATTCCACCATCCGTCCACTCACCATCCGAACAGTGAGAGCAGCAGTGAGTGATTCCAGAAACGACAGATGCGTTTAATATTGAGGGGCCCCTCTGCTGGTAATTAGTGAATAATGGGCCGAGGGTCCCCCGGGGAGCAGATGTGCGGGAGTCGATAAGGGTGCCTGTAGTTTTATCCGTGAGCGAGGGCAGCAGCAAACACGGGCAGACAAAAGCAGCCCCCGTGCTGCCCTTAACGATGTTGTTAATGCCAGACAGGTTTTTTTGTGGAAGCAGGAGGGAGGGGGATAGGTGGGCAGAGACACGGAGACGTTTCAATTCCGGGTCGAGTTTGCTGAAAGGATTCCAGTACCGTGAAACGCAGCCAGCATACTGTATTGTACTGCATATGTGTGTGTTTGTGTGTGTGTGGGAGGGAGGGAATCTCAGAGCTGAGCTGATCTCTCTCTCTCTCTCTCTCTCTCTCTCTCTCTCTCTCTCTCTCTCTCTCTTTTCTCCAGTCTAGTCTTCACTGCATTCAAATTATTTTTCCTTCTGGTGTGTGTGTGTGTGTGTGTGTGTGTGTGATGTGTGACTGTGCACTAGAATGATGATGAGGCTGTTGTGGAGCGCAAGGGCAGGATTAGAGCTGGATCATGGCTGATCGTTTGAACAACTCGGAAGGCATCAAAACCTTAGCTGGCAAGGTTTTTGATGCCACCACGTGGATTTCAGAGAACAGATTCTCTCTGCAGATGGAAGTTGGGGGTCCGCACAGGCCTGAAACTTGACCCGCGCTTCTGAGTTGAAGACGCAACCCAGTCTGGACACACTAATACTGGCCAGCTTGAATCCTGAACCCAGTCTGAACCCACTATTCTGACCCCAGCTGCAGTCAGAGAGGAAGAGGGTGAGAGAGAGAGAGAGAGAGGCAGGGAGAAGAAGTGTGACAAAGAGGATGAGAGAGGGCTGTGAGAGAGAGACAGGACGGGGGAGAGAGAGAGCAGTCATGAAGGAGCATGAGCGAGATAGGAAGTGAAAACTTGACTGAACGGGAGAATAAGGATGCATAGAGGTGGACACTGGCAGGGCAAGAGATGGAGAGATAGAGCCAGACAGAGAGAGAGAGAGAGAGAGAGACAGAGATGGGGCTTTTGAGATGCAGGTGAGAAAGTTAGACAGCTGGAGAGAAGCTGTGATGGACAGATGGAGAGATAAAGACTGAAAGAGAGAGAGGCAGACAGGGGGAGAGAGTGTGAAAAAAGAGTGGGACAGGGCTGTGAGGAAAAAGACATGGAGTGAGAGAATGTGAAAGAGTGAGGTGAGACAGAAATAAATCCTGAAAGAGAGAGAGAGAGAGAGAGAGAGAGAGCAGTGAGAAAAAGACATGGAGAGAGAGAGAGAGAGAGAGAGAGAGAGCACGAGAGAAAGTGTGAGAGCTGAGAGAAAGAGAGAGAGAGACGGGGAAAGAAGATGGGCAGAGAGGGCAAGAGAGAGATTTGTGAGAGATGCGAAGGAGAGCGCGGGTTGTGTGGATTCTGTTCGGCTCTAGAAAGTCGTGTTGTTTGTGTTTGCCGTGTGTTTTGCCGCAACACGAGTTTCATACATTCGATTCATCTGTTCTTCTTCTGTTTCGCCGTCTTTCCCCCTCAGCTTTGCAGCTCTTACCCCCCAGAAAAGCAGGAACAAACCTCCGGTTTGATCAGCTCGAGCGCACCTAAAGAAAGCCTGTTTCATTTAAATTCCTCTTCAGTAATCACGTTTGTTTCCTTTGATAGAAACACGCGCTAACAGGTGTCTCACGCACTCGCTACAACTGACTGCCTTGCTTTGTTGCACGGGCTTGAATTAATAAATAATCGCGCAAAGTGTGAAACATAATCAAACACACACCACGTAATTGCGAATCGCTATTAGCATATCAAATGCCAAAGAGCTTTTCAGGGGTGCACTGCTCTCTCAAGATAATGTGTACGTGTGTGTGTGTGTGTGTGTGTGTGTGTGTGTGTGTGTGTTAGGCAGAGAGAGAGAGAGAGGAGACCGGCAGAGTCCTGAGTGCGCTCTCAGCCGCAACACACGGCGTCTCGTGGATTTAAATACCTGCTCGAAGCAGAGATCTCTATTACTGCATGAAGCTCTCGGCACACAGCAGCTCAGCACGGCGAGCCGAGAGGGAGCGAGTCCAGGGAGTTTTATGATTGGAATAATGAAATAATAAAAAAAAAGGTAGTAATGAAAATAATAAAATAATTTGCTTTGCAGTTTCATCCGTTTCTTAATGTTGAAACACGACTATATCAGTTTAGCCCGTGATTATAACGGTTCCTCTTAAAAGAACAGTGCTGCTGAGGTTTCTGTGAGCGGTACCGTAGAAGAACCCTTCAGAAAGTCTTTGTTTTTAAGATTATAGGAATTCTGAGTCGTCTGCTCGTTCAGGGCATTATCTTAAAGCGAACAGGCTACAAGGTCAGAACCAGAGAACCATTAGGTACCAGCAAAATGCAAGGGATTAGGTACTAGATAACGCAGACTAACAGTCAGTCTGTAGACCAGGTTTCCGAATAATTAGGATTGTGTATACTGACGTTGAGAGTTTAGATAGATAGTCTGAGAGAGACAGATGGAGGGATGGATGCATGAATAGAGAGAGAGAGACTAGATAGAAGAACTGGTCAGCACTCTCCCTGACCGATCTCTGACTTTGTTACTTTCTGCTACCCACATAAATCTGTACTCACGGCAAAGATCAGATCCTTTTTAGTACTTCAGTAGGAAGAAAGTTCTTTTACTATTGTGCCCCACATCGATGTTCAGTGGACATCTGGTATCTCCCAGTTTACTCGTGATGAATGGACCTTTAGGGTCATCTCAGGACATCTGGATCTGTTGTTTTTAGAAAAAGGAAATACCAGATTTTCAATTCACCAGGACAATGTGGTGGTGCTGGAACCATCGTACGACATGCAGTGCATGCAGGTGATCCTACCATCGATGAGTGAACTCTAACTTCACGCTGACACTATTGAAAGCATTCCATCTCAGAACTACTTTTAATGTCCATAACTTTCCACCCTCAAAAACACCCATCTGGACAAAAGCCCACTTCAGTTATCGTGGCCTAAAGCGCCAGTCGTCCTACGTCAGGGTGGAAATATACTGCACATTTCTTCCTCCCCTGTCTCTCTGAGCTTCTCGCTGCCAAACTAGCCACTGGTGAGGAGCCACAGGGAAGGGAGAGCGCGAGAGCAGTGGAAAGAGTGAGCGGTGCGACAGCTTTATGCCTCCCCTGTGGCTCTTTCTTCCCGGCCTGGGCTCTCAGGAAGGAGCCGTGGCCAGCGGGAGGGGACGAACGGGGGGGGAAGGACGTCCTCAGCCCAGCGGCAATGGAGGGGCTCCGGGGGGCTCCAGGCGGTTTGACTTTCTGTGGGAGATCCACGCAGAGGGAGGTGGGGAAGCCAGGTGGTGGAACTAGCTTCAAGGTCTTTTGAGTCTCAGCAATTTCGGAACTTTGTAGAAGGTGGCGGTGCGTGTTGGGCAGGTGGTGGTAGCGTGTGAAGGGGGACAGAGTGAGCTGAGTGGAGGTGTTCGGTTTCAAGGCCCTCTGCATTTTCTTTCCGTGTGAGTGGTGTCATACACTTCCCTCCGACTCATTAATCTTCCTAAGCAAATCTATTGACAAAGATTCAGGGGTTTTTTTAGGGAATAGAAGCTGAATAAATAGCATTCCGTGCAAAATCTATACGCAAATGTCAAGCCGGACAGACCCCGTCTGCTTTGACTTCCCCGCTCTTTGAAACGAATGATGAAATATCTCATCAAGACGTTTGTTCTTTTGGGATCGTTACCACTCGTTTTGGGATCAGAGCCGCCTTCCCAAAAGCGGCTTAGTGAATATCAGCACAAGGCGGTAGAGCGTGTAGCACTTTGAACACTCTCTCTACCAGTGCAGATGATCTCCATGCTACGAGGCTTTTGGGAAAGAATCCCCTGGTCTTAGAAGGCTTAGCAGGCCAGCATGATGACTCAACACTTTCCTGAGAAATTAAACCTCTTGATTAAGCTATATTTCAGCTCCTCTGACCAGCAGAGTCTAAATGCCTCGCATTGTCGAGGTTATCAATAGCAGATAGATCCTTTTAACCTATGTTGCTTTCAGTAAACTGCAGAGAAGATGGAGGAAACGGGTTTCAGGTAGGGCTGCGACAAATGACTTTCTTAATGGTCAAATCATCTATTGATTACAAATAATCAATTATTCAGATCATGAATCGCTCAAGTGCCTCGTAACTCCTGCTGTCAGCTTCTGAATTTAACTTGAGGATGGTTTATGCAGTTCTGAAAATGTCACTCTTTTAATGAATGAATGAATAAAGGAAAGGATTCAGTATATTTTTCAGTGTATTTATGTGCAAAGTAGCAGCAAAAGTACATTTTCTGATCATTGTTCATATCAGGATTAAAAAAACAGAAATGTGAGACATAATGTTTTTAAGATATTAGAAAATTTTTTGCGCTACATTTGTATGATTGACTTTTATTTTTACATGGTCCGTCCGGCTGGAGCTATAACTGTCAACTCTTCTTCTGCTTGCTGTGTAACCAGGGCAGAGCTTCATCCATAACCAGCAGGCTGATTGGCTCTTTTTGTTGAAGGACGTGAATTTTATCTGTTGATTGTTAGGAGAAGTTTACTCAATGCAAAGTCACAAACCCAGATTTCAATACCCAGCCAATGATCTGCGTCCTGCTGTCCTGTGCTGTTACGTTATTGTGGCGGTTTAACCTCTCAGGACAAATCATACTGGTCCACCATACCAGTTTAACTGGGAACAACTGCGTTTCATGTTCATCCTGAACTGTTTCCATTTAACACACTTGATGAGGTTGCCAGCTGTTTAGTTAGATGCCAAAGTCTCTAGTTTCAAGAGTTATTTCATCGGAATTTGGTTTCCAGTAAAACGTGAACCTAATGGACATGTATGTCCTCACATATCATTGGGACATCACAAGCCTGACCTCAATGCCAGTCATCTGCAGCCAGGAGACCAAGAATGCATCATTTGCCTCGTTTTTTTTGGCCGGGTTGGGTTGTCCTCCCTCCCATCACTCCCAGTGTCACTTGGCTCATGGTTTTGATGAGATACAGTGACTCAGATACAGCGATCAGCATCCTGGCAGCCTTTTATAATCTCAAATCGTTATCACGAAGTCGAGTATAATGAACAATTATTATAATGAATATTGCAGATGCCGTTGTTTTGGTTCTGAACGTTGGGTTTGATCATTTTTCTTTTATTAATTTTCCAGCCAACAGGTTCTGTGAGGGATGGAATAGAAGAACCATTTATGGTTCCACAAAGAACTATATTAGCCATGAATCCTGGTGCTGGTGATAGGCTTAGGCTGTAAACACTGGTCATTTGTTTAACATGACCTGAGACCTTAACCCTCCTGAATCACGGTGGTCTGGTAGCAGGTCAGTAGGCGTGGTTATGGGTTCATCTGTGACAGAGGTACATTGTGATGATGCTATCAAAAGTACGCTTCGCCGTTTGGATGGAACTAAGGTGAGTTTTGAATCCTCCTCCTGCTTGACTTTTCGGAATGGCAAATGAGGCAGAGTTGACGGGGGTCTAGATGGGATTTGCGAGGTAATGTAATTTGTTTCTCACCTCAGGCTACTTCTCTTCCAGCGCTGTAAATATGCAGGCGGACAGAGGCAAGCCATCAATATGCAAAACCTTGATGTTTACTAATCTTCACTGCGGATTTCAGAATGCTCTGTGCAAACCGTCCTCAACCTGCAGTTGAGGCCAGACTCAAAGATACATGAGCTGGGTGATAACAGGCAGAGCACTTTATTTATTGAGGCTTGAATATGAGCAGTTCAGAAAGGTCATCGGTAACTGTGAGGGATGTACCGTAGCTGATCTGTGTCCAGGCAACCGAACCAGACAGATGTTTCACGATTTTTCGCACCAGTATTTAGTGTCAATTGTGTAAACCCGAGGAAGCTGGTAGACTTCCATTGTTCTCACCTCAGATATATAATTGACTTGAGGGTGTGGTGACACGCTGGTGTTCCAGCATTGCTCCGAGTCAGAGTAAGATATGGACGTGATGGACACCATAACAAATTACTCGACTTCAACCATCAACCTGTCAGTTTAAATGCTGGACCTGCTTGCACCTACGTTCCCTGACTGTGACTCTGACTGATTAGTGTGAGTCCAAAAAAACCTGGATAATAAGTTTCCAACGAGACTTTGGAGATCTGTTGACCTTTATAGGCAAAAATTTAAAAAATATAGGTGTGATTTTCAATTCAACTGTCAACTCAAATATCTAGTTGGTGTTGATTTTAACATCCAAATAAAGATACATTTGAGTATCTTAGGATCTCCTGAAAATAGCAATGTTTGGAATTTCTCTCCAGACGAATAAAGGTTTGTCAAGCTACAAACGTGTCCCGCAAAATGGTCCAGCTGAAAGCAGACCGTTTCCTTCGTTAATGGACAAGATAATGATCACCATCCTAACATGGCCAGCTTGTTCCAGCAGTTGGTCACCACCAGAGAAGCCGTGAGACGGCAGCTTTGAGCCACGTTGCTCAAATGTTTGCAGCGCATTGTCATTCATCCTCCGTAATGGAGGATAAAGCAACCTGAGGGAACAAGCACCTGAGTCGTTTGGAGCCAGAGCGGCTTACTCAGTCTGCCAGATAAAGCTCATGCCTCAGGATGGCCAGGGGTCATCTGCACTCAAGAACACACTGTTGATGCCCTTGGCTCTCTCTTGCTCTCGTTACCTCTCTCTCTCTCTTTCTCTCTCTCTCTCTCTCTCTCTCTCTCTCTCTCTCTCTCTCTCTCTCTCTCTCTCTCTCTCTTGCTTTCTTTTCCCTTCCTTACTTTACCCCTTGTCTCTCTCTCTCTCTCTCTCTCTCTCTCTCTCTCTCTCACACACACAGTTTGTTTAAAGTATAGTCTTATATCCTTCGCCAGACTCTGGAGAGCGGCCTAATGCTACAGATGTCCAGTCCACTGAATAGCCTCTGCGTTCTCTGGAGGAAAGGTAGAGCAGGGAATCACGCTGGCCTAGATTCGCCGCCTCAGGCTGTCGAGCGTACGCAGGGTAGCTTGTCGGACACGTACTGCACAGTTTGAGACTTCTCTGGAAGGGAAGTTGGAGTTTGCTTCGACATGTGGACTTCGACAGTGTTCTGGCGTGTTCGTTTTGCGGACAAGGTGAGGGGCGATAGAGATGTCAGTTATTTTGCTCGACTGCAGGTGAAATCCGCCCTTCTGTTGGAGTCTCTCTTTATGCACCGGGCCCATGCTCGCCGTCTTCTGGAATGAAAGGAGACCAGGGCAGCAGAGCACTCGAGGACATTCCGTTGGCAGGCTGCCTGGTGTTGTGTTTTGTTCGGTTAAGCACAGGAAGGTTTGCAGGTAAAGAGGATCATTAGAAGAACCTGCCGAGTGCATCTGCCGACCTGCTTGGCCTTTCTTCTTTGCATCCGAAAACTCAGAACCTGCCATAAACCTGCGCTGTTTATTTTTATACACTCTTGCAAATAATGGTGCTTGAGATGTTTCTGCCATTGAAGAGTTTGTTTTGTATGAGTGTGAAGAGCCTTTTAAAGGCCTAAAGCACTATCACTGCACGTAAATGTTCTGTAGCTATGGCAGAACCATTTCAATTCTATGGTAGAACCATTGTTAGAACATTTTTCAGAATCTGTGTGGGTATCTCAGCAATGAGCCCTGGATTTTAGGACAGTATGAAACTTCAGCAAAGGGTAAACGAGTGACTGCAATTGCTCTGATCTCCACTCACACATCTGTAATCCTGGTTAACATCTGTGTGCTGGACTCAGCCGTTTTTTTTTTTGTTTTTCATTGCCTTCGTTCCTTCCCCCCCGTAGCCTGTATTTGCGGTTCTATCGCCCTCCACATCACCTTATTTTCTCTGCAAATGTCTTCTTATCACTCCTCTCCCTCCTCTTGTACTGTATCCACTCCCTCCTCCCCTCTATACTCTCTCTCTCGCTCTCTCTCTCTCTTTTTCTCTCCTCCTCTCAATATTCTGCTCTTGTCTTGTGTGGAGTGATTTTGCCCAGACACGTCTGGCTCTAGGTAAAGTGCCGTCCCCAGAGAGCACGCTCCGCAGCCCCCAGGTCGCCGCCACCATGAATACATTATGATCCCCCATTTCCATTCGGTTGCCACGGCAGCAATTTCCGAGCCGCCAGGCGATTAAGACGTCCGTCGCCTCTCGGGCTCTGGGAAATGCGATCGAAACGGTGGCCCTTCGTCAAACTGAGCACTGTCTCAGCGAGAGAGCAAAGTGCTTTTACTGTTACTTTTAACCCTGAAGTACAGGTGAGTGTTTCACCAACCACTTATATATACGGTGCTGCTTAAATGTATCGCTGCTCTTATTAGTACCACTTAGTTCTTTTTTCATCTATTATAAATAATGTTGGTATATCGGTGTGGGTGAGGATTGGCGTACGGGCTGATATCAGCAGAAAACGCTGACTGGAATATCAATATGACCAAAAAAAAGAAAAAATGAACAGGATCTAATCCCTGTAACAGCACACACTGATGGTGTTGGTGACTGTCTTTCTTTCTGTGGTTTAGTGGTGTTTGAGTACTTTGAGGATTAGGCTACTTTTAGTTATATTGGTTATTTATTCACATCTTTGTTATCGATGTATCGTACAATACATAGACACGATATTATAGACATAGACAATATAGAGTGAAAATGATGTCGGTTATGTGCACATTAATGTGAATCCGATGGTATCTTGACATTAAAGCAGCATTTTAAAGAGTATTTACACCCTAAGACCTATTTTCTCAGGTGGAATATTTTACTCTTTATAAATTGTACCAGTCTGGTATAAATTTGAGTACTTTATCTTCATTTAATACAAATTTTCAAAATAACATTTTTATATCGGTCAGTTCCACCTCAGGTTCAATCCTGCTATAGGCGCGGATGATGTGTCATCAAGCAAAAGTATGATGACATGCCACTTTATGCAAATCAGTCAGCCAATGTTACCGCCCCCTACTCTGATGGAGTCCACCTGTCCATCATTTTGGGTTCATTTCTATAGGTTTCCGTGCAGTAGCACCAGACTTCCCTCTTTTTCCACCTCGAAACCCGTACGTGACTGCAGTGCCCCTCCCACCGTGCACCTTTTTGGGCATTTTAAGTTGAACTAGGGGCCTGCATTGACTCTTTAATTGGGTTTTATTTATTTAGAATATTTAAATCTGTATTCATATTCCAACATCAGACTATTATTAGTCATTAAAGTGTAATTGCATCAACATGCTATTATATTATTATTATATCAGGGGTATAAAATTGTCTTAAATTGACTAATATTGTTTATTGTGGTTTCTGGGACGATATATCGTCCAAGAAATAAAATTCCGACAGGCCTAGTTGGAGCCGCCTTGTACATGTTTTCTCCCTTTACCTCTGGGAAGACTACAGGCCGAGTTCCCTACTATCTTCCACGAATCTCAGGGGTGGTCTGATTTTGTTCTGCATCCAGCAGAGATCTCCCTCTTGATACTAAACAGTTTCTGAATCGGAATTCGAAAAATGAAATCGCGTTGCGACTCCAGCCTAATCATGTGATCTTGTAATACACAGACTTGGATACTAACCTTGCTTGTCCTGTAGACATTTAGTTGCCGCCTCGATGCAAGAGTTTCATCACTGATCAGTGTGTAAAATTTATACTGACGCTCTGAATAGAGCTTTAAGTGAAGGGCTTCAATTAAAAGCATTAAAAAATGATCTCTAAAGGAAAATGAATATATCAGAGGAGGATTGGCCAATAATAATGATATTGGAAAAGAAAAAGCTGTGATAAAATACTAATGTGCTTTTACCTGCATGTGGATTTGATCACCACCTTTGAAATAATACATTTTGGGTATTAATTTTCTACATTTATTAGGGGTATAACTGTCCAGGGGCTCCCGTGAGTGGAACGCTAGCTACATCAGAACCTCCAATTGACTTGAGTTTGCTTCGGTCAGTTATTTAAATTATTCTGTGTTTCATTGTGCTATATTCTCTCCACTTGTGCGTATTCATGTACTGTCCCCATAACAACATACTACCGGCCTGTCCAGTCTGCGGTGTGGAACCAACATGGAGAACCAACATGGAGAACTCCTGGTAAAATGATTCCATATGCTGTTACTGGGAGCCCTTCATTAAAGCCAGCTTGAGCCCCATCTAGACCCCATGTGTGTTGTACAACCCAGATAGGGCTCATATTTAACTCCTTAGTGTCCCATCAGGGACATTGGGGGGCATCCATATGTGGGGCCAACATGAAACCTTTGGACAAAACATTCTGGTTCCCAGTTGGGCTGCCCGTACCCTTACCCCACATAGGCATGTTCAAAGATCTTAACCCATAGTTTGAAATGGTTCATGATTGAAGATCTGATTTTCTCATAATTTGAACAGAATTTTGGCATTAGTCACATGACTGTATGTTACAAACAAGTAATACATGCAAGTTGTTCTGTTTAGAACCATTACTTTAACTAAAGGATCCATGAAGAACCATTTTTAGGTGTGTTCTTCTGATCTGGACACTTCTGTCATTCCTTCCACTCATTACAGCTTCCACGTGTTCTTATGAGATTAAACAGAGTTAGTGTCCAGTGTCCAACTGACTTTGGACCACTAGGGAGCTGAGCTCCTAACTGCCGTGAGGTCATGGGTCAGTAGCGGTTTGAGTTCTGCGTGTTCAGGGTTAGTGATAATCTAGGAACGCCATGTGCTCTCCTGCCCCTTGCCACTCATCTGCCTATCAGTGCTATTAAAACGGCGCGAGGCCACGCCTCCGCTCGGCCTTTGATATTCCCCACTTTTCCCGCAAACGAAAGCTGCTTGTTTACCTTCTCGTTTTCATTGTTTCCCTCGTTTTTGCCTCCCCCTTTTCTTTCTTTCTTTTTTTTTTTGGCCGAAGGTTGATGTATAAAACATGGCGCCTCAGGTAGAGGATGTTGGGTAGGAAGCCATGTCCCTCTAAATGGCCAGCCGTGTGCATGCGCCTAACACTTCACTGAGCAATCTGTCAACATGTCAGCAACACATGTTTTGTAAAAAGCCTCCGGTGGGAGCCAGGGGAAAAAAGACTACTCCTGCCAGACCAGAGAGAGGAAATGCTTTTTTCCCCCCTTTCTCTCTCTCTCTGTGCCATTCACTCTCTCTCCCTTTCTCTCTCTACCTTTCTCTCTCTCTCTCTCTCTCTCTTCAATGCAGTGGATTTTCTATTGCTAGTGTGTGTGTTCCCTGGAGGCCACCCCCCCCCCACCCGCTCCCTCCTCCCCTGCACTTCAGAAATTTGAACTGGGGGACCCTCAGGGAGCTTCCATCTCCTTCTTCTCTCTCTTTCTTTCTCTTTCACTCTCTCTCTCTCTCTCTCTCTCTCTCTCTCTCTCTCTCTCTCTCACTCGCTCCCTCACTCTCTTTCTCCTCCAGCACCAAGTGCCTGAAATTGTGGAGGTATATTGTGGCTGGTCCCCGAGCGGTCTTTTCTAATACCTGAGTTTCTGGAGAAGCTGGAAATTACCGGCAGCCACCTCCAGGGACTCCTTTATCCACACCAGGAAGGGGAGCCCGACTCAGTGGGGAGGTTGCTTAATGCATGGCTGAAATAAAAGAATTTCTGACTGACGGGGGCCACGGTGCTGGTTTTCAAGCGCCCCTCCACCTTCTCTTCCAGTCCCCAGTCCCCCAGCCCCCAACCCTCACTGCTCAGCTTCAACCTTGCCTGCTCTCTCTCTCTTTCTCCCTTAGCCCCCAGTAGCTTAGCTCTCTCTCATATGTGAGTGTTCAGTTGCAGGGCTCTTCTTTAATAAACTTTCAGTGCAGTGGGCGCTGGCGCTGGCGCTGGAGCTGGCGCGGGCAGACAGCTAGACAAATACCCATGAGTGTTCCCTTTTGTCTGAGCAACAGCTTTTTGTTATGTTCTTGCAAATTTGATTTCTTCTACTCTCTCTCTCTCTCCCCTACTCACTTTCTCCCTCTCTCTCCTTTTCCCCTCTCCTCTCCTACTTGGCCCCCACCCCGCCAGTCTTCCTTTCCGCTCCATGGCATTGTCTTACTTCTGCTCGATCTGTTTTTTTTTTTCCTTTATCCTGACCTCTTTATGTGTTTCTTTCCTTCCGATCCTTCTTTCATTTCCACGCTTTACCACTCTTCCATTTTACCACTAAGAAGAGACCAACTAAAAGCCTTTTTGTTGTTTTCCATTTTTTCCCTCCCTCTCATTTGGGGCGAAGAGTGAGCTCGTTTACTCCTGGACTCCCCACGGTGATCCTGGGTGTCAGTAGGCTTCGGTTTGTACAACAGCAGGTGTTGCTGTTACACATGCCATTATATCGCCATGTGTTGCTCTGACTGACTGGGAGTCCACAGCTAACTAGGGGTTCGTGGGCTAGACCTGCACTTATTGGTGGGTTTTAAACTGTTTAAACAGTCTTGCTGCACTTTTGGAATATTTAAAAGGTTCCAGGAAAGTTCTAGAAGACTCAAGAAGTACGGTTGGCATAATGGTTTTAGTCTCAATGAATGCAGTAAAGCCATGTCTGTAGACCTTCGCCGATTTTGTCGTTAATGGTATGCAGGGCCAGAGTCAACCCCACGGGCAACTGGGCAGGACCAAACCGGAGGTGTTGGGGAGGAAGGAGGGTGACTCTGGCTGTGTCTGCACTGGTCGGCTCTAGTCGGCAGATGTTTTCGTCAGTCAGAGTCCTCAAAACACAAACTTGAGCACAGGCTTGAGGGACACAGAAGACTAGTTTTTTGGCCTCTTGATTGCCCTTCAGACCGGTCGGAGCAAAGCACTCTGAGTGTGATCTAGTAGGGCATACTGGTCCCATCAACAGCCAACAAAAACTCACCACAAAAAGTAAACAGTGGGTGTAAATAAAGAAGAGCTGCCACGTCTGTATTTAATTACATTCCTTCCACCTTAACTGATGCAGCAGCTTAATTGTGGTGCTAGTGTGTGTTCAATACAGCAGTGTCATTTAAGGTGGACTGCCTCGTACAAAGGGTTGCCTCCAATATGTACTACATACTTCCCAGTAGTGGTGTAGATTTGGTCTTAACCTTGGTGGGGACCAGTGAAAACGATTTGTGTTGGAAAAAGTCAAGTCCTACCTCTGCAGAGGTGAGAACTGGGGACGGGTGTCAGTGAACGGGGGGAACGAAATATATTGGTGGGTATATTTCAATCTGTCCATTTCTCTGCCCGTGGATCAGATTATTGGTGGGGACAATTCAGTAATTTAATAAGACATATTACAAATTTCTCATTCAAGGTTACTCCGAAGTTCCAGACTTCTTGGTTCTACTCTTATCTTCCGGCACTGTTTTTGTATCTGCATAAAGATACGATACGTCTGCCAGGGATTCGTCAGATGCTCTTTTTTGCCAGTAATTCACCAGAATGTCAATGATCAACGAGAGCGTGCTCATCTCTTGATGCTCTCCAGCTCATCCCCGTTTCTCCTCACATCCATGCTTAGTATTTAATGCCAATGGATCATTTAATGCACCTCTAGGACAGCAAAACAAACAAACAAGCAAACAAACACAAACAATCAAAGATGGAAAGCTGAACAAAACCTTTCTCAGTGCACCAGCTCTTTTCCGTCTCTCTCTCTCTCTCTCTCTCTCTCTCTCTCTCTCTCTCTCTCTCTCTCTCCCGTCCTGCCTCCCCTCGCCTCTCCGCTGATGGTAAATAATTCAACCTTTTCATGTACAGAGCCCTTTTCCCCTTAATAGGGATGCCGCACCTGTTGTAAGGCGAAAACAAGCTCGGCACGCTGGGGGAAAAGGGGAGGGATTCGGGATCGGGGAGGGTCAAGAAACAAGTCGTTTTCTGCTGGAAGAAAAGCTGCCGACTGGCCGGCATTAATTAAGCCCCTAAGAATAGAGGTTATCTGAGGCCTAGAGAAAGCATACACCGTGTGCGTTAAGATGCCATCCTCTGCATCCTAATAAAGGACCCCTGGAATCAGTCGGAAGGTTCCTGAGGGTGCTACTAGCTTCCAATCGGTCCGCTGCAGGTTAGACACGGACGGAAAGCGAACTCTCAGACTCCATTGTGCTGCATTTGTTCAGAAAAGCAGAAGGGAAATAAAAGAATAGGAGCGTAACTCACTAGAAATAGAGTTTGTTTTTTTAACAGTGGCAGATCTGAGTAGAATGGTTTACAACAGTTTTGAATATGCAGTAGTAAACAGATCCACAATGGAAGTCCAGTAGATATTTGAGAGCTTCGGATTCTGCCAGGTTTTGCGGATACTATCCAGACTCTGCTTCCCAACCATCTGGAATGTAGGAAATTACAGTGACACAACAGAAGTAGATGAAATGCTCTGTGCACTGCATCTAGATGTAGAAGAGCTCTCCTGGTTTCTCCACGGACAGTACTTTGCTCGGTCCACTACTGGCCTTGGCATAGGTCTCTGGTTTAGGACATTTGTCCCATTGACTAATATGACTAATCAGCCATGTCTTTGTTTCGTATTGGAGGACATTGAGAAATGATGCCAATATCCATTTTTTCCCCCATTTTCTACATACACTATATGTCCAAATGTTTGTGGACGTAGCTTCTAATGAAAGCATTCAGCTACTGTATCACCTTTTGCTGACACAGGTGTGCAAATGCACACACAGCTTGTCTAGTCCCTGTACAGGAGTGCTGCCAACAGAATAGGACTCTCTGGAGCAGATAAACATTGAACTTTTGGCACCATGCCTAATGCCGGGCATAGTCTAGCGGGGTATAAATCCTCCCAAGCATTGTGGGATGGTGATCATCCAACATCCGGACCCCACAGATGCTTTTGTTGCTGAATGCAATCAACTCCTCACACTAATGCTCCAAAATCTTGTAGACACTGTGGAGAGTAGAGACAGTTTCCAGCAAAAGCAGGATAAACTCTTTAAAAACCCTGGATTTCAGAAGAAACAGTCAATGCGTCTCAATACTTTTGCCCGTATAATGTCAGTATGTCTGTGGGGTCAGGATCGATGCAGATGATGAAGCTATGGAACGGGGATGGGAATGGGAATGTCAGCAGGTGACCCAACTCAGTAGACTGACCTGGTTCTGATATTGTTGTACATCCCTAATTTGAGGACATTTACGAGGATGATCTTCGTGTGGAAGCGTATGAAGAAGAAAGCTCCACAGACGTAGTAGCCTCCATTCCCAACTTTAATGATGCTGCACTACTTCTAATATGTCTCCAGATTTCTGTTGTAGTAAGGCTGTTTGTAATTTCCCTCTGGGATTAATAACGTAATTCTGATTCTGATTCTGATTCTTTACATGTCCTCTCAGCTCTACTACATTCTTAATGCACAAGAACCGATTCTTCAACCAGGAATGGAATTAACGTTTTTTTTTTTTTTTTTCCTGGAGACAGACATATAAAAAGGAAGACGGGGAAGAAAGAAAAAAACGGACTCAACATGCCATCAGCAAGCTGTAAAATAATAATTAGTGCGTGGCAGTAATTGTGTCTGGGGGGGGATGTAGATCAGAAGAGGTAAAGCCCCAAGCCCACCACTGTTGATTCATCCTTCCATCGATCCCACCTATCCATCTGTCCTTTCTCTCTCACTGTGTCTCCCTGTCTCCCTTTGCTCCTGCTCTCTCTAGGATTGAGATGCGGGGAGTGAGCGCGGGCTTTGGAGGACAGGAGATGAAGATGTTTATTCATCTGGAGTGTATTAGTGCGATGAGAGCATTGAGAAGGAGGAGGCGAGGAGGACAGCTGTAGTGAGCTCTTTATAGACGCCAGCACTCTTTGGCTTGTGCTTGGGGTGTGTTGTGGGGTGTTTGGGAGTGTGGTGACGAGTATTTATAAGAACTCTTCATACAAGGGATGACCAGTTTACAGAGCAACACCAGCAGCCTTTTGGCCCCGCCTCCTTTCTCCTTTCTCGCTGACCACTGATTGCTGTGATGTAATCACGAGTGGGTCATTTTGTGGAAAGACGCTGCCCAGCAGTTCTGTACACCATTACGGTGTTTTCCACAATTTTCCTCCTTTTGCACGGTACTCCAGAGGGTTTCTCGCTACCTACCAGGATTTAAAGGCAGCAAACAAGATGGGTGGTCACACACTGATGGGAGGTCACACATTGTCCTCACAATGTTTGTCTGCAGAGCAACAAAAAAACAACAGATGTGATTTTAATGCAGTGGAATCTTCACACCAGGTCTTCTGTAAATGGGGCTCCACTCCACACACCTCCTTCATGCGAGTGCTTATCAGCAAGGTAATCTATAGGTCACAGCTCCTGTTGGCCGTGAATAAGCTACGATGCACCTTGACCAGCATAAAAAGACAACGTTATTCCCAGCCTTTCGTCTCCGCTCTGACATATTTCTTTAACCTCCACGTTTTTAGAATCAGTGCGTTTCTGGCCCTAAAAGCTTTCGTGTTCTTTTGCAAAGACAAGCTGTTCTGCCGCTGTTTTGATTTGCTTGCTCTGCAATCACGGTAGCAGAGCTCTGATTGGTCAGTCTGATTGTAACGCATCCAACCCGGCAGAAAATCCAGCAGGCTCTGATTAAACATGGCGTCCGTCAGGTTCTGACTCGGCGTGAACGACAACATTAATATGCATGTGTTCATTTTCAAAACTCGACCTGCGTTGTTTTTAAAGGCTTCTTAACTGAAACGACGATCTCGGCGAAATTCCAAAACCCTGAAAAGGGCCTGAAAATGATCACCGTTAGACACCCAGAGCTGGACACTTCAGGAGAGGGTGGTTTTGTTGATCCTTATAGTCCGTTTTCTCAGACGGTCCTTTCCACAGAGAGGAAGTGGGACTCAAACAGGGTGTAAATAGGAGCTAAAGCCAGGCAGGTATTCGTGCAACACCGAAAGCTAAATCTGATTCGTGGGGGGAGGGGTGAATAATTCATAAGACCACCATAACGGACAAATGTGACGGTGTCATTGAGAGGCAAATTGTCAGGGTGGTGAGCAGGCTTGTAAAACCAAAGTTGCACACTTACTGAGTGAACTCCATGAGCAAGGGCTTCCACAGCACCCTTCGAGCACGGCGTGCGGATGCTGTGTGTACGTTTGCGTGGAGGAAAAGGGGGTTGTTGGGTTGTTGCTGAGGAGGACTTCGGTTTACTTCTCTGTTGGTTGAGGCTAATTATTAATGAATGCAGTTTTTGTTCAACCTTGGCAAAGTGTCAGCGCATCCAGTCGCTCAGGGGGTGGAAATCTTGACATTTAAGACAGGGATGCATGAAAAGACATGGTCTTGCTTGGGCTGACACTTGTTTTATTTTTTTTTCCCCTCCCTCTCTCTCTCTCTCTCTCTCTCTCTCTCTCTCTCTCCCTCATTTTCCCTCCCTCCCGTTCTCCCACTCTTCCCTTGATGCTGCTTGTTTTGCTCTTGCCCTCGCGTTCGGACTGTCTGCTGCGGTTCTCTGCTGTGACAAGCCGGGACGCGATTGACGAGAAATCAAACCCGGAGCGAGAGAGTTTTAATCAGCTGCGGGGTGAAGGGTCAGCCTCCTTCATTGAATTCTAATTCCTCCTATCTGTTGTCTTTGCTTCGGATAGTCAGGTTCCTGTGCGCCTCCTGGCGCTCCGCGAGGTGCTGTGAGGAGGCGAGCAAAGAGGAAAGTTGGAGTCTGAATCGAACACACTTCTATGGCATGTCTGCCTTTTTTTGTGGAGTCTTAATTCAGCGTATAAATATTTAATCCTGCCAAAGGCATCCAGGTTTTACTGCAGCATCTAATCAGGTGCTGTTAGTCTCTGTTCAACAGTTTAATCTGCTTCTGTGGCCTTGTGTCTGAGAACGACTGTGAGGGCTTTCTCCTCTTAAATTGGGTCTTTGTGTCTTTTTCCATGTTTTCAGATGGAATTATCGCTGCTCTGCCTACAAACGCGTGCTTTCACGGCTACTGTTGTTGCATTGGGCTGCGCAGCTCTGCACACTAGTGGGAAAAAGAGGAGAGCTTCAGCTAATGAGAAATTGCAGAACTGCTTATCGATGCTGTCAAATACAATTCAAATGATAGTCTGTAGTTTCTTTTGTAATCAAGGCTTAAAAACCCCGTAACAAAACATCCGATTGGTGTTTAGACAATCCCGAAGTTAGCGTCTGACATTATTTCTGTAATGTTCTGAAAATGTGTGATGTAATAATGGGAACTTTTTATGGGAACGTCAGAATTTCCCAAAACTGAACATATAAGGAATAAAATACGTTGCTTCTGACGTTCATTACATCTTAAAAAAAAGCTTCCCAAATGTGGAAAACCCATCGCTGATTATGAGAATAACAATTAAACCTCAATGAAAATGCTTTAGAGACATCCAGAAAAGTGGGCAGAGTGAATGTTCAAAGAACCAAAATCGGAACCTTTAGAACGGTCACGTGACTGAATGATTCCGACTGGGATGTCAGATTCTGTTAAATAAAACAGAAAGAATCACGAGTCAAAATAACGTTTGTGGATGTTTATGAATCTAACATGAAGACAGAAAAGCTGGTCTGTGTTTATAGTCGTATAGCCTTTATGACTGTTTCTGTTATTCCTTCCATTAAAACCAAAGAACTAGAAGTTGATGAAAACACTAGAAGTCGTGCTCAAGAAGCAAGGAGCAGAGAAAGGAGCTAAACTGGCATAAATACTAAAAGCATTTTAATTATAATTTTGTACATCTTTAAAAATGTATGAACATTGAGTATCATCAGCATTCAGAGCGTCGACCCAACGTAATCCTTCCCATGTTGGTTATTTAGATATAAAAAATAAAATAAAGTGTTCAGTTATGAGTGAAATCATCACATATAACAATATAGCAACCAAATCGTTTATTAATCATGATTAAAAACTGAATCGTTGAATTAATCCTGAGACTGATCTGATGTTTTCGTTTTTCTCCATCAAACAGCATTTTAGGCTGTTCCTGCTCACTGAAATCTGAAGTGTGTACATGACAACATTAGAAAGACACGCGATTAAAGATTATCCACGTTTTATTGTTTACGATAAAACTAACAAATTAAAAAATAAATAAATAAACTTGCTCAGGAGCGCCCTCTAGTGTCTGAACACACACAGTTCTGCTTACTACATGATCTGGTTCTGCTCTTACTCGTTTAGTAGCAAAGGGTTAAATACTAGTGTACTAGTGTACGGTTGGCTTAAGACTTACATAGCTGTTCTGCTGAATCATTGGCCTTTGAAACACGAGGAAAACATCGTGGATTCAGATTTGAGCTCTGAAGTACGATGTCTGAAGGAGCTGCACACGTCTGTGTGGTTGTGTTGTTCTGCACGTTTATCGGCGTTCCGTAAAAATGTGTCAAAGCTGTGGACATTCACGTTATATAAATCTATCAATGCCGTCAGTGAGTCAGACACATGCAGTGGTACGTAATCACTGTTGGTGTGTCCATCTGTGTGTTTTTTTTTTCTCTCTTTCTTTTTTTTTCTTTCTCTTTGTGTTTCCCTGCCCCTGTCCTGGTAGGGCCCATCCTGTCCTCAGGCCTCCACCGTTGGTCCCGCTGGGCCCGGGGTGCCGGTGCACTGAAGCGAGCGCTGGCGGGCCGTCCCGTGCTGGGCCGTGCTGGGGGACAGATTGTCCTCCCCCCCGGCTGGCCACAGGGGACAGGGGTGCAGCCAAGGCCCTGGGCGGAGTGCCTTCCTGTTTGCTTCGCTCTTACCTGACCCTGGTCAACTGCCTTTCCTCTTCCTCAGCTTCCTCAGTGCTGACCTGCCCAAGGACAAGAGGCTCTAGATAAAAAAAAAAACACACACACACACACACACACACACACACACACACACACACACACACACACACACACAGCAGGTTAGTGCATGATGGCCAACTGAACATGGAAGACCGTGTACAATCTTCATTCTGTGGCTGTATTTCACTGTGTTTTGATGGAGAATCTTAGTGCCCTCAGTGTAACTACATAACCTACATGGTAGTTAACGTCTTATTAGTTACTGAATTAACATAATTAACGATGAGGAAGATAAACGGCGTCGGGTTTAACGCAACATGCCAGACGTCTCTGCATGGAGTTGTAGAGGTTCCTAATGGTGTCCTGTGATGATCCATCCCATGCAGCTTGAATGTTCTCACTCAGTTCTGCAGATGGTGTGGTAGGGGTGGAGTGTTGATAGAGCCTCCAATAGCATCCCACACATTTTCAATCAGGGACAGGTCTGGAGATGAGACCGACCACGGCGTAGTATCTGTGTCTTCAAGGCGAGATCTTGAGACGGCAGCAGTGTGAGGAATAGAGCACTGGAGTGTGCTCAGAAAAGGTAGAACCACTGGTTGCAGAACCCCATTAATGTAATGTTGGGCTGTTAAAGTGCCTGTAATGACGACCAGGTGTGGAATCTGGAATCGTACAAAATTACACTCCATGACACCAGGTCTTCTGGACGTGTCACAAACCGTTGATCTTGGTGCCTCTGCACATGAACTTGTTGGTTGGGTCCACCAAGACACAAGTGATGATCGTCACTAAAGAAGACCTGCTGCAATTCTGACTGACGTGACACCAGTGCAGTTGTGCTTTACAGTTGGTTCATTTCTTTTGGATGCAGCTATATTTTGGACAGTGAATGTATTTATAGGAATTACAAAACCAAATTCCAATCAAAAATGGAGAAGGCTTTTTCATGAAAGGGATGATGATGAATATACAGTGGACTGGTCTCTTCCTCTTCTTTGTCCGGGTGTATTTTTCCCCTCTTTTGCTGGAAAAAGCCAGGCAGGGTTAGAGGATGAGTGACTGCCCTACTTTTCCTGCCCGGTTCGGTCATTTTTCTTCACATTTCCTGGGCAGTCGTTGGTGCGCTGCAAATTCCGAGACATTGACCAAGTGCTTGTGTCCAGGCTGGGGGACACAGTTAAACGTGGACAAAGTAGCCAGCGCTTCGCCGCTCCCCCACGGTAGGCAGGCAAAGCGGGAATCATAGCAGGCATAACCTGAACCACGAGTTTGCGTTTGGATGCAGGCCATGGTGGCACGAGTGGTGCTATTGCATTTGTTGTTGCCATGGCACTTCTGTAGCATGTTACCCGTAGGAATGCATACGCACACACACACACACACACACACACACACACACACACACACACACACACACACACACACACACTGTAGATATGTCTTCCCTCCTTCTATATGACATGATGGATTGGATTGATCCATGGCAGAAGTGAGCAGAGATTTGACATTTTCCCAGTGTGTAAAGAAGCATGTTATGTTGCTTAGAGAGAGAGGGAGGTGGTGAGTGGGTGAGAGAGGAGGGGTGAGTGGGTGGTGGGGAGAGAGAGCGGTGAGAGGGGAGGAGAGACGGAGGTGGAGTGGGTGGAGGGAGGGAGAAGAGAGAGAAAGGAGAGGTGAGTGCCAGAGAGAGAAGGAGGGAGGATAGTGGGTGGGAGGGAGAGTGAGTGGGAGAAAGAGTGAGTGGAGGTGGTGGGTGGGGAGAGAGAGAGAGAGAGAGAGAAAGGAGGAGTGGGTGAGAGAGAGAGGAGATAATTGAGTGAGAGAGAGGAGAGAGTGAGTGAGAGAGAAGAGGTGAGTGGTGGAGAGAGGTGATTGGTGGGAGAGAGGAGGCAGGAGAGACAGGTGGTGGGTAGGGTGAGGAGAGAGAGAGAGAGAGAAAGGAGGAGTGGAGTGGGGAGGGAGAGATAGAGGTGAGAGAGGGAGAGAGTGAGTGGGAGAGAAGAGTGAGTGGTGGGTGAGTGGGAGAGAGAGTGATTGAGTGAGAGAGTGTTAGAGAGAGAGAGAGAGAGAGAGAGAGAGAGAGAGAGAGAGAGGAGAGAGAGAGAGAAAGCAGAAGTGCGTATTTTACATATTCTGACGTAAAATGACCAGGGCTGACAGGATTTCTCAGGTTACCTCAATTACTTCATTAAAAAGTCTTCAGTAATGGATGAAGTATTCTATCATTTCATTGATATTATTATGGGATGGGAGGTGAACTCTGACTATGTTATGAGCGAGATGCTGCAAATAGATGAAGAGACTAGCATTAACGTGCAGATCCTCTCTGAAACCCTCTCGATATCTGATTTCAATTCTGCAGTTATTAGTTATTAATATGGAAACACCAGTCATTATGTAAATGCTCGTGTTTGTAAATCAGCACTGTTTCGGTTTGATTTGAACAATGGTGGTGTGGTGTAGTGGATAACCACACCTTGGCAGATTCTCCAGCTGGACGAGTACACCACACTGCAGTCCTCACTCATTCTCCTTCCTGTGGAACATGATTCATACAGACCTCAATGTAAATGCCGATGGTCAGTGATCACTTTTAAACCTCGTTTGTGGATTAAAGACTGACGTATGGAATTAAACTTCCACAGAAACTCAGATTAGGCCACACATAAGCTGTCATTTTGTGAAATTTGAAGCCGTGAAGGATTTAAATGGTCTTACCTGCAATAGATGCCATCTATCTCTCTATGATTTTCACAGATATTTACTACTTTTCACCTATTTTGACCCACAAATCAAGACAAATCTCATTTGTTTTGCACTTTTTACAACTGATGTTGTTAAAACACGGCTTTACGGAAACCGAAAGTATGATGATCAACACATGAAACAAAGGATGAAGACATAAATGCTCCTGAGAGTGAGTCAAAGGGCGACGGGGGCAAGAAAACAAGTCCCTCAGAGGTGGAGGAAGAGACCTTGGGATGAACCAAGGGGGTTTCCATCCTTCTCTGGTGAAACTGCTCATAGGTGGTTGATGAGGAATCACTGGACCACCATGTCTGCTACAGTGTTCAGGTGTACTGGGGTAATGAGGATCATTTGTTAGTGGTCATAATGGGAAGCATTTAATTAGGTCCATGTACATTTCTACAGTCAGTGATGGCAGATGGGCAACTAGTCCAGTGCAGGGTGGGGAACTAATCCAAGTCCAGTAGCTGGGAGGTGGGCAACCAGTGTGATGGGGTGGCAGGGGAGCTCAAGGGCCATCTTAGATTGGGTGGCAGGGGAGCCATAAGAGCCCTGACTATTAACTGACTCAGTTAAATGATTTGAGCAGCTCGTTACTGCTTGTTTTATTATTTTGATATGCAGGTCACATGACTTCTGTATATATTTTATAACTTTCATCATTTAATTGGAACTGAAACCACTGGAATGGTCGAATGTAATATCTGACATTTCATTAAGTCGTTTGAGTGGTTAAATATGTTCACACGCCGTCCTGTGACACCTCCAGGATGTTCAGTAGATCTCCATGTGATGAGGTGAAGGACAAAGGGCTGTAGAGAACCTTCCACGTTGTTTAAAGGGTCTGTGACACACATTCAGCATGGGGTCCAGTGGGTTGGTTGGAGTGGTCTGTCCACTGATGTGGTCACTGAGAGACAGTTTCTCAGACCCATATTAAGATTTGGTCTAGTCTAGTCTTGTGGATCCACCACTGATACATTGATATGAACACTCAAAATAACCCTTTGTATGATTACATGGTTCTTTGCATTGTGAAAGGGTTCTTCAGATTGATGGAAAACGAGCTAGTTTGAAAAATGGGTTCCACTATTGCTTGAAATAATAGACGAACCCTTTTTGGTGGCGTATGGAACCCTTTCTAACACATTCTCATCGGTGTGAAGAACCCTTTCACGATGCAAATAACCCTTCAATCGCGTAAAAGGTTCTTTGAGTGCTCATGGTGCTAGGTAGAACCACTTTCTTCACTGAAGAACCCTTAAAGAACCCTCATTTTTGAAGTGAGCAACGCAGAAACTATGTGGAGCATTATTTGGTGAGCGTTTGGTTTGGTATATCGTGCGGAGTCCCACAGGGTTCTATTTTAAGGCGTACGAAGCGGATATTAAAACCTGAGTTATGAGAGTGGAAAGCTGAAGTGTGGACTTACAGACCGAGTCTAAGATGAAGACTAAGTTAATATAACACAGTTCAAAGAGAAACAGTGCAGAGAACACTGTTCCACCTCTAATTCGGATCTATAAATAATGCAACACGTTTTTTTTCGTTCTCTCATTCCTCCCGCTGTACTTTGTCTTCACTTCTTGTGCAATTAAACTGTGAAGGGAGGACTGCTTACAGTGCATTTTTTTTTTTTTTTTTTTAAACAGAAATCAGTTTAATCTATTGATCCACACAAAACTCTCTTTCCCACACGGTAGACTGTGATCATTTTATCACGCAATCTCGCTTCAGAAGTGCTTGGCCACTGCTGGCATCATGTCTTTGGGGCCCCTGGCCCCTGAACTCGGCGCTGTCACATCTGAAGGCATTCTGAGGCTCACTGCCGAGAACACACTCCTCTACTCTCCCTCTATATCCGTTCATTAGACGGTAAGTGGCTGTGTCACATACAGCAATGTACATGACATTTTGTTGTTCAAACGCTGCGTTGCATCTGGGCTTCGGAACGAGAGAAGCTTTGTGGTGACACATCGGTGGTCTCTGGGGGGATATTCACCATATTATTCCTCCTTCTGTGAAGACTACCCCCCCCCACTTCCAGTACGAGGCAGGGTCAAAGTGTTACATCACACACATTGACAGTTCTTTTGAAATTAATGAATGCACACACATACTTATGTGCTTGTGTGTTGATGCAAACACACACACACACACACACACACACACACACACACACACACACACAATCTCTCAATTGTCTTGGAGCCTTTTTTTTTACAGTTTCAGTGTTTTCCTGTTCACAAGGTCGATTCAGTACTAGGGCTTTCAGAGCTTGGCTGAAACACACCGTTATCAAAGCTGCTGTTGATCAGGAAATTATAACTCATGAAAATCAGAAATCCAGAATCTCACATCATCACAATATTTAAATTCAGGTTTGACTAAATTCAGTATCAGAATTAAAAAAAAAAAGTTTGAAAAGCTTGAAATATATCACTTTAAATGTAATGAATATCAAACATGTTTTACATTTTTTAAACAAAATTATTAACAAAACAATCTTTTTCACAGTATTCAGTTTGTTTGAGGTGCAGTAGCATATTTACTCACATTGTAAAAGACTTTTAATGGAAGTCAATATTAAAAATTTAATTCCCAGTTACGTTGAATATGATGTTGAAGTAACATTCAAATCCTATGACATAATTTGAACAAAATTGTACTGTGCCGTGTATCACCAAACCAGTTCCACACAAATGACATTCCATTCACACTCTTATTTGGAACTAAATCGTACACCGATACAACACGTGCGGTATCATAATATGGTCATTGTTTAGATCTGGTTGAGAATATACCTTGATATGTTGATATTTACAGTATATTGCCCAGCCCTAATCAACAGTGTTTTAAGATTCCCTTCTAGACCCCTCAGCTGCCTGCTCTGGGTTTATAAAACACATTGATGTGAAATCTGACAACTTATTAAGAACTTTTCATACCACCTTAAATACTGGCCCTGGTACGCAATGCAGCCGCGTCCCCATTTAGAGCTCAGCAAACCGAGATTCACACTTAGCTGTGTTCTCAGAATATATAGCACAAGCTGCATCCTGAGCGTATCCACAAGGGGCGCTATCCTTCCCATGTTCAAAATCATGGAAATGTTCCGTTTTGCCTGTACTGGAGGACTTACATGGTTCCCGATATGCTGAAGTGTGCTGTGCGGTGGTCTCTCTCTAGGACTTAACTTGGGGTGTTTTGATCTATTCTTCTGTGAACCCCTTAATCTCCCAGGATTGGTGAATACTAAGGCCTATTGTTTAGTATCTAAATGGCCGTCAATGCAAACTGGTGGCACAGACCAGTAGCCCGGGTGAAGTGCACCCTTAATTAAGGTTTGCCGTTTTCATTATGATTCAGATCCACCTACCTGTTGTCGTAGTGCTCAGCTAGGCCTGCTGCTGGGTGCAGTGTCCATGAATATTTGTTCCATCTTTGTACACCATCCACCGCTTTAATGAGCTCACCTGTATAACAAAAGGAACCTAATTAGTCAAAGCGGGTTTTGTGGAACATGGCGGGAAGTGCCTGTACACACCTCAGCTATTCCTTCAGGTCAAGTGCCCATGTAGCACTTGATAAGGACTAATGAGGAGGCACGTGTTTGCAGTTAAGGAGATGAAAGTTGCTGATGAAATCACAGCGCATTCATTATCTCCGAGACAGGGACGGTAGAGGTGTTTCCGAAGCCTTTCACTAACTGCATTGGAGGGAGGCAGAGGGTGGGCTGGCGTCACTGAGCATCACTACCCTGAATAAGGTGGAGGATTGGAGACTGTGATGGAGATGTTCAGGCTGCCGTGCAGTAGGTCTGCATGCTTGTCAATAAACAGTGGAGAAATGAAACTCTGGGAAGTAGGTAACAGTCACACGTACTCTGCCAGTGAGAGTGTCATTTTTCACAGCACTCAGGTGCTCGGAACGTGATTCTCTCACCTGTTCTTTCACATTCTTCCGGTCGCAATCACAGACCAGGAGGATCTGGAGGACTTTTCGACTGCAGGGTGCTGCAATTAGCAAAAGGCAATGCTCATTAGCTCTCTCACAGCCCAAAGCAACACTCTGTTCTGCTTCTTCTTTCCTCTTGTTGCTTCTCTTCTGCTTGATGTTCAGCTGAGACAAAGGGTGTGCAAAAGGTGTGAGGACTTGAAATGCTCAATGTGCCACCCGTGGAACAACCCGTGGAAAAGGTTTCTGATTTTTTTGGCCTTTTAATTAAAATTAATGGATTTTAGGCATTAAAATAGAAAGAAACTTAAAGCAACATTATGCAACATTTCCCCTTAAAATAGCAGCTTAAATCGTGTTGATGCTCCATTGTCTAGAACAGGGAGAATGGCGTCTCTGTCATGCCCGTAATGCTGTTACTGCACTATGGAACTTTGGTGGAACTCTCACCAGTACAGCATAAGGCCGTGTAACCCCAATCATATTCCTGTACAATCCTGTAATATTACTCTACTGTCTCAGTCCACATGCTTCTTTTACTGTCCTTACGTTTGTTACCTGGGGTGGGGGTGGAGGGGTGGGTGCTCAAAGCACGGTTTGTATTTACAGTAGTGGTTTAAGACAGCAGTGGGAGTCCAGGAGCAGAAAATCAGTTCTTGAACAACGGAGATTTTTACCAGTCAGCGTCGTGTAATGAGTAACAGCACTGGCACCGTCAGGCTGTGGTTCAGTACCCAGGCCGGTCCAGTGAATCTGATATCTGAATGCCATATGTCTGATTTCAGGTCGGAGATCTGATTAAGAGAAATGGGATTTCTCAGTGCATGTTTACTTTTAACCACAAAGGTTCTGGAAATGAGCAGCGTATGAGAGATTTTAACCCACAGTGCCAAAATACATCTGAAGGGCTGAAACCAAAAGCACCTTCATCTTCTAGGGAATGTTTGTTCATATTGTGACTCGGGGGGGAAAAAAAAAAAGCTGCAGCATGAAGTTTGGGGTTTACAAGTTTACGTCACATCTTATTCTGCAAGATTATTGACTGGTTTAAAAGCAGAAACCTGTTTATTGCCCGAGTGTAGACCCAGGGCTTCCCTTTATCTGATTACTCAGTGCATGTAAACATGTCGATTGGATTACTGACAAAACCTGATTTTTAGCCGTTGTCGGATTACTGAGTGCATGTAAACGAACTTAGTGAAACATTCACATTAGGAAAGCGATTGTCTGTGGGCAAGACTACCTTCTCCTTTGTGTAACACTTTTCCGGTGTTACTTTCTGTGGATAAGAGTGTAAATGTCAGCTACAAAGTGAGGCAGTGATTTAATGGCTTGATGAACATGGACTGTGACTGTTCTTGTTCAGTAGTGCGTTTATTTCGGATCCCTTCTGTTCTCGTTGAGTGAACTTTTCCCAAAATGGCACCACAAAATACCCTTTTGAAGCACCTCAGCCCCTGCTCTCGCCCAAGCCGCAGTCCACCGATGAATACCTTGATTCATTTTAACATAAACAAACGCACTGACCTCTGTGATTGGTCAGCACAGAGAAGGCAAAAATCAAATCAAGCATTTGTTTCGAGGACTTACTACATGTTGCAGCTTCCTGAAGTATCAGTGTCTTGTGGTATCTGGCACCAAGACCAAGAAGCAGCAGATGAGCCTTGGGTGCCCTTGACCCTGTCGCTGGTCCACCGATTCTCCTTTCTTCCCCTTTCTCACTTTTGGAAGGGACCGGTCACTGCATACCAGAGAAACCTCACAAGACCTTCCTGATGTTTGGGAGATGTTCTGACCCAGTCAGGCCATCACATTTTTGGACATTGTCAAAGTGTCTCAGATTCTTGTGCTTGACCTTCCTTCACCACATCAGCTTCAAGACTGGATTGTTCACTTGCTGCCTAATAATATAGGCACCCTTGACGGGAGCTAATGACGGATCTTCACTCCCACCTGATCAGTGGACTGATAAGGGTACCACCATAATGACCAACAACGTATATCGTCCCACGTTGCTCAGAAGGAACACAGTGATCACGAGCCAGTGTGCTCGGAATCTGTTGTGAAGATAAGATTGTCAGCGTAATAAGCAGTCAGCTTTTATGTGCTATGATTACACACTCCTTTTACCCGTTCCTGTTATCTCCTAATCCAAGCAAACCAAGAGAGAATACACGTCTGTCGTTAGCAGCTGAGCACGCGAGACTGTTCTACACCTATTCGGTCTCCTCCCAAGCGCTCTCCTACCAATAAATATGCTGAAACAGATGTCAAACGGGTATCCAGCTGTCCTTGCGCGGAACAGAACAAATGTGTTGTTTTGCTCGGAGAGCTAGGCCGAGCTGTATGCCAAAAAAAATTAAAGTGTGAGAGGGGAAAAAAAAAAAAAGGGAAGGGGGTGGAGGGGTGAGGGGTGGGCGCTGCACCATGAAGCAGCGTCAGGGCCCTAAGATGGAGGTCTTCCTCCCAGGCTGAGACAGGCTGTTGGCCGGGGGGACGCTCAGGAAGGCTTTGGCAGCCCAACAAAGCGGGGCCTTCAGCTGAGGGGTGGAGGTTTGCAGCACCCAGCATCCCCTTTGGCAGGCGCACACAGGCCGCTGTCGTGAGCTGGAGGAGTTTGGTGGGGGGGGGAGGTGAGATGCTGGAAAAGAAGGCCCTCACTTTTATTTACTCAGGCCGTCCTGGGCCTGGACATTTCTCGACAGGGTGAAGGGAGGTGGAAAAAAAGCTACAAAGCCAGCAAAAGAGAGAGAGAGCAGACGAGGGGAGAACGAGTAAGAGAGGGAGAGAGAGAGGAAAACAAGCTTCTCTCTTTTCCTCTCAGTTCTCCAGAGGCTGGCCCTGCTCCCTTCAGTTGGTGTTCACACACTCGTCACCCCTCTGAACGGCAGGATGGCCCAAAGAAGAAGAGTGCAGTGTTAACACGTTTCTCTTTCCTGAACCGCCTTTCAGAGCCTATTGTTCTACGACGGATTCGTGTTGGTCTGTAGTTCATCTGGAGTAGGTTTTGTAACTCGAGACCGACGCTGTTCTGGGGTAGATATGGCAGTCATGTGGAAAAAACTTTAACATATTTGTCTAAAACCATATGGGCTTGCGATCTCCACTGTACTGGAAACCCTGGTCTTTGTCGAGAAGGTCTTGTACTGGTCTTTTTCCTCCTTGCACACCTCCTAAGAACATCTCTGCTCTTTCTGATGATAGATTGTGCATTTTGACCGTGGTGAGAGCTGCCTGTAGGTCCTGTGAGGACGTTTACATTCATCGACATCCTTCTTTCTGAAGGTCTCATAGAGTGCAGTGATGCCTCTCACCTCAACAACCAAAAGCAAACCAGACTCAGGCTGTGTTCACACTGCAGGGAAAGTGGCCCAGACGTTGGATGAAACCTGATCTTTCTTTAGGCTCGTCAGGTCTTTTTAATGTGATTGGTATTCGACATTCGTCCAAACAGTTTACGCATATAAACTGACATGCAAAAGCTTCACAGCTGTACCTTAGCTATCATGGAGTTCCAACGGCCGACAGCTGGACTTCACCAATCTAAGACATTACAAACATGGCTCTCTGTGGCATTTCTCAACCATTTGTAGCATTGCAGCTTGATTTTTAAAAGGTCACGTATTAAAAGAACAGCGAAATGAGCTTTTTGACCTTTCCAGGTAAAAATTAGGTTCGTCAGTAAAGAAAATGGTTCTATATAGAACCAAGAACAGTCAGAGAACCCTTTTCGTGATTAAAGTATTAGATCCTGTATAGAATTCCATATGACACCAAAAAGGGGTCTTTTATTATGACACATTTGACATCGTAATGAGAGTAGAACCCTCGTAACAAGAAAGAAACATTTTCTGAAAGTCTTAAATAGAACCCTCTACAGCACATTGTCCATTAATCTGAAGAAACCGTTCATAATGCAAAGAACCCTTTAATCGTGCACAGGATTCCTACTTTTTCTTAACTTAAAGTGTAGAAATACTATTTTTTCAGTATTTGAGTGAAAGCTACACAAATAGCAAAAGCCAGAGATATGCAGGACTTATTCCGTTAATGCTCTTACCTCAACAGAAAACCAAGACACGTAAAATGACCATCTTGGATGTTCTAGGGTCAAAGTAGCCCTTGGTAATTTGTTTATTAGTAGTGGAGGTAATCTAGACATGGACATTTAATTGCCCCTCAAAGTCGGTCAACACGACGGCCTGTTTGCGCCACAAGTCCAGTTTATGAAGCTGGTGGTGCTTTTTTTCTCTTTCTTTCTTTCTTTTTTTTTTGCAGGTGTTCTTCTGCCAGTTTGTACAAAGCTCTGCTAAACTGTATGTTACTTAGCCAGCAACACTTAAAAAGAAAAAAAAAGAAATCTGTCAGAATGTGCTCCTTGAAAAAGACTGTGTGAAGTTGGCACGTCGCCCGGGGTGGGAGGTTTCCGGCAAGAGGACGCTGCAAGGGTGGCCCGTCAATGTGCCTCTTTCAGCAGTTTGAGGAACAGGGGGTCGACCTGTGACCTCATCTGTTTCCTGAAGATATGCAACAGTGGGTTAAGTGATCGAAGAGGGCATGTTATCCTGACAGAAGGCAGAGCATTGCGTTTGGAAAAAAAAAAGAAAAAAAAAGAAAAGAAAAGCCAAACAAAATAAAAAAATAACAATTGAAGTGGCTGGAGAAGCCAAGCAAGTTCAAGGATGAGGAGTTTTATGCCTTCCCACAGATGTCTCATAAATCTTGCCTATTTCCCTTGTTTTCCTCTTTCCCACTTTTGCCTCCTGTCTCTCTTTTCCCGTTGAGTGGGATTACACTGTTATTTAAACACGGAAGGTTGCAGTGCTTGGGGTTATGCTGAAGGAAGTAGTGGACAGTCACCTTTTAAACCGTTTGGCTGCCTTAACTTGGTTCAGAGTAGCAAAATTGAAACACCATATGCCATACATGTAAAAATATTTTCTCTCAGGGTCTGCTGAGCAGAAGGCTTACACTTCACCCTTTATGCACATCATATCGATCATATCAACATTTCTTGAAAATGTATATTTAATGGCAACTTTATCAAAATCTTTATAGATATGTTTTGATACAAAATTGATTACTATGGATATCGATATTGCGTATAGAACTCTGAGCGATTACATTATCGAGTGTAATTAATGTCGATTGATTTGATAAAATGCAGCTCATTTTGAACAAAATCAGTTTTTAAGTACCTACAGAAATAAATTTGGTCGATATATCAAAACATTGTGATAAATCTCAGGTATCGTGAAAATGTCTTTCAATATTGTGATCGATAGTTGGCTTTATTCCAATTGAGGCTCATAGCGAGATGCCTTTCTTTCTGTTGTAACACCCGCTGTGTAGATAAGAGCTCAGCCTGATTTTATAAGAAGCTCCAGCTTTAAGGGAACAAACACCGTCTCCAAGCATGCTGACAGTCAGTTGTGAGGTGGATCTGCAACGAGGGATGTTAAAGAAAACAGGCTTCATCAGACCTGTCCACCTTCGTTTATGGCTCCAAGGTCCTCTTCAGATCCGTCTTGTCTGATGGTGGACGGGGGTTGGAATGGGCACTCTGAGTGATTCGCAGCTGTGCAGTTGAGCCATTGCATTGTGTGTTACTCCTTTAACAGTCATTAAAAAAAATGGAAACTTGAGCCACAGTAATCATTCTGTCAGTTTTGCTGAGATGGGATAACCTCAGTTGCCCTCTCACATGGACCTCTGTTGGTGGCTATCCACTACAGCTGACCACAATCACCTCTGGTCAGGTCATGCTTGAACATCTCTCCCGCATCCAACATATCGAGTATAAGAATGTTAATGTCGCACATAAAAGCCAGATCTTGATGCATGCTGTTGTTAACGGATAATCAATGTTACATGCTTCATCTTAACGTTTTGGATCACTTATGTAAAGTTTGCTTGGTATGGAACGCTTTGTCTAATTGCACTTTATATAAACGATTGAAATGACAATGAAATTAGTCTTCATTTTGATTTGTGTGTCTTATTGTTCAAGGCATTCTTGTTGAGCCTCCCTTGGCGGTAGAACTGAACAGTATCCTAATAGCAATTTCGGAGACCTTTCATTTGCAGGAACAATGAATACAATTGTTAGAACGTAGAAGTCTTGTAATTTACCTAATGCCAGGCGTCCATCTAAACAAACCCCCTCCTCACCACCTCAGCTTGCTTTCAGATGAAAATGTCAGAAATTGCTTTTTCTGTCACAGTGGGAATTGCCATTAGATGGCCACCCACAAGGTTAATTTCCTACCCTTTATTACGGCGTCCACCTTGTCATTCTAACTGAATTTTCTCTTGCTCCCTTTCTCCCTCACGCACACATTCTCTCTCTCTCTTTTTCTTTCATGTCACGTGTCTGTTCACTTACATCTGTCAGACTTCTGCTACAGAATTCTGTCTTTAACAGTGCATTTCCTCTTGTCTTTGTGTGCAGATGGTGCTGATCTAGAAGATGACCCTTCCTGTTCTTGGCCTGCCTCTTCACCGTCTAGCAAAGACCAGACATCTCCCATCCATGGGGATGACTACGATTTCGGTGAGGACGAAGGAGGCCCTGGCTTGCCCTACCCGTGCCAGTTTTGTGACAAATCTTTTAGTCGTCTGAGCTTTCTCAAGCGCCACGAGCAGTGCCATAGCGACAAGCTTCCCTTCAGCTGCACCTTCTGCAGTCGTCTGTTCAAGCACAAGCGCAGCCGAGACAGACACGTCAAGCTCCACACGGGCGACAAGAAGTACCACTGCGGCGAGTGTGATTCTTCTTTCTCGCGCAGTGACCACCTCAAAATCCACATGAAGACTCACGCCGCAAACAAGCCGCATAAATGCCCCGTGTGCAGGCGAGGATTCCTGTCCTCCAGCTCCCTTCATGGACACATGCAAGTGCACGAACGAGGGAAGGATAGTCAAGGAACAGGACTCTCCCGAACAGAAGAGTGGAAACTGAAGGAAACTCGCAAGTGCAGCCGTTGTGAGGAAGGATTTGACGTGCCAGAGGAGCTCCAGAAGCACATTGCTGAATGCCACCCTGAATGCTCGCCTCCTGAGGAAGGGAGTCTGGGGCCTGGCTTGCAGTGTATCTATTGTCACGAACCATTTACTGATGAGGGTACACTTCTGAGCCACATTGACCAGACGCATGGCAGAGACCGAAAGGGCAATACCTGTACTGTGTGTTCTGAGCATTTTGCCACTGTGGAGGAACTGTACACCCACATGGACGTCCACCAACTGCCAGAGTCTAGTAACCACAGTAATAGTCCTTCACTATTGACTGTAGGTTATACATCTGTTTCAAGCACGACCCCAGACTCAAACCTTTCGGTTGACAGTTCAACCATGGTAGACCCTGCTCCCACTGTGCCCAAGACTCGTGGAAGAAGAAAGCGTGCTGCTCAGCATGCCACTGATATTTGTGGACGACCTGCCAAACAGCTGAAAGTAGCCTACAGCTGCATTTACTGCAATAAACAAGTATTTTCCAGTCTTGCAGTCCTTCAGATCCACTTAAAAACCATGCATGTGGACAAACCAGAGCAGGCCCACACCTGCCAGTTCTGCTTGGAGGTACTCCCATCTCTGTTCAACTTGAATGAGCATCTGAAACAGGTTCACAATGCTGAAGATCCCTCTGCCTTACTAGCAAGCCTGTCCGATTCCCTGCTGCAGTGCAACTTTTGTCCAGAGATGCTGGGAGACCTCAATGCCCTGCAGGAACACATTCGTTGTTCTCATGGCTTTCCCAGTCCAGTGGCCAAGGAGAGCAATGCCTTTTTCTGCCCCCAGTGTTTTATGGGATTTCTAACTGAGGCTACCCTAGAAGAACATGTCCGACAGACACACTGTGACTCTGGCAGTTTGCGATTTGACTCCCCCCTAGCAGTCACTCCCAAAGATCCCATTGTAGAGGTCTATTCCTGCTCATACTGCACCAACTCTCCCATTTTCAACAGTGTCCTGAAGCTGAACAAGCACATCAAGGAGAACCATAAGAACATCCCTTTGGCACTGAATTATATCAACAATGGGAGAAGAACTAACAGAGCACTCAGCCCATCCTCTCCCATATCTGTAGAGCAGGCCACACTGATCAAGCAAGGTAGCACATCCTCCCGTTCAGCAAGCGAATTCATCTGTAATCAATGTGGTGCCAAGTATACTAGTCTAGATCTTTTCCAGACACACCTGAAGACTCACCTTGATGGTGTGCTGCCACAGCTCACCTGTCCCCAGTGCAACAAAGACTTTCCCAACCAGGAGGCCCTCCTGAAGCATGTGACTGTCCCTTCACTATCCCCTCCACATATACCATCTGTAGAGTTGTGACAAGCAGTTCCCCACATCAGTGACGATCTCCGGCCTCTGCTTGACATGCACACCTTTGTGTTCTTTGATGCACTCTCTGCCAGGAAATTGTTCGGCTCACAAAGTGTCAACTCAGCTCCATCTTGCATTCAGCACCTTAATGCAGAAAGGTCTACCGCTGCGCCGTGTAACTGGGACTTCCGCCATGAGACTGACCTTCAGGTACCGTCAAGCACAGCCATGGAGAACCAGGGCAGTATTGCTGCTGCATTTTTGCGGTGAGTCCTTTGGCGCAGAGTGGGCTTCGGTGTCACGTACGCCAAGAAGTACAACTGCCGATTCTGCAGTGGCTTTCCATGCCATTATCTTGCTTGAACGTCACTTGCGTGAGAAGCATTGCGTGTTTGAGGGTAGGGCCCAGAACTGTGGCACCAGGCTCTACAAAGCGATTGGTGGTGACTCAGTTGCCAAAGACCTGACACAGACCTGGGGTATCCTCACCAATAGCCATGGAGGCAGCAGGGAGTCTCACAGCAGCCATGTTGGAAACGAAGAGGATGCAGTTCCTCTGGTCTTGCAGCTACGACATTTGTAGGGCATCTTACACCGTGATTCCTCTAACCAATCACCAGCTCGTGACACAACATCCGGCCAGAGTGCCATGCACAGAGAGAGGCAAATGATCCAGGAAGCCATAAATGTAACGTTGCTCTGGACCTTCTTCTCAGGGCTGGGCTCGGGGCATATGCAGACCCATTTGGGACCTGGTAAACACCATG
>JAVGWO010000030.1:1634686-1657186 GCA_034509495.1 Acestrorhynchus altus | reverse complement strand
TCTGAATTTTGCTCTCGCTCGTTCTTAATTCATTCATTTATTCAGTTTGTTTGGTGGGTCTTTCATTACTCCGAATTATCCGGTGCCTTCTTTGGGAAGGGAGCTCGGTGGACTGGAACAGAATTGACTTTCATTTCAGGGTGCTCTTTTGTCGACCAGATCTAGAAGAAGAACGGTTAGGAATGAAAACTGACTGGTGTGTCTGTGAGGAGGGTACACTTGTCATTGGATGTCCATCTGGTGGTCTGGTTGCGGTCTGGTCCTGCCCACCAAGTGCTTGACATCAGTTTAATGTCAGAAAGACACTGGATGATCAAATTCAGGTTGACGTCAAAACAGTGTTGTATGCAAGTCAAAGGTATGTATTGGACAGAACCCAACGTTGTGTTGACATCCTGCTCCAGTGTCAGACAGATGTTCAATTTAGTTTCTTTAACGCCACTTTCATTTTCGGTCACATGTTAAATGACCAAAATTCAACAATTGTTATTAATAATTAACGTTGGCGCAGGATGTCAACACTGGATGGCTAATTTGATGTTGTGTCGATTTCTAAAGTGATGATGTTTAGCAGATGTTGGGTTTTGGTCACCATACATCACAACAAGATATTCTTATGTTGCATCAATAAGACATTGGCATGTGATGTTGTGAATATGCTGGTTTGGGGTTGTGTAACATCACAACGCGAAACCAACAAAATCTCAATGTTAGCTTTGGTCACTATTTCACGTCAAATGGACGTTGTTGCACCAATTTTGGTCAACTGATCTCATGACCTACATTCACCAGATTGACAGGACAATGTCTATGACTGTAGTGTAGTGATTAAGAGGATGCTTTGTGCCGTTGAATGTGAAAGATGGAGTTGCATGTTAATCAAAGCCTGATAAGTGCTGTGACTGCACGCTTATTACAAGCAGTTTGGACCAAAAGTGTCTTTAAATATGCATTTGGCTGCGGATGTCGAATTTGCGGATGTACGGATTTGACCCTCTGAACTTCTGCAAGGTGACAACTGTTCAGCCCACAGCCACACCACACGACATTTCAAAATGGCTGAAAGTCAGCGTCCAACTGGCATGGGCCTGATGCACTCCTGATGCTTCGGCCTCCACTGCAGTCTCCCTCCTACACTTTGGGCTGGTGGGTGGGTGGTGGCGGAGGGGGTAAATCTGGACTGGACCGTAATTACTTCACAACCAGTGCGTGCCAGAAAAGCAAACGGGGGGAGGAAGCAAAGGCCTCATTTGGAAAAGGCTCTAAATGCCTTCTCCCTTGAAAAAAGGGGACACTTTCTCCTTTTAATGGCCATCTGCACAGGAGAGGCGAAACGGGAGGCCGGGGGTCATCTCCGCTCAGCTGTCACCGTTATTAGCGTAGGTAATGGAGCAGGCGCTCCTCTCTTTGGGGTGCTGTTCCCAACTTCGTGCTCCCTGCTTTATGGCTGTTGATTCACCCTGATAACTCTATATATAGACAATGTGACGCCACATAACGGCAGCGCAAAACAGAATTAAAAAAAGAATATAGTACATCCTCAGAGCCTAATCTGAGACTTATTCACACTGTTCTGCCACTGCCCTAAACTTCCCCGTGACCCCACAACGACTGTTTCAGCGACCAGTTAAGTTCATTTTATTAATCAACTAGTCCAGCTTTTGGAAGACGGGTTATAACGTGGGTGCTTTTGTTGGACATCTCTGTCCTTCACTGTAAAACGCTTTCTCTGCTTGACGTATTTGGTATTTTACAACCCTGTTACTTTTGCGGGTGAAAAAACAGCGATTCCCTCTTTCGTGATGCAGTGAAACAATAGAAGCTATAACACAAGCTATATTGGCACTTCGGCCACACACAGACAAAGACAGTCGCAGGCAATTTGTGTAGCTTGTGCTGCTGCATTAATGCCTTTGGACTCATTAGTGGAATCACTCACACAACCACTCTGTGATCTATACTTTGTTATGGTTGAAAATGAAAGTTGCAGCCGTTGAAGGGATGACCTGTAGAGTCACCATAAAGGCCCTAAAAAGATCAAATCAACTCATTTCCATTAACAGTACCGTAGTATTTTACATAGACTGAGCATCTTATAGTCATTTCAGTAACAGAAGGAGAGTCTGTGTCCTACGTTCTGATAATATTATCTAAGTGTACACAGAACGATATGGCAGCTGGATAACAGACACCGCAGTTAAGACCTTGATTTCCTGTTTTTGGCACGAAAATGACTTTGAATAAAATGTTCACACTGACTTCCACTGAAAACGTAACGTGGAGATGTGAGCTTTGGGTCTGACATCGATGATTTGCATAATGATGGTGTATAATGATGTCAAATCGATGATTTGAAATTGCTTGTGTGGCGAATGGAGCTTCGGAAGCATCGTTCGTGCCTCTATGATCTTTCGTCAACTTCCTACCATGACAGACAGACACGCGAAAACCATTAGTAAGACATAGCTGGTGTCCAGATTCAGTCTTAGTGTGTAAAGCGCCCGGGAATCCTGGGAATCCTGGGAATTTAGGAGCTTAAATTGCTCTAATAATTGAACTTCACTCTCTGAACAGCTTGCTTCGTGAGTAACTTCTCAGAAAAGTGGGTTTGCAATTGCAACAGCCAACAGAATATCACTTAGTCCTACACCTTGTGTGTTGGTGGACTTTCGGAGGCTGAGACCGTATCACGGGTGTCCACGTCACAGAGCCTTCTTAGAGGACAACACTTCAGCAGTTAGAGTGATCCATTGTATTCCGCCTGTTATGAACACGCCTCTCTGCTGGGTCATTGATGAGCCACTGAACAGCACCGGGTTGTGTACTGGAAAGGAAACATAACATCCTAATCAGGTTGGTGGTGAGGAGAGTGGTGAGTATGTGTGTGGGAGGGAGGTGAGATGTGGCCTTGGCCTGAGCTAGTCGCCCCTGAACGCCTGGGGAGCGAAGCCTGCAGCGCTCGAGGTCCAGATGGATCCATCCACATTTGCCGTACAGCTGGTGGCTCTGATCAGGGACTGGATGTGATGCTCCTATCGAGCTGTAGAGGGAAGAAAAAAAAAACGAAAGAAAGAAAGGGGGGAAAAAGTCATTGCCATCGACCAAGGAGCAATTTCGAAGCGGGCCAGAAGACAGCTGGCCTCTCTTTAGTTTGGAGTTTGCTGGCATGGCCCACTCTCACAACCAAAGGCATCTGATTCATCATGAGAGAGAGAGAGAGAGAGAGAGAGCAGAGGAGAGGAGGAGAAGGGCAGAGGAGGAGAAGGAGGGGAGGACAGGGCAGGATTTATGCCTCTCTCAGCTGCTATCAAAGCTGTCATTGGTTTCCTTGTTTGTTTAAGATGTTTGTTAGCGCCTTGGTTTGCTCAGCATGCCTGCTTCTCTTCATGCTTCCTCTTCATGCAGCCACACTAACGCTCGGCTTTGAGGTTTGGAGAGCCTGCGTTGGTCGGGAAGACAGCTGCTACACGAATGCGCACTTGTGTTCTTAATTATTTTACGAAGGGTTCTTAGCGTGGTTGGAAACTCTTTGTAGATCATTTTTGTAGAACCCCTTAGAAGTGGTTCTGTTAACCTCAAAGAACCATGTAGATGCCTAAAGGGTTTTAGGGATTGGTGGAGAGTCAGTGTAGAGTATTCTTTATAGGACCCGTTAAAAGTGCTTTATCAAAACACTGAAAATGATCATAAAAAATTTGAAAATTCTGGCTCCTATTTTTAAATTGGACTTTTTTGATGGAATATATATATAATTTATTTATTTTTAAGAAAAGATTGAATGCATTGATTAAAAAAAAGCCTGTAATACTCACCAGGAATGAGGAATCCAGCAATGGTTCATTGTTAAATAAGTGTTGCGGAATTTGTTTAAAATGAAAGGAAGAATTTTAATTCTAATTAAGGAACAAACAGAAGAAGTTCAGATACTTTAATTACTCAGGTCCGAAAAGTCACACAGAAATGGTTCCGTCGGGTTCTTTAAGGTTCCAGGGTATTTCAGCCAAAATGCTGAATGTTGATTTGGGTCTGGAAGAATCCAAAGACTCCAAAAAGAGTAAAAACAACCTTTCTTCGTGACCTGAAGACATACGTGAAGGTCTTTCATTGACAGATAAGCCGGTAAGACTCGAACAGCACGGCAGCGATTCAGAATCCCCCTCTTTTTTGACAACAGTGTGAACTTTGACCCCCAAAGCACTGTAGGAGCCTGTTTTTCCCTTCTAGTCCTCCTGCTGGGCCGAAACCTCTCGCTTACTCCTCAGCTACCCTGATGCGAGGGTTGTCGGGCACGAGGAATAAAGGTCTAATCTCCCCCCCTCCAGCTCCTGCTATCCTCCGATCCTCCGAAAAACTCCCTCCTTTTTCCCCCTCTCGGCCGTCCTTTTTTTCCCCTTCCAAATGGCTCGTGCCAAGCTGTTGGGCGACACTCTGAAGGACGGATGCAAACTTTTCACAAACAATCTGACGAATTCTGGGAAAGCTGATTTGGAGGGTCACCTTTTCGAGTGGTTTTGTGGGTTTTTTTTTTTTTTATCTTTCTTTTTTTTTGTTTTTCTTTCCTGAGGGGTGGGGTGAAAGTGGCCAGGGCCCAGACCGAGTGCATGCCCAGGCTTCTGTCTGAGTCAGAGAGGCAGAGAGAGAGACATAGAGACAGTGGCCTGGACGGATGGGCGGGGGGTGGGAGGGTGACGGGGGTTTTAGGGGGCAGAGTAGGGCGCACATTTGCTGTACAGCTGGCCTCTCTGTGTGGTGCAGAACATGGGCCGTTACCAAGCGAGTGGAGACAGGAGAAGAGGCGAAACGAGAAGAGACGAGATTCCACCCCCCAACCCCTTTTACCCCCCCTCTCGTCTCTCATTCCCTGCCTCCTGCTTTTAATCAAATTTGCTTCTTTTTCCAGCCTGCCACACACCACCTCCCCTCCTCTGCTACGCAGGACGGTGGGCTGTACATCTGCATCTCATGCATGCCCCAGCTTTATGTCTACCAAAAAAAATTATATATATATATATATATTATAATTTGTTGCCTGTAATAGAGACTGCAAATTATCCATGACACCGTGTTGTCTGAGGGTCCCGCGGGATCCGTTTTGAGCAATGACGTGTTGACTGTACGTCGTGGTGAGGGGCATTAAGGGGAAAAAATACACCCCATCAAGATTGTGCCGTGAGGTTTGGGTGGTCCGCCTCATACGAGGCTGAAAAGATGAATGGGATGGGGCGTGTTATTATACAGAATAGCTGTTATGATGGTATTTTGCTGCAGAGCCTTATTTTATTTGCTGGTTTTAGTTACTTGAAATCCAAACCCTGTAGAGGAGGGTGTGGGACAGTAATTCAAATCATTAAAAAAGAGATTAAATCATATAAAATATTATGTAATATAACAGTTTTAGTGTAATTACACCATTTTACATTGACCTCCATTGAAAGGCTAACAAGGCTTTGGTTTTGGATCCCTTCAGGTTTTGGACCCCTTCAGCTTCTTTAAGTTGCACCCATTGCTGACACAGATGTGCAAATGCACACACACACACACACACACACACACACACACACACACACACACACACACACACACACACCTGAAGAGAATTACTGCCAATAGAATAGGACTTTGAGCAGGTTAACAAGAACATGTTGGCACCATGTCTAATGCCAGGCTAAAGAGGTATAAAGACCCCCAGGAGTGGAGCAGTGGTTCTCTGGAATGATGGAGCTCCTTCATTCTGACCTTACTAACATTTCTGTGAGTGAACGCTTTCTACTAGATTGTGGAACATTGCTGTGTGATTTGATTGCTGCTTCAACAGAAGCAGGACAAACTCTTGCGACGTATAGAAAGGTCTGTTCATTTGGTGGCTGACAGAGACCATAACACTCCGAACTGAAGATCAGATTATTGTTTCAAAGACATCTGATTGAAAATCAGAATAGTTTGTAGTGTTTGGCTCAAAAATTCAAAAATGTCAGAGTGTTCTGGTTACAGCTTTCACAGATCTCCATAATGAGGTGGGCTTTTCCAACATGCATGTCGAATGTCCTCTGTTTGTGGTGAAACCAACGAGACAACCGGTTGTTTTTGTTGAAGGGCGGGACATTATCTGTGAACTAATGCCACGTAGAGCCTTACAAGCTCCGTTATTTGGACCGGTGTCTGATTTCCACATGAACATATGAAAGAGGGCTTGTGTGTCATTCCAGGGACAGATTCATTCACATTCCAGGCGGATACTGGTCACTCACAATGTGAACTGTTAACATATCCAAATCCAATCTGAGGAAAAAATCTGCATTGAGTAATGAGGCTTACAATATGAATGTGGCCAAAGTGGCTCAAATCTGATTTGAAAATGTCATATTTAACTTGTTCCCACAAATGTTTTGAGTCACTTCAGCTGGTAATGTGAACAAAGCCCTCATTCCAAGTCATTTTGGAGCATTTCTATTGGCCCATTCTTCATGCAGTTTGGACACAATGTGAAGAACAGCTGAACATTATGTCAGAAATGGACATACAGTGTTTTTGCACGACACTGTAATGTAATCAAGCATCTGTGACGTTTATATCAATCGTAATATTTGAGCTGGCTCTGTGGTCTGGATAGAGTTCAGTGCTCATCTCTGATGATGCTCCAGTTCATTTTTCTTGTGTTCCTGTACATCTCCAGTCCCCACAAATAGGAGGTGCCTCGGTACTCCCAAAGGCGAGCGAGGGAGCAGGAGAAAATAGAGAATGAAGAGCATTAAGCATAGTCGTGTGGGCACTATCGCTCTTTATTCCCCTGGTGCACAGCACATGAGCGAGAGAGGAAGTGAGAGTGAGTGTGAGAGAGAGAGAGAGAGAGAGAGAGAGAGAGAGAGAGAGAGAGAGTGGGGGGGGGGTATAAGCCATCGAGCAGGAAGGTGTGTGTAATTGCTTATTAACAGAGCCACACTCCACTGCACAGAGGTGATTGCACTAACGAATGGAGAGGTGTTATTAATCACCAATTAATAAAAGCAGGCGGGAGGGGGCGGCCGCTCGCTTTACACTACGCATGACCTGCGCCGCATGCTCCGGGCCTTATTTCACTTCCTGCAGAATCAAGCCTCAAGCATTCCCTCTGCTCTGCTCTGTGTATCTACTCCGTGTGTGTATGATGTCTTTAAACTGCCTGTGTGTGTGTGTGTGTGTGTGTGTGTGTGTGTGTGTGTGTGTGTGTGTGTGTGTGTGTGTGTGTGTGTGTGTGTGTGTGGCTTGTAGCGTCAGGCCTTAGGGACTACGGTTGAAAATGAATCAGCTGGCTAACACTGAAGCGTTTATCTTTTGGGTTAAATCGTGTGTATTACTCATTATGTATGAATGAAACATAAATCTGTCTATCTGTCCATCCATCCATCCATCCATCCGTCTGTCCATCCATCCATCCATCCATCCAGCTGTCCATCTATCTATTTTTGCTGCATCAGTCCACAGAGTTAAGGTCCGGTACACCTCACAGTTCGGCCCTCACGTTTCGATGAGCTGCGCTTTCCCAAGACCTCCGTCCACATTTACTCCATAAATAATAAATGACTGTAAAATAATGAAATAATGACTCTGCATGGAGCTCTGGTCTTCAGTCTGAACAGCTATTCCGTTCAGGAGTGTTTAGATGTGTTGTGTTTAAACTGGTTCTGATCTGGTTTGTTGAGCTGCAGGACTGGGTTTCCCCCTCAGCTCACTTTAAATACCGTGAAATGGTCGAGCAACTGTTACAGGAAGTGCTCTCTCACTCTCGCTCTCTCTCACCGTTTAAGAAGATCTGAACATGATGAAGCTGATCACCGTTACAGTCAGTGTTCATTTCACTGGTGTGTTACTGAGTTATAACCAGTCAGTGCAGACAGTGAATCTATCTATCTATCTATCTATCTATCTATCTATCTATCTATCTATCTATCTATCTATCTATCCAACGTTCTCACGTTCAGATTAGCTTTTTTCCCAGGTTTGGTGTAAATGTTTCAGAAAGGCTCCCACGTACATCTTTAGAAGCTCTTCAGGTTGGGTAGAGATGCAGGAGGTGGTTAATAATTAACTGACCTACATGAAATACCTTAATGCACATCCCAGGCATGAATGTGTTTACACGACAGGCTTTATTCCCCACAATTAAGAACGTCTCCGTTCTCTGTCTGAATGCAGATGTTCAAGTTGACTAGACTTGAGAATTACCCACCACGATGTTGAGTAGGCTCCTCAAAATAGAGGGTCAACTGTAAATTCAGGGCTAAGGTGGATCTCATTGATGTGTTTATGTGAGGAGCTGTAGTGATGGTGAACAGTATAGGTGTTACAATATATCCATATATGGTGATATTGCGAGATTGTGTTAATTGTGACATGTGATAAATTGTGGGGATAATAATAATAATTATACTAAATAATAATAATAATAATAATTTCCAAATGTAAAGTAAATTGGTGTAGAACCTTTATATCGATGTTCTGTACACTCATAGATTCAGTCAGATGAGCTCATATTGAACTGTTTCTACCTTCTGAAACACTTACCAGGCCTGTCCTGATCACTGGTTTTGTTCGGACGATGTCTTGTCCCAGAAGAAATTTCATTGCCATTTTAAGACCATTTTATGTCACTGAGACTGATAATATTGTACTACAATAATGATAAGAATATTCAGATTCAATATTCATATAATCTAATAAGAATATTCAGACTCTGGAATTGATACAATTTTTAAAATATTGTAAACATATAAAATTGCACCTGTTTTTAAACAAAGAAAGAACATTAATGGGCTCTGCTCACTAAGAATAACTTAATGTGTGATAATCGGGTCAGAAGAAATTGTTGTATGATATTGTGACACATTGTATGATAAGTTAAAACTAAGCAAAAAAAGGCTAAAATTAAACTAATACTGTCCCAGAAAATAGAAAATCACGAAAGCTTTCATTTCATTTCAATTTAATAAAAACAATATAAGCTTGTGTTTTTACGCAGAAACTACAGTTAATTGACATGTTTCAAGTCTGTTTTTGTTTTATTGTTAATAATCTCTGATCATTAATTAAACTATACATCATTTTGAATTGAGATTCTGGAATTCTTGAAACGTGTCACTACAGGAAAAATGTACCTTTTTCATTGAAATGATGAAGGCATAATAAATGATAATAGAAGTGGGTATAATGTTGAACACAGCTCATCTGTCTGATGATCTTGAATTTTTTAGTTTGACCTGAAAGTCTGTAGACAATAAACAATGATTCTCCTTCTCAGTTTCTCAAATTTCTTTCATTTTCAGCTCTGGTTATTTTTCTGTATTTCTCTTCTCCGTCGTATCCCCTCCCGGTCTCTGCTTTTTATTGTCTTTGATAGGGACTGTTCCTCACAGCCATGACTTTATTCAGCCCTCTCGTGCCACCAGGGGCTGGAGACTCTCTGTGCTGTCGGCGTGAGTTCATGTCATGTTTTATTGATAGTGGGTGGCAAGGGGGTGCATTACATTAAGAGTGTTAATGCCAGCCCTTGTTCTAAAGTGCCATATAAATACTGAATGTTCAGGATTAACCTCCAAGCTATGAGCATACCTCCAGGGAAGTATGGCATGTCACGGATGCTGGAGTGGGGGAAGATATCTGGCCAGGCTTGGCTCATGAAGTTAGGCCTTCCCACAGGCCACACATGAGGGGGAAGAAGTGAGGGGTCATGCAAACACGTCTGAAACCTGCCCGAGACCAAGGTTAGAAAGGAAAGCCGAGTTGCAGAACTGGCCTGGTCCCAAAAAATCTTCACTCTGAATGGAGTCTCACTTTTTATGCAGTACCTCTGTTGCTATTGGCAGTTATCAGTTATCTCTCTCTCTCTCTCTCTCTCTCTCTCTCTCTCTCTCTCTCTCTCTCTCTCTCCTGTCTCTTATACACATCCTCTCTCTCTCTCTCTCTCTCTCTCTCTCTCTCTCTCTCCTCCCTGGTCCCTGATGTTCAAGAGAAAGTGAAAAGGTCAAGGCCGAGACATCGTTCACAGCTAGATCACTTGGCTTCAGTCAGTGAGCTTTGAAAGGGCAGGTGTTTGGGGCATCAGATACTGAGCAAGTGTAAACTGGATGCAGAGTGCAAGGTTACTCAAGTTACTCCATTAAGAAAAGTCCGGGCGAGCCAGGTTAAATCCATGAGGCAGAAACAGGAAAGTGTAAATTTCAAAAATATACCACATAACAAGCAACCAGATATCAAAGAGCAAAATCAATAATCCAAGTGAAGAGAGGCGAGGACAGAGAGCGAGAAACACTATATAATTCAAAGCAGAAATACAAATGCTCAGAAGTAGCATGTAGAAGTGCGAGCAGATTAATAGGCCATATTTTAAGTAATATTTCAATAGTTTTTGTAGATGTTGTGGATGTTGTGGACTGTTCACCACTTTCCAAATAATTATGCAATTATGCTTCAAAAATAAAAATAAAATAAAAATAAATATATAAAACAATATAATAATATGTGTATGTAATAATTATGTGTGTTAATATTAATGTTATTTATTTTTCCAGTTATAGACGATATTGTGTCTCTAAGTCATTATCAGACACCTGTGAAAATTAGTTTTGACAACTTTAAGGATGTTCAACATTAATAAGCGCAGGTTTAAGCAATATAGGAAAGAAAGAGGATCTGCTGCTGAAAAAGCGTCCAATAATTGCAATAAGTGTACAAAGTGTAAAAACATTCGATGCTACAACAAATGAATCATTATCATTGTACTTTGAAGAGATTTGTGACTGATTCAGAGCAAAGACGGGTTCGTTCAGATAAAGACATAATGAGGAAGGTTTCTGAAATGAGAGCAGCTGCTAAAAAATGCGATACAAAGCAGCAAACAGATATTTGAAGATGCTGGTGCTCTGGAGTCCACAAACCTCAAGGTGTAGGATCCTCCAGAGGCTTGCTGTTGTGCATAAACCAATTAGTTGACCACGCCATCGTCATGGAGGTGACAGAGTGATGTTTTGGCCGGGAATCATGGGAGAGGACTGAGTAGGCCTTTAGGGCCCATGTAGGCGTGAAAATGACCTCGACAAAAGTATAGAGTTTCTGACCATTTTCTTATATGGTATACAAAGAAGAGCCTTCTGTAGCAAAATCATCTTCATGCATGACAATGTACCACCTCATGCTGCAAAAAATACCTCTATGTCATTGGCTGCTATGGGCATAAAAGAGAGAACTGCCCTGATCAGAACCGTATTGAGAACCTTTGGAGTATCCTCAAGAAAAAGGTCTGTGAGGAGAGAGGGAAGCTATTCCTAACATGCAAGAAATTCAGCTGAAACTAAGCCCAAAACTCTTTGTGTGGTGATTTTAAAGACCTGTAATTTGACATTTTGTCAATGAAAAAATATTTAATTCAAATGTTTTGAATTTACTTTGTTAGATACTTCATAATAAAATATTTGAAGGATTGTAAAGAATATCTGACAAGTGTCACATTATGGCTGATTATAGCTGCTAACTTATTTTCTGGCATAGAAGACCAAAAGAATTCTTGTACATATATTGTATTTATAGACCTATAGTATGTATATATACCTCTGCACCATCCGTTTAAAAGTTCAATTATTTAAGTAGTATATATGTGTGGTAATTGTATGTTTATTAGTTTAATTTCAATTATGAAATCTCTAAATATCAGTAATATTATTTATTACATTAAATAAGATTGAGGTGAATCTGATCTCATTCAAATTTGGAGTCATGTGTGCAAAATATAATTTAATTTATGTCTTAATAGATCAAACAAAATCCCATTTTCAAGAATTAGAAATTAGGTTCAGGCTATAAAGGATGAATGTGAAGCCATTTTAATTATTTTACACGTCTAGATTTACAGGCTTTTGCATTTAAACATTAATTTCCGTTGTGTTACAGATATTTAGTCTAATATTACTTACGACAAGGTAGGCTTCCACAAATCATCTACTGGGCATGCGTGGTGAGTGTTAGTGTTTACTGGTCTTCCCAGTTTGTAGGTTTTCCCAGGTAAATCTATGAGAGACTGTATAAACACCTGCCATGTCCTGGGGCTAAGCTGTTTCTGTGGTTCGTGAAAATGTTACATATGTTATGGTATAATAACACACTTATATCCTAAGTGTGTGTGGTCTGGATCTTTATGGTGTACGTGTGTGTGTGATGCCCCTCTCCCCAACGTTTCTGCTTTGTATGCAAGGTGAGTGTGGTGAGTGGTTGGTGCGGCTGGACGCCAGGCACATGGCTGGCCGTGGCAAGGTCAACAGCGCAGGAGAGGGGCAGTTACTGCACCCTTCACTCCTGCAGCTGAGAGAGGGAGGCTGACCATCACTCCACTCCTGCACCTACCATATGAAACACACACACACACACACACACACACACACACACACACACTGAAATGACAGGAGTTAAACTTTACAAAAAATCAATAATCTGATGTCAAATATGACAAATATAAAGTATAATAAAGAGAAAATTCAAAATAAACCACAGATTACACTTTAGAACTGTTTCAATATCACATATCAATACATACATGTTATTTTTTATTATTAATTTCAATAATGCTTTGATTTTTATTTTGTAATCATAAAATGTGATACTAAATATTTTTAAATCCGTATTTTACATTTGAAATAACCTTGTAGGTATAAGTTATTCAAACGGTACAATAATATGCTTCTTTTCTCACTCCAAGTACATTCGTAGTTTGTTCAAAACCTTGGAGATGTTCCCAAATGAGGGCTATAATTCCATCATGATACATCCATGGAAATATAATATCAGCGTGAGAGATTAAACAAGCGATATGTGACAGTTTCTTATTCATAAATTGGGCCCTAATCATGGACTATTTTCCTTCCTCAGTGCAAAATTCTGTAGTTTGCATTCATCCAGGACTAGGTTTGCCCTCCACATATTCTACTGAACATCCAATCTCATTCGGAATGTAGTCAAACCCAAGACTAGACTTAATCCCGTGTTTGAAAGCTGTTAGTTAGTCTGTCAGACTGAATACAGCAAAATATCTCTATTGTGAAAAGAAAGGCTGTAAAGCAGTTCTTTGTTTGTTTCTTAAAATAAATTGCTTGAAAAGCGCTAATAAGAGGCAAACCCTTAAGAATGTATGAATATATTATTACATTTCTATGGCTGAATGTAAAAATATTAACTCACTGTGTATAATAATTTACATTCTGTGAACAATTCATACAAATTAAGGTGATATTATTATTGTATTATTGTATTATTATTATTATTATCATTATTATTATTGTGTGTATCATTGTATTGTGTGTGTTATTATTATTATTATTATTATTAATGGTATTATTGTTTTTATTATTGCTATTATTATTATTATTATTTTCATTATTGTGTGTATTATTAATTATTATTATTTTTATTATTGCTATTATTGTTAATTATTATTATTAGCATTATTATTATCATCATCTTTATTATTATTATCATTGTATTATTATTATTATTATTATTATTATTATTATTATCATTATTATTATCATTATCATTATTATTATTATTAATATTATCATTATTATTATCATTATTATTATTATTATAATATCATCATCATTATTATTATCATCATCATCATCATGTGTCATCATCATCATTATTATTATTATTAATTATTATTATTATTAACATTATCATTATTATTATCATCATCATTAATATTATTATTATTATTATTTTATTATTATTATTATTATCATCGTCATCATTATTATTATTATTATTATTATTATTATTATTATTATTATTATTATTATTATTATTATTATTATTATTATCATTATTATTATTATTAATATTATCATTATTATTATTATCATTATTATTATTATCATTATTCTTCTTCTTATTATTATTATTATCATTATTAATATCATCATTATTATTATTTATTATCATTATTATTATTATTATTATTATTATTATTATTATTATTATCATTATTATTATCATCATCATTATTATTATTATTATTATAGTTATTAATCATCCTCATCATTATTATTATTATTATTATTATTATCATTATTATTGTTATCGTTAATTCTTCTTATTATTAATGTTATCATTTATTATTATCATTATCATTATTATCATTATTATTAATATTATTATTGTTATTATTATTAATATTATCATTATTATTATTAATATTATTATTATTTATTATTAACAATATTATCATTATTATTATTAATATTATTATTGTTATTATTATTAATATTATCATCATTATTATTAATATTATTATTATTATTATTATTAATATTATTAGAAACAGTGAACTGCATTTACTACTCAGCTGTTTTTGTAGTTAAATATGCTAGAAAAGAGAAATCTCTGTAGGTTTGCACAGCATAGCTATAATGTGATTATATCTTTGAAGTCACTAAAATTAAATAGTTTGCACACAGGACCATCAGCATGTCCTGGTACTCTCCAGTTCAGAAACATCCAGTGTGAATCTAACAGCTACAAGTAGAACCAGAGAAGAGATTTTCATGTGATTTATTTCATATTATGGGCGGCGCTTCAAACTGCAATCCACGGGGCCCAAGAGCCGTACAGTGTAGCGTTGTTCCCTTCGACCCACACTCATTGCAGAACATTCAGGCTTTACTTTGGATCGTGGCACAGAGGTCGGGTTCAGAACCTTGCCCAGCATGTTGGGTGGCGTGTTGTTGAGAATCAGACCTTGTTCTATTACAGGTATTGTTTACTCACTCGCTACATTCCTTGAATTCACCCGTTCAGAGTTAGAGGTCTGTAGGACCTGCGGTGTGAATCTATTTTTATCGTTATGGTTTCTGACAGTAATTTTGGGCCTTGAGCTCCATTTGTTGTATTAGTTTAAAGTATTGTAAGTATGTATTTATACTGTAAAACTCATATCTACAGTCAAAAGATTTGGTAGGAAGCAGTTTAGATCTGAATGGAGCGTAATTCATACCACAACTATGTAGTTATTAGCATGGTTACATTTCATTGCAGTAATGGTTAACATAAATAAGAAAATGAAGCAATGACTAGACATTTTGAGGAAAACCTCTTGGATGCTCAAGCCGTCCAGAGCACCAGTGTCATATCGGCTCCAACAAATTGTCATGCGATACTCCAGCTCAGTCAAATTCTACCAATCAGACTGGTTCGATATATTTCCCATCGCTAAAACCCCAGTTTCCATCTTTCCAGTTGTCGCTCTCATGTCAGCAGTAGGCTGTTTTAAACCAACTGTGCCTCCACCAGACAGCCTCCTCTTATTTTTCACCTTGCCCAGGCCCCCCGGGGTCAGCCGGTGAACGGGCTGCTGATTAGCGAGGCTCTCTCTGTACGAAGACCACACGTGCCCTCTGGCGCGACAGACCCTGTGGAATGTTCCAAAGCTCTCTAATAGGTTTCAGGTGCTGGACAGCTTGGCCAGCCGCCAGAATCTCATGGCCAGCCCCAGCGCGCCTGTTATACCCCCTTTGGAACAAACGGGGAGGGGGTGCTCGACCTAATGCCCATAACACTGAGACTTTGTTGGTCAGTCCAGGCAACCAAGGCAGCTTGCAAGTAACAAAGTCGGTAGAAACATGGCGAAGCGTATGTCACGGAAAAGAGTTTACAGCATCAGTAGATCATTTTTAGCCTTCTCAGCTGCTGCCTGCTGCTGCTGCTGCTTCTATCAGTGGCTCAGGCTACTAGATGGAATAAATAATATGATGGTTATCTCTGCAGGAATTTTTATGCAGATTTGCCGTTGCTATAAATTATTAATGCCAAATGCGTCTAATTCGTGCTCTCTGTGCTCTAATAGGTTGAACAAAATACACCATAACTAACTTTCAGAGTTCACTCCCAACACTTTACACTTGATAACTATGTTTTGGGTTGTTTTTGGGCAGGATATTGTCCCAGAAACACTTCCAAACGTGGATTAAGAGCCATAAGCGATGCTAAAAAGAAAGGTTTTAGATCATTTTACTTTAGACTATTATTTTTAGAATAGATACCCAGTTGCATTTTTTTAACAAGCAGGTTTTTTCATAACATTCTGATATAACAATACTTATAATGAATAGACTCCACAGTTCATATGAATAATTCCTCATAATATAATATAAAATAATATAATATAGTATAAAATAATATAAAATAATATAATATAATATAAAATAATATAAAATAAAATAATATAATATAAAATAATATAAAACCATGTAATATAATATAAAATAATATAATATAATATAAAATAATATAATATAACTATAATATAATATAATATAATATATATAATATAATATAATTGTAGCTGTGATGCAGAAACACATAAACATCTGAACAAAGATGCAAATGTTTCTCCACATCTGCACCTTCTTAACGTAGTAAAAAAAGCATTTTTGGAGCATTTCTATTGGTCCGTTCGTCATGAGATTTCGACACAATATAAAAAAAACAAGACTTCCATTTTTTTTTCTTTGTGACAGCAACAGTATGTTTAGTTTCTCCTGCTGTAACACACCTGAACCTTCCTGTCAGCCAATTATCTGTTTGAGTAGGCCAAGCACTAAACTGTGCAGAGCTGTGGTCTTTCTGGATGAGCTTTTCGGTAGCAAGGGAATAAATGCCGGTAGTAGGTGGAACGTTTTCCAGAAGCATCAACTAGATTATCAGAGATTAGTGTTGGACCTGAACTGTAAGGAGGAGGAAGGGTTTGCATCATGTTATTAATTCCGCTGCAGGGAGATGAGGAAGACTTGTCCTTATGTGTGCGCACTTGCATCATCCACGGGTGCCGCTGTGTAGCAAGGAAATCTCACTGTCGCTGTCGAATTTGCACCATGTCAGCACGCGTTTCTGTCAATATTTGTATTTTGAATTTGCTTTAATGTGGAAATTATAGCAGCGTTACGTGAGCAGTGAGCAGCCCTTATTATACGTACATCCCAGCTGCTCCAGCAGCATCCAGACTGAGAAGAAGAAACGCTTTGAGTCTGCAGTGTCTTTTCTGCCTTAATAAAAGCAGATTAGACCTTCTGTTACGGTTCCTCTGTTAGAACCTGTGTGTTGCTGCAGGGGAGACAGACCACATAGATCATATTATTATACACCTGCAGTCGTTCTGCTGTTATATAGTGCGTCTCAAAGATTAGATTATCGTTAATAAGCTCGTTCGTGATCACATTCAGAAAGATACACTGTCATGTTTTATAGAGATTACACGTACAGTGCTGTTTTCTGTTCATCACTCTGGCTGGTAGCTGATGAATCCAGAACCCAGAATCTCGGAATATTAGGAACAAATAAGTGATAGTTGAAAATATTACTAATTACAGAAGAACCACTTCAAATATATCACATTAAATGTAATAAACATAAAATATAAGAGTTCAATTTTGAGTTCAATGATCTAATTCAGATACCCTGGTGTAGTGCAGAGCCTTGCCTTGCAAAAGTATTCAGCCTTACTGAAAGGTATCAATGTTTTCCAGATGTTCAGAAAAGGTTTATCTGTATATTAATGTCTGGGGTTTTCAAACTTGCACAGGTAAACATACACTAGTCTTCATTCTGCATTTCATTGAATTTATTTCAGCGAAACACAAATATTGGAATAAATACAATTAATATTCATATAAAAGGTCTTCAGTCAAACATCTCCAAAGCTCTCCTCATGGGAATCTAGTATTATCCATCACCTGGTTTAATAGATCAGTGCTCGGTGATGTAAAATCAGGTGCGCTGATGATGGAATTGAACACATCCAGGCACTGGCTCGTCTGGGGGCATTCAGGAGAAATCTGGAAGCAAGCATTGATCTTCAAACTAGCTCAGAAGATCTCAACTACTTTCTCCAAATTGAGAAATTCTTCCTTTTAACTGTATGTATTAGGACTGTAGATGTGCTACAGGACAACGCTCGTCCACATACTACTGCCGTCTTAAGTGGTTGTCTTGAAGACACAGATACTACGCCGTGGTCGGTCTCATCTCCAGACCTGTCCCTGATTGAAAATATGTGGATGCTATTGGACGCTCTATCAACACTCCACCTCTACCACACCATCTGCAGAACTGAGTGAGAACATTCAAGCTGCATCACAGGACACCATTAGGAACCTCTACAACTCCATGCAGAGACGTCTGGCGTTGTATTAAACTTGACGCCGAACTGAGAGACAAGACTTCTGTATGTGTAGATCAATAAATATTGCCCACATCAGTCATATGTACATATATATGTGGTGCAAAAAAAACGAGTGCATGCAATCAGTTGCTGGCAACTTTCAAAAAGGTTGAATCACTTTGCAAGGCTCTGTATTTATTATATGAAAAATAGGCCAGTGACTCATTCCCTTTCCCCCGTCTCTCATACCCTTCCACAGAGGCAAAGTTCACAAGGAACTTAAAAGCTTCCATTGTCTTCCCATTTGTCAGACACCTTCCCTCCCCCACCCTCGCCCAGAGACCCAAACCTTAAGCCACTCTCTCTCTCTCGCTCTGATTAATCTTTAAGGTTTATAATTACTAATTAACTTACTGAGAGACTTCTAATGCAGTCCTCCTTCAATGAGGTGCATGGAGGACAACAGATCATTAGCTTCAATAATGAACGTGGACAGGACAGATAATGGCCTGTGATATGCCGGCTCTGACAGTTGTATTAAATGAGGCGGAGGTTTGTCGCAAATACTGTGGGTGGAGGATGGACCGGGAGCAGATCTGGAGGCTCCCGGAGACACATCTGTGGGGATGGTTGGAGCATCTGCCTGACAAAATAAGACGCAAGCGAAAGATAAGAAGAGGGCTTTAAATCTGGATCACCACTGAGGATTTGGTGCTCACCGCTTACCGATTGTGAACAATGAGTCCACAGTTTTGGTACACCGTCACAAACACTCTTTTAGTGGAGTAAGGTGTGAAACGCTCCATTCTAGAGGAAGGACAGACATGCAGATGGTTAAATACTGTGTCTCTCAGGGATCAGAGGGTTTTAGAGTAGAATCTCTCATTTTGGAGAAAGTAGTTGAGCTCTTTTGAAGAACAAAGCTTGGTTCCAGATTTCTCCTGGACGCCCCCAACCAGCACCGGGATCTGTCCGATTCCATCACCAGCACACCTGATTTAAGCACCAATGCACTTACCAAACTAGGTGTCGGATGATGCAAATACCTCTAGACTCCAATGAGGAGAAGTTTGGAGATGTTTTATGACTTGCTGCTCAGATGAGGAGCTTTTCAATGAGTGTCCAGTCTTGCACTTCTGAATGTAGCTGTCTGGCCTGAAGGTGTGGACACTCATACGTTTAAACTCATTTCTCACCGCAGTCACACAGGATGGGTTTTAAGTTTCTGACCATGTTTAATTCCTCAGGAAACAAACAGCGTCTTCATGGGGGAAATCATCAGTGTTACAACTACATCCGAGGCTGAAAGGCCGCTGCGTGCTCAGCATTTCTACCCTTTAACAAGCAAGAGGTGTTAATTGCTGCTTGATCCCATTAATGATGATATGTATTGTCCATCTCTCTTTCTCTCCGTCTCGCTGCTGTTTTCCTCCTTGCTTTTGTCTTAATGACACTTCCTCCCTGGCAGTTTTTTTGCCAATCCCCCATCCCTGCGCCCCTCCCCACCCCACGTTGGGGATGGATGCTTCTGGCGTAATGATTATTATCATTAAGAAATATTAATGTGCAAAGCAACGGTGACCCACATGCTCATTACTGAGAGAGGATGGAGTCCGGTGGGTTTGGGGCCAGAGCCAGAATGGCTGCGTGCGAGTGGCCCTCCACCTGCGCGAGGGCCACACACCCCCTGCTGAGATCAGGGCTTCTCCCCTGACCTTCCGATGGCTTACGGTGCCTTCCCAATCTGTCGGTGGGAGAGAGCTGTGGGTGAAATGGCTTTGCTGCTTGTTCACTTCTCAGGCATGGAAGTAGAGTGATCTGCATTCTGTGCAAAACCTGTTCATCCCAGCAGTGAGTGCTGTTCCCCAAACCTAACTGTCTAATAAATCAATAAGTCAGTGCTCAGTGCGAGTGTGTACCTGTCAAACTCTATAAACACAGAATAATAAACACAAATAAACCTAATGTCAGTGGTCAGTGGTCAGTGTCTACCTGTAATGAACTCTTGTAGAACATGCCCATGTCCACTGATTATCTCTAAAGCCATCTAGAGCATTATAACTCTTAAAATCAAGCTTTACCTTTGAGAGAGATTCCAAATAAACCCACCATTAAAACACCCTTCAAAGCTGGAGAAAACCGAAGAGCTTGGATTCAGTAAGAGGTCTGATACTCAAATTCACAACAGCTTCAGAAGACCAGTTTCTGAGAGTCAGCAGCTTGTGGGATTGGTGGCTCACGTGACAATACTTTGTTGCTTAGCTTAACACTCGGCCAAATGAAGAAAAGCAGACTTGCCTGAGTCGTGCAGACGTGCCAGTAAGGAACTGGAGTCATTGGGGTGTCCTAAAACTTTTGACCAGTAGTGTAGATAAAGTCAGTGATCAGAGAGAGTGTCTGCATGTGATGACCTGCATGTAACTAGAATAAACACACACACACACACACACACACACACACACACACACACACACACACACACACATATTTATATATATATATATATACACACACACACACACACACCATTTTTCCAGAGAGCAGTGGGATTTATACCGCTCTAGCCCACACTTGGCATCAATAGATATGTTTCTCTGCACCAGGGAGTCCTAATCTATTGGCAGCTCTTCTCTACAGGGACTAGACACACTGTGTGCCTATATTTTGTTTATATATGTGAAAATATCTATCTGCTGTGTTCTCTCCTGAGTAACTTAATCTAGTTTGTGTGTGTGTGTGTGTGTGTGTGTGTGTGTGTGTGTGTGTGTGTGTGTGTGTGTGTGTGTGTGTGTGTGTGTGTGTCACATTTCTAATTGCTTGCATGTGTGTGTAACTGTGTGCATGCGAGTTGGAGTCCTTGTGATTATTAAAATCAACCCAGTTATTCTCTCTCTCTCTCTCTCTCTCTCTCTCTCTCTCTCTCTCTTTTCTTTTTTCATGCCCTCCCTCTTATACAATATTGGCATACATTAATTATGGCGGTGTTATTCTGATGTCTGTCTGCTCTCCCAGTAGAGATGGTGCTCCACATAATTACACAGTCAATACTCATGTTACCATTAGCGCAAATGTTGGGGCTCCGGAGCAGCGGAGCTGCTTGTGGGGAAGAAAACACGGCGCTCTCTGCACATGTGAAAGCAGCTCGGCTCTCCCTGCTCACAGCGCTTTTAAGCAGACAAATCGAAATGATGTGCTGGTGCTGTCATTGAATTAGACAATAAGGTTCTCGCGCGAGTGAAAAGAGCCACTCAGACGAGGCAGAGGCTCCGTGGTCGCGCAGGAGCTCGTTATTCCTCTGGAGGAAGGCAAACGGATGGAGATGTGTTTGTAAAATTTGGATAATTACAGCCGTACTGCACTCTGTTTGTGACGCTTTTCTAACGTTCTCTTTGTGTCCCCTTTCTCAAAGATTGAAAGAAAGAATAGCTGTACTTCTGTGTGTGTGTGTGTGTGTGTGTGTGTGTGTGTGTGTGTGTGTGTGTGTGTGTGTGTGTGTGTTTGGGATTCACAATAATATCAGGAGCATATCCTCACTTATCTTTACTTATCAGTATTTCTCCACACCCACAGAACAACCACAGGGCAAATGGTTCTATTTGGAACGAAGAACCTACACTGTAAAAGTACAGGATCCTTTAGGAAGCTTGAGGAACGTCAAGTGCTTCAAGGATCTTTCAATAAATAGACAAGGCTTTTTTGAAGGTTCCTTTAAGCACTCTTAAGAGGTTCCTCCCAAACAGTAGAACCTCCAGTTTCCACTATGATCTTGTCCTTTTTATAGTGCAAATATTAATGTTAGAGAACCACTATTTTGATGTTAAGATTCTCCATTTTGCAAATGGTTCTTTTGGGAATGAAGAACCTACACTGTAAAAGTACTGGATCCTTTAGGAACTTTCACATGTTAATCAGTTTGAAACTGTGCAGTAACATCTTAATGTGCCTCATGGTTCCTTCAATTAAAGGACTAGGCTTTCTTGAAGGTTCTTTCAAGCACTCTAAGTGGTTCCTCCACAGTTCCGATTGGAAGAATCTACAAAGGTTCTTCAAGGATCTTATATTTTTTACAGTATACCTTTAGAGCTCCCAAAGAACTAAACAGATTTGCAGGTTTAAAGAACATTTTGCTGAAAACCTTCACTTGATGTTTCTTTCTCAATTAAAAGAACCTCAGAACTCATTTGAATCAAGCCTGATTGCTCGGTGACAATAAACCCTCAATAAACCCGTTGTAGCACATTTATCTTCAAGACAGAAACCACGTTTCCCAGTGACTCTGACTTTGTTAGATCCGGATCGGTGTTCTGTCCCTTTCGATACATCGA
>JAVGWO010000030.1:1619686-1629686 GCA_034509495.1 Acestrorhynchus altus | reverse complement strand
CATAAGCATTATTTATTTATTTATTGTATATTTATTTGTGGTAAATGTTGGTGAGGTACATCAAATTAAAAATGGCTCCACCGTGTCAATCCTCCACTAACTCTAATAGGGAGAGTAGCGTCTCTCTCATTGCTACTCCAGGCCGGTATGTCTGCTGCACTATGTAACTCTGGTGAAGCGAACAGGGTTACACCGTCGTCAGAACTGTGTAGCACTGTGTAACTCATTTGTGTAAAATCCTGTAATATTCCTCTACTGCCTGAGCAACAGTTGTGCATCTGTCAGCTTGTCAACAAGGTCATGTGTAAAGCGTGCCCTTTAGTGGCGGTCAATTACACTTCTCGCCTGTAGGGGGACCCCAGAAGCAAGAAATGCCAATTTGCACATAACCCTGGACATCTGCAACTTTCTTAAATATATATATATATATATATATTCACGTGAATGGGGGTCACCTTCTGTTGTTTGATTTGTGGCAATAGCCTGCCTCAATTTCCTGCCATTGGTTGAAAGATCTTAACCATCCAAAAAGTGTTGATCTGGACTGAGACCTCTTTAGGTCTGTGAGGTTTGGAATCACATGCATTTACCTCGACCCTCCTTCAATGAAAGTCAGATATGAAACGAATGGTAGCTTGGGACTGTATTTGCAAAGCTAGAATCAAGGATCTCTTTCAAGTCATTGCATTCAGTTTATGTTTGAGTATCAGTCATATGAGTGTCCTGAACTAGGATTGTGCATAAACCATACATGACTTCATGAAATCTTCTAGCTGATGGCATAGTTATGGGTTTGTGGGTGCTCGTACTGTATCGGTCACTGTACTAATCATCATAGTGCTTTGTACTTTAGCTAAGTAGCCTGTTATACTTACATTATAAGTTGAGAGCAAGAGAAATATTGATTGTCCAGCAGACTCTCCCTCTTCTGTCTGGGTCCTGGCTGAATTACTGAATCCAGAAGCTTCTCAGGGGTTCTTTAAAGAGGAGGTGGGAGGGGGAGAATAAGGTTTTAAGAGGACATGGGTGCCATTAAGGCTAGGCCTCGCTGCCACTAAAAGCATAGAGTGATCTCCTCTCTGTCCCTGTGTGGACGGCGGGGAGTTGCTCTGTGGTTACAGCAGCAGAGGGAACGAGGCCTGCACTGATCCTGGAACAGGGTTTTGCAAGTCTCATCGCAGGTCTGATTTCCTGTACACTAATGAAGACGGTGCAATTCATGGACATGTTTCCCATCGCAGCTTCCCATGATGCTCTCTCAATGTATTCATCATCATTGAGATGGTAGAGTTACGCATACATTTTAAAAGAGCTTGAGTGAGTGATGTGGTCTCTACCGTAGGGTGTTGTTGTTCAGTCTTTGTTTAAATGGTTTCAGACACTGGCAAACTGGTTTCTCAAAAAGTGAAGATATATAGGGAACATGCAGTAGCTACTGGTTTTGCTTTGTAATGCATTTTCAGGAGATCCAAGGCTACTCACATTTGTCTTCACCTGACATAGTATGTTCAAGAATTTACTTGCATTTTTATTTTGTGTTTATTTTGCTTATAAGGACTAAAAAACACTTTATGTGTCAGAAATCCTGTTGGAAACTGATGATTATTTGTAAGGATTAGTTTTACAAATATATTTATAATAATAATAATAAGACGAATAATAATATAAATAATAAAATGTATTTCTTTTTTTATTTATGTATGCATCACTGTTATCCATTCTCAGGACTTTTATTCTGTAATTTGAGAGTAAACAGCCCCTCCCTTTGCATTTTTCCCTCTATAACCCAATATCTGGTCAGTGACATCATCAGCCCTGCCCCTCTCTCTGATCAGTCAGAGTCTGTATGCAGGTTGAGCATGTACACGTGGACAGAGCAGTAAACATGCACTGGAAGCTCCTTTGATATTTAAATTGGGATTTAATTCAGATGGAAATGAGTGAAGCATAACATGGGTTAACTCTCAACTGTGAATAGAGTTGTAGAAGGTACACATGGAGAACCGACAGCAGGGAAAGCTATCCTCTTTCGGACTATAGACGGCGAACGGTTATGACATCATGAACTCTAGAATGGCCCGTTGAAGAATGGAGAATGACCAGCCTGGGGAGAGAATTGGGGGAGAGATTCCTCCCAATCACCAACTGGTGACCCAATGGTTGGTCTATTTGAGATGAAAAGGTCACATGGTTGATGATTTCAGGAGTCCAGGAAAGTCATGATTTACTTCAGTGTTGTTACACCCACCTTTACGGAACAATGAAAGCAGAGTGGGACACTTCAGTGACCCTCGGGTGGTTTCAGATGATTTGCAGTGAGTTGAGATGGGATTGAATAAATGGTGTGTTATGGTATAGCTGTCCCTAGGGGGCTCTGTTCCATACTGCTGAAGCACAGGCCAATGTCCAGCTACAGCCCCACCTAGACCCAACTCAACACTGCTGCAGGGGATCTACTAGACTGAGAGTGAAGGTGACGTAGACGCCGAGCTTCAGACAGATACAGAACCTGTTGCAGGTTCTGCTTTGCTTCTAACGGAACATAGAACAGACTGGGTCTAGAGTGTAGAGTCACCTCCAGTATTTGTCATTTTGAAATCAGTTCTACACCTGTCAGCCATAACATTTGCACCACCTACCTAATATCGAGTAGGTCTCTTACCACAATCTGACCGTTCAAGGTATGAACTGCACCAGACCTCGGACGTTGTCCTGTGGTATCTGAGGTGGGACCTCCATGAGCTTCAATGAGGCTTGGATGCCCATTACTGTTTCACCAGTTCCTGGACTACTTGGTCGTCTGGAAACACCTGACAGGACCTGTCTTATGTTCTGAAGATGCTGAAGAGTATGGTGGCCCTCATCACCTTCAAGAACTCACTTACCTTACCCCTGTGATTGGAAGGTCGCCGGTCCGAATCCCTGAACTGGCAGGACATGACTGAAGTGCTCTTGAGCAAGGCACTGAACACTTCCCCAGCTTCGGAAAGGGCTGCCCACCGCTCTGGGCATGTGTGGTCCCAGTTTTCCCGTCGCCTAAGTGCATGGAAATGCATTGATTGGATTATTGACAGAATCTGATCATTATACCGATGATCGGAGTATTGAGTGCATGGTTTTCACTTGGTTCTAATGTTCTAGTGTATAACATTCCCTAGTATACTGTGAATTAGAACAGCTCATTTGAGGACAGGAATAAATTGAATCTCATCTACCGATTCTATCACTGCACAAGTCCCTGCTTTGCCCATTTGTGTGATTGACAGGTTTTGTTTGTGGTTTGATGTGCTGTTTGCATTGTACGCAGCCACACTGGCCAGCCATTAGCAGAATCCTGTGAAATGGGTATTGTTTAACGTCCATGCTCAGCTTTATTGTCAGACCCATAAAGAGGAAAATGAATCCTCGTTTCGGAGCCGAAATGGCCGACTTCGGGGACCCAATACCTGTAAGTGCCATTAAGTGGAAATTGCCGTTCACATATTCCAGTGGTTTGATTAATTACTCTCTCACATGTGCTTCTGCTGTGGGCCAATGAAAGATGAGAAACAAATTTGCTGTCCTGTTCTGTAAAACCAGTTTAATTATTGACACATGTTTTGCCACCTGGCGACGGAGAAGATAGCTGGACTACAACAACACACACTATAAATCAGAACGCTGTGGAGTGCGCCGTGTAGTGTGCAACAGTGCTGCCCTCCTGGAGGTACTGGAACCGCGTCATCTTGGGCTTTGAAGACGCTTTTGTAAGAAGTTGTACAGATTTGCAGTTCAGTGTTTGCGAGGGGAACGTAGAGCTCCAGACTGAAGTAGTCGGGTTGAAATTAAGGGAGAACAGAAAGTCCCCGAGGATTTCCCAGATGATCCTAAGATTTGTCTGATATGGTGAGGTGTGGTTTTGATGTGAGAACAGGCTTAGTCATCATGCTGTGTGTTTGACTGAGAGGAGATTGACAGCGGAGACAGCAAGCAAATCCCGGGTTTTTGCAGCTTTGTCGTTCTGCGAGCTCAGACATTTCAATTGAGGTGAAGTGTGTTGTGGGTTTTTTTTTTGGCATGAGTCTCGCAGCTCTTCGAGAGTATCGGGTCAGGTGCTCGGGCCCTTCTCGGATCAGCTTGGTGTGTTTGTGCCTGAACAAACTGATGATAAATCAATGTGTTTGGCATTGAGTTCTTGGGAATGGAATCTGTTGTTAAAAATCCAGTAGGCTTTGCCGTAATTATGGTTCTGTTGACCTTTGCACAACCATTTAACAGCAAACATTGTTGCAACCTTTTTTCAACATGGAAGCAACCGACAATTTCCCAACTACATTTCAACCAGGAAGGTTGTCAGGTGTCCGCTGGCTTGGAATTTCTCTTCCAGTGCAAACAAAACGAGGTTGGAATTGCAGGTGGTGCAGCTGTCTAAGTGCCAGGAGATGGCAACATAAACTTTTGCACACTTTCATGCTGCAAGAATGGCTTGCACGTGTTTTAGTGCTGTAACCTGGGCAACATTCTGGTTTACTACCCACAAATCAGTGCTATGATACCACACATGACATAAATCTTAGAACCCATTTGAAAATCTGATAAATGGCCCCATATGCAAATATGTCCTATATGATTGGTCATCTATTATGCATAATATAAAAATGACTGAATGCTTCAATTTAATTATCAAAAACCTTTTTTTTAGATGCACTAGTATCTGTAAATATTTACGAACACACACACATGCATATATATTTGTGCGTGTGTGTGTGTGTGTGTGTGTGTGTGTGTGTGTGTGTGTGTGTGTGTGTGTGTTCCTGTAAAGTTTTCTATCCTCATTTATGAAGTATATATTCTCTTCTAAAAAACACTTTTAGCTACTTTAAATTGACTTGCTGACTCACATGTGCAAATGCACACACACACACACACACACACACACACACACACACACACACACACACACACACACAGATGGTCTAGTCCCTGTGTAGAAGTACTGCCAATAGAAGAGGACTCTAGAGCAAACATGAAACTATTGGCATGATTAAGAGGGCTATAAAGCCCCTCCCAGCATTGAGCTGTGGAACAGTAGAACTGTGTTCTCTGGAATGATGGTGCTCCGTCCAGCACTTTAGGATGAGTTGGGGATGAGGTTTGGTGGTGATAACTGAATGCAATCAAATCCTCACAGCAATTGTATAAAAATGGGAGTAGAAAGCTTCATGTGGACTGCAGAGACAGTAACTCTTTTTTAATACTCATATTTGAAAACACCATAAGTTAAGTATATGGTAGACATATTTCTATAGGTGAGGAATAAAAGTGGAATTTAAGAATATAATTCCATGCAGTATTAAAAGATTCAAATCCATGGACAAGGAAGCTTGATCTGAATGTCCTTATTACTGCTGCCCGTTCAAGAAACTTGCAGCAAGAGGCAGAGCGTAATTCCCATTTCCTCCCCCCAGTGTTCATCCTGGGTTGTTGTAGGCGCTCATCTTGAGCGGCTCGTCCTGAAGCTCTGCGGGACGTCTGATGCTCGCCCCCGCACCATCTCCACCCCGCTGCCAGCCGCTGCCGCCTGGCCACCTGATCTCGTTGACTGGCCGGCGTAAGTTAGGTAGGCAGTCCCTGGCCCTCGCCACCCTCCCTCCCTCCCAATATGCGCTTGGACCGGGGAACAGGCTGCACCTTCCCCTGTTCCGCAGGGATAGGGGGGCCAGATGGAGGAATTTGATTAAGCAGCAGTGGAAGACCAAATGTTCAATTGGATCCAGAGCCTGTGGAAGTAGAGGGGAAGGGGAAGGCAAAGGGAGGGGGGCGGGGGGGTCCAGCGAGGGGGTAGGAATCTAAAATGGCTGGCTGGCGCGCGTCGGCCAACGGCGGCTCCAGAAGGGAGGTGAGGCGGGCGCTGAGGTGTAGTAATGCAGAAGCCCTTTTCCAAGTACCAGCTGGGCCTTTTAGGAGCCACTATCCCCACAGCAGACGCTCGGCAGCCTCCGAGCAGCTTGACTTTACCATATGTGGAACTTTTTTTTTTTCCCTTTACGCTCCGCCTGGTTTCCCCCCGGAGGGACTCGTACCGCTGGGACACCGGAGGCAGGTGAATTGCTCTTAATGCAAGGCACTGAATCACGGGGCCGGCAGCGGGAGAGCCAGGTGCCTGGAGAGAGGAAATGGATCCAGAGAAAAGTCTGGCTCGGACTACCGCGACCTTGGAGCCTGGGCCCAGGCTAGTGAGAGGATGTTTTGCTCTCGCTGCCTTTCTCGTATCCACATCTACATGCGTGGTATCAGTATTATCTGGACGCCTCTCTTCCACGTTAGTGTGTACAGTATCACTTTTCAGAGTGTTTTCTGAAAGGCAACTCAATCCATGTTTTAAACTGCCCGTGTCTTTCATTTGCTCCATTTACTGCTTCCTCGGCTAGCCCCAGGCTGTCGGGCTCCCTCTCTCTCTCTCCACCTGTCCTTTTTTAATTCGCTGTGCTGAGCTTTCAGCCGACCACAGGCCTGTTTACCCCGTCTCCTGCCCTGCTTGAGTAAAGAGTCGGACTGTGGAGCCCAGATTTGCATTCATTATTTCATTTGGCTTTAAGTGGGAGTTCGTTTTTGGTACCAAACTGCTATTTGAAGCGAAATTTTCACACCAATCTCGTCACGAAAGCAGCATAGAGGAAGCATAGAGGTCAGGTCTAAAGGGCTAACTCTCATTTCTCTGAGCACGGTCCCTGTAGAAATTAAAATACCCTGATCAACAATTACATTATTACCACCCCTCATTGTTCACTGTCCACTTTATCGGTGCATCAGACTGTAGTTCATCTGAATCTCTCCACACGTTCTTACCTTCATGTCCCCCTGATTTTCAATTGTCAGGACCCCGTGAATGTACTATATGGGTAATGGGTCATTCTCAGTGCTGCAGATCAGACCCAGCAGTGCTGCTGCAGTGTTTAAACACTGGGTCCACTCCCGTTCCACTCTAGTTGACTAGTTGCTCTAGTTTATTGATTATTTATGTCTTGACTGTTCCCTAGTTCTTCATCGGTGCTCAGGATGCTGCCCACAAGACACCGTTGGCTGTATATTTCGGGTTGGTGGACTATTCTCTGAGTTTAAAAACCCCAGCAGCACCGAAAGCACAGAAAGACCCTCCTACCTGGTGGTCCCGAGGAGTCCACTGCACAACACTCTGGGCACGCGTGCTCACCGTCCCCCTAGTGTGTGGATTCACGAGTGTGTATGCATGCGTGCGGATGAGTTAAGCGCAGAGGACACGTCGCCCTGTGTGCCAAACACAGTGGGTCTTTGAGAACCTTTCATTGGAGATCAGGGTGAAAGGAGGAGAAACAGATGGACCGTCTGTAATTATAGAACTACAAAGAGACAGTGAGGTCAGTGGTTAAAGAGCGCTGCATTTGATCCTTTGTTCAGATGTGTTATGCTGAGGTAGACCAGAATCACATGTATCCAGGAGAGGATCAGCAAATGTAGGCTGAACGTCCGAAAGCCTCGCAGAAGTCTTTACAGTGTTTGTCGATGTTTGATGATGTTTCCCCGTCATAGACAATGTTGGGCTTGAACATACTGGACACACAGTTTGTTAAATACAGACATAAATCTGCACATAAGCAGGGGAGGTAGCCAGCTGCCCGCCATGGTCAGGCTCTGCTGGAAGTAATCTTCTTCGTGTTCTTCTTATAAGACATATTATAAGAAAAAATATAGAATTTTTAAATCGGAGCATTTCTATTGATCCAGTCCTTCGGTACCATATAAAGAAGAAAAACGCAGATTACTGCAGATTTTACAGCATCATTCTTTAACAGTACATAACGAATATAGGAGTGTGTATGGACGTAAATAAAGGTATAGTGGTGAAGTTCACGTCACCCACATTGTAATGCTGTAAAGCATATGCAGATCACAGTCTCCACACAGAGTTCCTTTCAATAAACGAATCAACCCAACATGCTCTCCTCATCACCAGCGATAACCGCAGCCTGGAAGGGTTAATGAAGTGAATATCAGAGGTTATTTGGAGGTGGGGTCCTGCAGAGCTCAGTGGATGTGTTTTTAGGAGAAAACAGCACGGTGCGGTCACTCCGTGGACTTCTTTACCTCTTGGGGGGAGGACGGCAGCAGAGCTGTTACCGCCAGCGGATGGGGAAGGGGTACGTTATGGCCGAAGGGCATCAAGGACAGCGGGTTAATGCACTCTGAAGGCTCCAGGAGCCATTACTCAGACACCATGTAATCGCTAAGAGTCAGAGTTTTTTTCCTTCTGTTTTTTTTTTTTTTTTTTTTTTCTTCTCCTTCCCACCCTCCTCATCTCTGTTCTAATCCTTCCAAATGGCTCTGGTGAAACTCTGCCAGTTGAAAAAAAAAAAAAAAAAAAAACTGAAAAAAGAAACAGGAGTGAGCGGTGGGGTGCAGGTCTTTAAGCCATCAGCTGGAGATTTCACTTTGAAAGGCTGCCCTTTCCCCAACGAGGACAGTCCACCACTCCCCCACCATCCGCGGGTTCAGCGTGCCCTGACCTCTTCATGCTTTGGTGTGTGTTGTTTTTATATATATATATATATATTGCTGTTTGTTTGTTTTTCTCGCAGGCGATTCTTTTTTTTTTTTTTTTTTTTTTTTTCTTCCTTTTCCCTGACAGGCTTGTCAGTAGGTCAGAGTTTGGGTGGGTGGGGGTATTTCAAGTGGCAGTAGTCAAGGGAAGCCGGAAAGAGAATAACTTTGGCTTGGCAGTGCTCTCCAGGCTTGCACACTTGGTTCGATTTGGTGGGGGCCAAATGAAAGCCGTTGGTTGGGACATATGGAAAATGGTCCGTTGCAGTGTGGAAAATGGAGCTATTCATGCACGGTCAATTTTTACCAGCAGACACACATTCCACGATACCCCTGTTTGTGCAGCTGTGCCCCCCCGATTAAATTAGCCGTCGTACCCCAACTCCCCCCTCACCACTCTCTTCTAGTTTCCCCTGGCTCACTCTTCCCCTCTCGCTCACCCTTAGCCGAGGAATCCCAATAGAGGTGGTCAGGTGAAGGAGCAAGGCGAGCGGACCCCTTTTACGCTCTTTTAAATGCACCTTATCGGGGCGCAATAGCGGGACGAGACTCCAGTACCCTCCAATACCCAGAGGGAGGGGGGTACTATGATTCGGGGTGACGGCGAGGAGCTAGAGGGGAGTTTCCCTGAGGACTCGAAGCACTAGCAGCCCGGCAGGCTCTGACAGGCCTTCCGGGAGGGGGTCTATGGGATTGGGGCTGTCAGCTGTTCCTGCGGAGCCGAATGTGCAGGCTAAGACGTCCATCGGGAGTGAATTACTGAAGGCTTTTCTTCCGCGCCTGGGTTTAACTTCACCATCTCCTTCGTTGTCTTCTTCCCCCCCCTCCTCCTTAAAGTGTGTGTGGGGGGGTGAAAGTCACTTGCGTGTATACATATGTGTGTGTGTGTGTGTGTTTGCCTCAATGCAGTGGAAGGGGGGTATAATTGAGAGCACAGAGGGAGCCTCGTCTCTCAGTCTTCTGATTCTGAGGTGAAGACAAGAGCCCGCGGGGGCCCCCTGTCAGCGCGTTCGGGGCGCGCTCGTCTCCGACTTCAATAAAAACACACGGAACCAATTCCCCCACAAGGGCGCCCAGCCTAAAACGCCTTCCTCCAATAGAAAAAGATTGCAGTTTGCAGTGGATGGCCTCTCGTGCGACCCCATGTTAGCGACAGGCACCCCCCCCCCCCCCTCCACAACAAAAAAAACACCCGTTCACCCACCCGTTCTAGAAGAGGGAAGAAAAAAAATGACAAAGACATACCAAATACCAAATTGCCTTTTCTCGCACCTACCATTTTGCACATTGATTCCCTTTCCACCAGCTCTGTGTTGACAAATGTCAAGAGTAGTCGTAGATAGGTGTGCTGTTCGGTGGGTAACCCAGCCTGCCAAGTAGACTGTACAACAGGACAACTCTACTCCTGTGAGAGTCAGAGAGAGAGAGAGAGAGAGAGAGAGAG